>JANJGN010000615.1:0-359249 GCA_026770705.1 Isurus oxyrinchus
GATGTAATGAGTGGAGGAGGTTACTGAGATAGGGAGGGGTGTATGGGCTGGAGGAGGGTTCAGAGAGAGGGAGGTTTGTAGTGAGTGGAGGAAGTTACAGAGATAAGGAGTGTTGTAGGGAGTGGAGGAGTTTACAGAGATAGTGAGTATTGTAGGGAGTGGAGGAGTTTACAGAGATAGGGAGGGTTGTAATGAGTGGAGGAGGTTACAGAGAAAGGGAGGATTGTAGGGGCTGGAGGAGGTTACAAAGATCAGGAGGGTTGTATTTGGCTGGAGGAGATAACAGAGATAAGGAGCGGTGTAGGGGCTGGAGGTGGTTACATAGATAGGGAGGGATGTAGGACCTGGAGGAGGTTACAGAGATAGGGAGAGATGTAGGGGCTGGAGGTGGTTAAATAGATAGGGTGTGCAGCTGCTGGAGGAGGTTACAGAGATAGAGAGGTATTTAGGGGCTGGAGGAGATTACGGAGTTGGAAGGGGTGTAGGTGCTGGAAGAGGTTACTGAGATAGTGTGGGGTCTAGGGTCTGGAGGAGGGTAACTGAGATAGGGAGAGTTGTCGGGGCTGGGAGAGGTTACAGAGATAGGGAGGGTTGTAGTGAGTGGAGGAAGATACAGAGGGAGTTGAGGAGTTTTCAGAGATAGGGCAGGTTGTAGTGAGTGGAGGATGTTACAGAGATGGGGGGGGGTGTAGTTTTTGGGGAGGTTAGAGAGATAGGGAAGGGTGCAGGGATTGGAGGAGGTTAGAGAGATGGGGAGGTGTGTAGGGGCTAGAGGAGGTTAGAGAGTAGGGAAAGGTGTAGGGCCTGCAGGAGGTTAGAGAGATAGGGAGGAGTGTAGGGCCTGGAGGAGGTTACAGAGATAAGGAGGGTTTTAGGGCCTGAAGGAGGTTACAGAGATAGCGAGGCGTGTAGGGGCTGGAGGAGATTACAGAGATAGGGAGGGGTGTATGGGCTGGAGAAGTTTACAGAGATAGGGATGGGTATAAGGTGTGGAGGAGGTTACAGAGATAGAGATGGGTGTAAGGTCTGGAGGAGGTTACAGAGATGGGGAGGTTTCTGGGGGCTGGAGGAAGATACAGAGATTGGGATCATTGTAGGTGCGAGAGCAGGTTTCAGAGATAGGGAGGTTTTTAGAGGCTGGAGGAGGTTATAGAGATAGGAAGGGGTTTAGGTGCTGGAGGATGTTATAGAGATAAGTAGGTTTGTAGGGGCTGGAGGAGATTACAGAGATAGGGAGGGGTGTATGGGCTGGAGGAGGTTACATAGATAGGGAGTTTTTGTAGGGGCTGGAGGAGGTTACAGAGGTAGGGAGGGGTGTAGGCGCTGGAGGAGATGACAGAGATAGGGAGGGTTGTAGTGAGTGGAGGAGGTTACAAAGATGGGGGGGGTGTAGCATCTGGAGGAGGTTAGAGATATAGGGAGGTGTGTTGGGGCTGCAGGAGGTCACAGAGATAGGGAGTGTTGTAGGACCTGGAGGAGGTTACAGAAATAGGGAGGGGTGCAGGTACTGGAGGAGGTTACAGAGATAGGGAGTGTTGTAGTGAGTGGAGGAGGTTACAGAGATAGGGAGTGTTGTAGGGAGTGGAGGAGGTTACAGAGATAGGGAGGGTTGTAGTGAGTGGAGGAGGTTACAGATAGGGAGGGTTGCAGGGAGTGGAGGAGTTTACAGAGATAGGAAGATTTGTAGGGGCTGGAGGAGGTTACAGAGATAGGATTGGAGTGAGTGGAGGAGGTTACAGAGATTGGGAGGGGTGTAGGTGGCTGGAGATGGTTACAGAAAGAGGGAGGGGTGTAGGGCGTGGAGTAGGTTACTGAGATAGGAAGGTTTGTAGGGGCTGGAGGAGGTTATATAGATAGAGAGATTTGTAGGCGCTGGAGGAGATGACTGAGATAGGGAGGGTTGTAGTGAGTGGAGGAGGTTACAGAGATTGGAGGGTTATAGTGAGTGGAGGATGTTACAAAGATGGGGGTGTGTAGCGTCTGGAGGAGGTTAGAGGGATAGGGAGGTGTGTAGGGGCTGCAGGAGGTCACAGAGATAGGGAGTGTTGTAGGACCTGGAGGAGGTTACAGAGATAGGGAGGGCTTTAGGGGCTGGAGGAGGTTACAGAGATAGGTAGGGTTGTAGGGGATGGAGGAAGTTACAGAGAGAGCTAGGATTATAGTGAGTGGAGAAGGTTGCAGAGATAGGGAGGGGTGTAGAGGTTGGAGGAGGTTACCGATATAGGGAGTGTTGTAGGGAGTTGACGGGTTTTCAGAGATAGGGCTGGTTGTAGTGAGTGGAGGATGTTACAGAGATGGGGGTGTGTAGCGTCTGGAGGAGGTTAGAGAGATAGGGAGGGCTGTAGGGTCTGGAGGAGGATACAGAGATAGGGAGATTTGTAGTTGCTGGAGGAGGTTACAGAGATAAGGAGGGTTGTAGGGAACGGAGGAAGTTACAGAGATAGGTTGGGTCGTAGTGAGTGTAGAATGTTACAGAGATAGGGAGGGGGTGTAGAGGCTGCAGGAGGTTACAGAGATAAGGAGGGGTGTATTGGCTGGAGGAGGTTACAGAGATAGGTAGAGTTGTATTTGGCTGGAGAAGGTTACAGAGAAAGGGAGGGGTGTAGGGGCTGGAGTAGGTTTCCTAGATAGGGAGGGGTTTAGCTGCTGGAGGAGGTTACAGAGATAGGGAGGTTTGTAGTGGCTGGAGGAGGATACAGAGATAGAGAGCGTTGTAGGTGCTGGAGGAGGTTACAGAGAAAGGGAGGGGTGTAGGTGCTGGAGGTGTTTGCAGAGATAGGGAGGGGTGTAGGGGCTGGAGGAGGTTACAGAGTTAGGGAGTTTTGCAGGCGCTAAGGAGGTTACTGAGATCGATAGGGTTGTAGGGGCTCATGGAGGTTAGAAAGATAAGGTGGGGTGTAGGGGCTGGAGGACGTAAAAGAGATGGGGAGGGTTGTCGGTGCTGGGACAGGTTACAGCAATAGGGAGGTTTGTAGGGTTTTGAGGAGGTTACAGCAATAGGGAGAGTTGTAGTGAGTGGTGGAGGTTACAGAGGTAGGCCGTGTTGTGGTGAGTGGAGGATGTTACAGAGATGCGGGTGTGTAGCGTCTGGAGGAGTTTAGAGAGATAGGGAGGGGTGTAGGGATTGGAGGAGGTTAGAGAGATGGGGAGGGGTGTAGGAGCTGGAGGAGCTTACAGAGATAAGGATGGTTTTAGGACCTGGAGGAGGTTAAAGAGATAGGGAGTGTTCTAGGGGCTGGAGGAGGTTACTGAGATAGGGAGTGTTGTATGTTTGTAGGAGGTGACAGAAATAAGGAGGTTTGTAGTGAGTCGAGGAGGTAACAGAGATTGGGAAGCGTGTAGGGGCTGGAGGAGGTTACAAAGATCTGGATGGTTGTTACAGGGATGGGGGGGGTGTAGTGTCTGGAGGAGGTTAGATAGGGAGGGGTGTAGGGGCTTGAGGAGGTTACAGAGATAGGGAGGGTTGTAGGGGCTGGAGGAGGGTACAGAGATAAGGAGCGGTGTAGGGGCTAGAGGAGGTTACAAAGATCGGGAGGATTGTAGTGAGTGGAGGAGGTTACAGAGATAGCGAGGGGTGTAGGTGGCTGGGCATGGTACAGAAATAAGGGGGGATGTAGTGGATGGAGGAGGCTACAGAGATAGGGAAGGGTGTAGGGACTGGAGCAGGTTACAGAGTTAGGGTGGGTTGTAGGGGCTGGAGGAGGTTACAGAGTTAGGGAGGGGTGCGAGGCTGGAGCAGGTTACAGAGAGAGGGAGAGGTGTAGGTGCTGGAGGAGGTTACAGAGATAGGGAGGGGTGTAGGGGACTGGAGCAGGTTACAGAGATAAGGAGGTGTGTATTGGCTGGAGGAGGTTACAGAGATAGGGAGGGGTGTAGGGGCTGGAGGAGGTTACAGAGCTAAGGAGGGTTGTAGGGGCTGGAGGAGGTTACAGAGAAAGGGAGGGGTGTAGGGGCTGGAGGAGGTTACAGAGAAAAGGAGGGTTGTAGGGGCTGGAGGAGGTTACAGAGAAAGGGAGAGGTGTAGGTGCTGGAGGAGGTTACAGAGATAGGGAGGGGTGTAGGGACTGGAGCAGGTTACAGAGATAAGGAGGTGTGTATTGGCTGGAGGAGGTTACAGAGATAGGGAGGGGTGTAGGGGCTGGAGGAGGTTACAGAGCTAAGGAGGGTTGTAGGGGCTGGAGGAGGTTACAGAGAAAGGGAGGGGTGTAGGGGCTGGAGGAGGTTACAGAGAAAAGGAGGGTTGTAGGGGCTGGAGGAGGTTACAGAGAAAGGGAGGGGTGTAGGGGCTGGAGGAGGTTACAGAGATAAAAGGTGTGTATTGGCTGGAGGAGGTTACAGAGATAGGTAGGGTTGTATTTGGCAGGAGAAGGTTACAGAGAAAAGGAGGGGTGTAGGGGCTGTAGTAGCTTATATGGATCGGGAGGGGTTCAGCTGCTGGAGGAGGTTACAGTGATAGGGAGCGATGTAGGGTCTGGAGGAGTTTACAGAGATAGGGAGGTTTTTAGTGGCTGGTGAAGGATACAGAGATAGGGTGCGTTGTAGGTGCTGGAGGAGGTTCCAGAGATAGGGACGTTTTTAGGGGTTGGAGGAGGTTACGGAGATAGGAAGGGGTGTAGATGCTGGAGGAGTTTACAGAGAGAGGGAGAGGTGTAGGTGCTGGAGGAGTTTACAGAGATAGGGAGGGGGTGTAGGTGCTGGAGGGGGTTACTGAGATAGGGAGATTTTTAGGGGCTGGAGGAGGTTACAAAGATCTGGATGGTTGTTACAGGGATGGGGGGGTGTAGTGTCTGGAGGAGGTTAGAGAGATAGGGAGGGGTGTAGGGGCTTGAGGTGGTTACAGAGATATGGAGGTTTTTAGGGGCTGGAGGAGGGTACAGAGATAGGAAGTTTTGTAATGAGTGGAGAAGGTTACATAGATAGGGAGGGGTGTAGGTGGCTGGACAGGGTTACAGAAATAGCAGGGTATGTAGGGGCTGGAGGAGGTTACTGAGATAGGGAGATTTGTAGGCGCTGGAGGAGGTTACCGAGATCGATAGGATTGTAGGTGCTCATGGACGTTACAAAGATAAGTTGGGGTGTAGAGGCTGGAGGACGTAACAGAGATAGGGAGGGTTGTCAGTGCTGGGAGAGGTTACTGCGATTGGGAGGATTGCAGGGCCTGGAGAAGGTTACAGAGATAGATAGGGTTATAGAGGCTGGAGGAGGTAACAGAGATAGGGAGGGGTTTCGGGGCTGGGAGATGTTAGAGATAGGGAGGTTTGGAGGAGGTTTCAGAGATAGGGAGTGTTGTAGTGAGTGGAGGAGGTTACAGAGATAGGGAGTGTTGTAGGGATTTGAGGAGTTTTCAGAGATAGGGCAGGTTGTAGTGACTGGAGGATGTTACAGAGATGGGGGTGTGTAGCGTCTGGAGGAAGTTAGAGAGATGGGGAGGGGTGTAGGGATTGGAGGAGGTTAGACAGATGGGGAGGTGCGTAGGGGCTGGAGGAGGTTACAGAGATAAGGAGGTTTTTAGGGCCTGGAGGAGGTTACAGAGATAGGGAGGTTTGTAGGGGCTGGAGGAGGTTACAGAGAAACGGAGGGTTGTAGACGCTGGTGGTTTACAGAGATAGGGAGGCGTGTAGGGGCTGGAGGAGGTTATAGAAATAGGAAGGGGTGTATGGGCTGGCGGAGGTTACAGAGATAGGTAGGGTTGTATTTGGCTGGAGGAGGTTCTAGAGATAGGGGGGGTTGTATGGGCTGGAGTAGGTTACATAGATAGGGAGGGCTGCAGCTTCTGGAGGAGGTTACAGAGATATGGAGCGGTGTAGGGGCTGGAGGAGGTTACAGAGATAGTGAGAAGTCCAGGGTCTGGAGGAGGTTACAGAGATAGGGAGTGTTCTAGGGGCTGGAGGAGGTTACTGAGATAGAGAGTGTTGTATGTTTGTAGGAGGTGACAGAAATAGGGAGGATTGTAGTGAGTGGAGGAGGTTACAGAGATTGGGAGGTGTGTAGGTGGTTGAATATGGTTACAGAAATAGGGGGGTATGTACGGGCTGGAGGAGGTTACTGAGATAGGGAGGCGTGTCGGGGCTAGAGGAGGTTACAAAGATCAGGAGGATTGTAGTGAGTGGAGGAGGTTACAGAGATAGCAAGGGGTGTAGGTGGCTGGGCATGGTACAGAAATGGGGGGGATGTAGAGGCTGGAGGAGATTACTGAGATAGGGAGGTTTTTAGGGGTTGGAGGAGGTTACTGAGATAGGGAGTTTTGTAGGGTTTGGAGGAGGTTACAAAGATCGGGAGGGTTGTAGTGATTGGAGGAGGTTACAGAGATAGCAAGGTGTGTAGGTGGCTGGAGATGTTTACTGTGGTAGGGAGGTTTGTAGGGGCTGGAGAAGGTTACAGAGTTAGGGAGATTTGTAGGCGTGGAGAGGTTACCGAGATCGATAGGGTTGTAGGGGCTCGTGGAGGTTACAAAGACAATGTGGGGTGTAGGGGCTGGAGGACGTAACAGAGCTAGGGAGGGTTGTCAGTTGTGGGGAGAGGTTACTGAGATTGGGAGGTTTGCAGGGCCTGGAGAAGGTTCCAGAGATAGATAGGGTTGTAGAGGCTGGAGGATATAACAGAGATAGGGAGGGTTTACGGGGCTGGGAAATGTTAGAGATAGGGAGGTTTGTAGGGTTTGGAGGAGGTTTCAGAGATGGGGGGCTTGTAGTGAGTTGAATTTTCAGAGATAGGGCAGGCTGTAGTGAGTGGATGATGTTACAGAGATGGGAGTGTGTAGCGTCTGGAGGAGGTTAGAGAGATACGGAGGGATGTAGGGATTGGAGGAGGTTAGAGAGATGGGGAGGGGTTTAGGGGCTGGAGGAGGTTACAGAGATAAAGAGGGTTTTAGGGCCTGGAGGAGGTTACAGAGATAAGGAGGGTTGTAGGGGCTGGAGGAGGTTACAGAGATAGGGAGGGATGTAGGGGCTGGAGGAGGTTACAGAGATAGGTAGGGCTGTATTTGGCTGGAGGAGGTTACAGAGATAGGGAGGGGTGTATGGGCTGGAGAAGGTTACATACATAGGGAGGGTTGCAGCTGCTGGACGAGGTTACAGAGATAGGGAGGGGTGTAGGGGCTGGAGGAGGTTACAGAGATAGGGATGTTTATTGGTGCTGGAGGAGGTTATAGAGATAGGAAGGGGTGTAGGTTTGGAGGAGGTTACAGAGATAAGGATGGTTTTTGGACCTGGAGGAGGTTAAAGAGATAGGGAGTGTTCTAGGGGCTGGAGGAGGTTACTGAGATAGGGAGTGTTGTATGTTTGGAGGAGGTGACAAATAGGGAGGGTTGTAGTGAGTGGAGGAGGTAACAGAGATTAGGAAGCGTGTAGCGGCTGGAGGAGGTTACAAAGATCTGGATGGTTGTTACAGGGATGGGCGGGTAGAGTGTCTGGAGGAGGTTAGAGAAATAGGGATGGGTGTAGGGGCTTGAGGAGGTTACAGAGATAGGGAGCGTTGTAGGGGCTGGAGGAGGGTACAGAGATAGGAAGTTCTGTAGTGAGTGGAGAAGGTTACATAGATAGGGAGGGGTGTAGGTGGCTGGACATGGTTACAGAAATAGCAGGGTATGTAGGGGCTGGAGAAGGTTACTGAGATAGGGAGATTTGTAGGCACTGGAGGAGGTTACCGAGATCGATAGGATTGTAGGTGCTCATGGACATTACAAAGATAAGGTGAGGTGTAGGGGCTGGAGGACATAACAGAGATAGGGAGGGTTGTCAGTGCTGGGAGAGGTTACTGCGATTGGGAGGATTGCAGTGCCTGGAGAAATTTACAGAGATAGATAGGGTTATAGAGGCTGGAGGAGGTAACAGAGATAGGGAGGGGTTTTGGGGCTGGGAGATGTTAGAGATAGGGAGGTTTGGAGGAGTTTTCAGAGATAGGGAGGGTTGTAGTGAGTGGAGGAGGTTACAGAGATGGGGGTGTGTAGCGTCTGGAGGAGGTTAGAGAGATAGGGAGGGGTGTAGGGATTGGAGGAGGTTAGACAGATGGGGAGGGGCGTAGGGGCTGGAGGAGGTTACAGAGATAAGGAGGGTTTTAGGGCCTGGAGGAGGTTACAGAGATAGGGCGGTTTGTAGGGGCTGGAAAAGGTTACAGAGAAACGGAGGGTTGTAGACGCTGGTGGTTTACAGAGATAGGGAGGGGTGTAGGGCCTGGAGTAGGTTATAGAGATAGGAAGGGGTGTAGGGGCTGAAGGAGGTTACAGAGATAGGTAGGGTTGTATTTGGCTGGAGGAGGTTACAGAGATACGGAGGGGTGTATGGGCTGGATTAGGTTACATCGATAGGGACGGCTGCAGCTTCTGGAGGAGGTTACAGAGATAGTGAGAAGTCTAGGGTCTGGAGGAGGTTACGGAGATAGGGATGTTTGTAGGGGCTGGAGGAGGATACGGAGATAGGGAGTTTTGTAGGAGCTGGAGCAGGTTTCAGAGATTGGGATGTTTTTTGGGGCTGGAGGAGGTTATAGAGATAGGAAGGGGTGTAGGTACTGGAGGAGGTTACAGAGACAAGGATGGTTTTAGGACCTGGAGGAGGTTAAAGAGATAGGGAGTGTTCTAGGGGCTGGAGGAGCTTACTGAGATAGGGAGTGTTGTATGTTTGTAGGAGGTGACAGAAATAGGGAGGGTTGTAGTGAGTGGAGGAGGTTACAGAGATTGGGAGGTGTGTCGGTGGTTGGATATGGTTACAGAAATAGGGGTGTATGTATGGGCTGGAGGAGGTTACTGAGATAGGGAGGCGTGTAGGGGCTAGAGGAGGTTACAAAGATCGGGAAGATTGTAGTGAGTGGAGGAGGTCACAGAGATAGCGAGGGGTGTAGGTGGCTGGGCATGGTACAGAAATAGGGGGGGGGGGTGTAGGGGCTGGAGGAGGTTACTGAGACAGGGAGGTTTGCAGGGGTGTTACTGAGATAGGGAGGGTTGTAGTGAATGAGGATGTTACAGATGGGGGGATGTAGTGTCTGGAAGAGGTTAGAGAGATTGGTGGTTTTGTAGTGAGTGGGGCAGGTTACAGAGATAGGGAGGGGTGTAGGGACTGGAGCAGGTTACAGAGTTAGGGTGGGTTGTAGGGGCTGGAGGAGTTTGCAGAGATAGGGAGGAGTGGCGGGGCTGGAAGCGGTTACAGAGATGAAGAGGTGTGTATTGGCTGGAGGCGGTTACAGAGATAGGTAGGGTTGTATTTGGCAGGAGAAGGTTACAGAGATAGGGAGGGGTGTAGGGGCTGGAGTAGCTTATATGGATCGGGAGGGGTTCAGCTGCTGGAGGAGGTTACAGTGATAGGGAGCGATGTGGGGTCTGGAGGAGTTTACAGAGATAGGGAGGTTTTTAGTGGCTGGTGGAGGATACAGAGATAGGGTGGGTTGAAGGTGCTGGAGGAGGTTACAGAGATAGGGAGGTTTTTAGGGGTTGAAGGAGATAGGAAGGGATGTAGCTGCTGGAGGAGTTTACAGAGAGAGGGAGGTTTTTAGTGGCTGGTGGAGGATACAGAGATAGGGTGGGTTGAAGGTGCTGGAGAAGTTTACAGGGATAGGGAGGGGTGTAGGTGCTGGAGGAGGTTACTGAGATAGGGAGTTTTGTAGGGTTTGGAGGAGGTTACAAAGATCGGGAGGGTTGTAGTGATTGGAGGAGGTTACAGAGATAGCAAGGTGTGTAGGTGGCTGGAGATGGTTACTGTGGTAGGGAGGTTTGTAGGGGCTGGAGAAGGTTACAGAGATAGGGAGATTTGTAGGCGTGGAGAGGTTACCGAGATCGATAGGGTTGTAGGGGATCGTGGAGGTTACAATGATAATGTGGGGTGTAGGGGCTGGAGGACGTAACAGAGATAGGGAGGGTTGTCAGTGCTGGGAGAGATTACTGCGATTGGGAGGATTGCAGGGCCTGGAGAAGGTTCCAGAGATAGATAGTGTTGTAGAGGCTGGAGGAGGTAACAGAGATAGGGAGGGGTTTTGGGGCTGGGAAATGTTTGAGATAGGGAGGTTTGTAGGGTTTGGAGAAAGTTTCAGAGATAGGGAGGGTTGTAGTGAGTGGAGGAGGTTACAGAGATAGGGAGCATTGTAGGGAGTTGAGTTTTCAGAGATAGGGCAGGTTGTAGTGAGTGGAGGATGTTACAGAGATGGGGGTGTGTAGCATCTGGACGAGGTTAGGGAGATACGGAGGGGTGTACGGATTGGAGGAGGTTAGAGAGATGGGGAGTGGTTTAGGGGCTGGAGGAGGTTACAGAGATAAGGAGGGTTTTAGGGCCTGGTTACAGAGATAGGTAGGGTTGTATTTGGCTGGAGGAGGTTATAGAGATAGGGAGGGGTGTATGGGCTGGAGAAGGTTACATAGATAGAGAGGGTTGCAGCAGCTGGATGAGGTTACAGAGATAGGGATGGTTTTTGGACCTGGAGGAGGTTAAAGAGATAGGGAGTGTTCTAGGGGCTGGAGGAGGTTACTGAGATAGGGAGTGTTGTATGTTTGGAGGAGGTGACAAATAGGGAGGGTTGTAGTGAGTGGAGGAGGTAACAGAGATTGGGAAGCCTGTAGGGGCTGGAGGAGATTACAAAGAACAGAATGGTTGTTACAGGGATGGGGGGGTGTAGTGTCTGGAGGAGGTTAGAGAGATAGGGAGGGGTGTAGAGGCTTGAGGAGGTTACAGAGATAGGGAGTGTTGTGGGGGCTGGAGGAGGGTACAGAGATAGGAAGTTCTGTAGTGAGTGGAGAAGGTTACATAGATAGGGAGCGGTGTAGGTGGCTGGACCTGGTTACAGAAATAGCAGGGTATGTAGGGGCTGGAGGAGGTTACTGAGATCGATAGGGTTGTAGGGGCTCGTGGACGTTACAAAGATAAAGTGGGGTGTAGAGGCTGGAGGACGTAACAGAGATAGGGAGGGTTGTCAGTGCTGGGAGAGGTTACTGCGATTGGAAGGATTGCAGGGCCTGGAGAAGGTTACAGAGATAGATAGGGTTATAGAGGCTGGAGGAGCTAACATAGGGAGGGGTTTTGGGGCTGGGAGATGTTAGAGATAGGGAGGTTTGGAGGAGTTTTCAGAGATAGGGAGTGTTGTAGTGAGTGGAGGAGGTTACAGAGATAGGGAGTGTTATAGTGAGTTGAGGAGTTTTCAGAGATAGGGCAGGTTGTAGTGAGTGGAGGATGTTATAGAGATGGGGGTGTGTAGCGTCTGGAGGAGGTTAGAGAGATAGGGAGGGGTGTAGGGATTGAAGGAGGTTAGAGAGATGGGGAGGGGTTTAGGGGCTGGAGGAGATTACAGAGATAAGGAGGGTTTTAGGGCCTGGAGGAGGTTACAGAGATAAGGAGGATTGTAGGGGCTGGAGGAGGTTACAGAGAAACGGAGGGTTGTAGGGGCTGTAGGATGTTACAGAGTTAGGGAGGGGTGTAGGGGCTGGAGGAGGTTACAGAGCTAGGGTTGTATTTGGCTGGAGGAAGTTACTGAGATAGGGAGGGGTGTATGGGCTGGAGAAGGTTACATAGATTGGGAGGTTTGTAGGGTCTGGAGGAGGATACAGAGATAGGGAATTTTGTACGGACTGGAGCAGGTTTCAGAGAAAGGGATGTTTTTTGGGCTGGAGGAGGTTATAGAGATAGGAAGGGGTGTAGGTATTGGAGGAGGTTACAGAGATAAGGATGTTTTTTGGACCTGGAGGAGGTTAAAGAGATAAGGAGTGTTCTAGGGGCTGGAGGAGGTTACTGAGATAGGGAGTGTTGTATGTTTGGAGGAGGTGACAAATAGGAAGGGTTGTAGTGAGTGGAGGAGGTAACAAAGATTGGGAGGTGTGTAGGGGCGGGAGGAGGTTACAAAGATCTGGGTGGTTGTAGTCAGTGGCGGAGGTTACAGAGATTGTGAGGGTTGTAGTGAGTGGAGGATGTTACAGAGATAGGGAGGGTTGTAGAGGCTGGAGGAGGGTACAGAGATAGGAAGTTTTGTAGTGAGTGGAGAAGGTTACATAGATAGGGAGGGGTGTAGGTGGCTGGACATGGTTACAGAAATAGCAGGGTATGTAGGGGCTGGAGGAGGTTACTGAGATAGGGAGATTTGTAGGCGCTGGAGGAGGTTACCGAGATCGATAGGATTGTAGGGGCTCGTGGACGTTACAAAGATAAGGTGGGGTGTAGGGGCTGGAGGACGTAACAGAGATAGGGAGGGTTGTCAGTGCTGGGAGAGCTTACTGCGATTGGGAGGATTGCAGGGCCTGGAGAAGGTTACAGAGATAGATAGGGTTATAGATAGGGGTGTAGTGTCTGGAGGAGGTTAGAGAGATAGGGAGTGGTGTAGGGGCTTGAGGAGGTTACAGAGAGAGTGAGGCTTGTAGGGGCTGGAGGAGGGTACAGAGTTAGGAAGTTTTGTAGTGAGTGGAGAAGGTTACATAGATAGGGAGAGGTGTAGAGGCTGGCGGAGGTTACTGAGATCGGGAAGCGTGTAGGGGCTGCAGGAGTTTACAGAGATAGGGAGGGGTGTAGAGCCTGGAGGAGGTTACAGAGATAAGGATGTGTGTAGGGACTGGAGGAGTTTCCAGAGATTGGGAGGTGTGAAGGGGCTGGAGGAGGTTACAGAGATAGGGAGGGGTGTTGAGGCTGGAGGTAGTTACAGAGATAAGGAGGTGTGTAGGGGCTGGAGGAGTTTGCAGAGATTGGGAGGAGTGGAGGAGTGGCTGGAGGCGGATACAGAGATAGGGAGCGTTGTAGGTGCTGGAGGAGGTTACAGAGATATTGAATATTGTAGGGAGTTGAGTTTTCAGAGATAGGGCGGATTGTAGTGAGTGGAGGATGTTACAGAGATGGGGGTGTGTAGCGTCTGGAGGAGGTTAGAGAGGTAAGGAGGGGTGTAGGAATTGGAGGTGGTTAGACAGATGGGGAGGGGTGTAGAGGCTGGAGGAGGTTACAGATATAAGGAGGGCTTTAGGGCCTGGAGGAGCTTACAGAGATAGGGATGCGTGTAGGGGCTGGAGGAGTTTACAGAGGTAGGGAGGGGTGTAGGGACTGGAGGAGGTTACAGAGATAGGTAGGGTTGTATTTGGCTGGAGGAGGTTACAGAATTAGGGAGGGGTGTAGGGGCTGGAGGAGGTTACAGAGATAGGGAGTTTTGTAGGGTCTGGAGGAGTTGACCAAAATAGGGAGGGTTTTGTAGATGCCGGAGGAGGTAACAGAGATAGGGAGGGGTGTAGGGTCTGGAGGAGGTTACAGAGAGAGTGAGGTTTGTAGGGGCTGGAGGAGCCATAAGAGATAGGGAGGTTTGTAAGGAGTGGAGGAGGTTACATAGATGGTGAGGGGTATAGGGTCTGCAGGAGGTTGCAGAGATAGTAGGGTTGTGGGGGCTGGAGGAGGTTACAGAGGCAGGGAGTATTTTAGGTTCTGGAGGATGTGACAGAGATAGGGAGGCTTGTAGGGGCTGGAGGAGGTTACAGAGATAGTAGGTTTGTAGGGGCTGGAGGAGGTTACAGAGGCAGGGAGTGTTTTAGGTTCTGGAGGATGTGACAGAGATCGGGAGGCTTGTAGGGGCTGGAGGAGGTTACAGAGATAGTAGGGTTGTAGGGGCTGGAGGAGGTTACAGAGATAGTAGGGTTGTAGTGGCTGGAGGAGGTTACAGAGGCAGGGAGTGTTTTAGGTTCTAGAGGATGTGACAGAGATAGGGAGGCTTGTAGGGGCTGGAGGAGGTTACAAAGATAGTAGGGTTGTAGGGGCTGGAGGAGGTTACAGAGATAGTAGGGTTGTAGTGGCTGGAGGAGGTTACAGAGGCAGGGAGTGTTTTAGGTTCTGGAGCATGTGAGAAATAGGGAGGCTTGTAGGGGCTGGAGGAGGTTACAGAGATAGGGAGGGTTGTAGGGGCTGGAGGAGGTTACAGACATAGGGAGGTTTGTAGGGGCTCGAGGTGATTATAGAGATACGGAGGGTTGTGGAGGAGGTTACAGAGACAGGGAGTATTGTAGGGGTTGGAGTTGACTCCAGAGACAGGTAGGTGTGTAGGGGCCTGAGGTAGTTAAAGAGATAGGAAGGCGTGTAGGTGGCTGGAGTTATTTACAGAGAGATGGAGCGGTGTAAGGGCCGGAGGAGTTTACAGGGATAGGGTGCGGTGTAGGTGCTGGAGTATGTTACAGAGATAAGGAGGGGCGTAGGGGCTGGCGGAGGTTACAGAAATAGGGACGTTTTTTAGGGGCTGTGGGAAATTACAGAGATAGCGATGGTTGTAGGGGTTTGTTGAGGTTACAGATATAGGAGGGCTGTAGGGGCTGGAGGAGGTTACAGAGATAGGGAGGGCTGTAGGGGCTGGAGGAGGTTACAGAGGTAGGGAGGGATGTAGGGGCTGAAATAGTTTACAGAGATAGGGAGGGCTGAAGATGCTGGAGGAGGTTAGACAGATAGGGAGGGTTGTAGTGAGTGGAGGAGTTTAGAGAGATAGGGAGGGTTGTATGGGCTGGAGGAGGTTACAGAGATAGGGAGAGGGGTAGGGTGCTGGAGGAGGTAACAATATAGGAAGGGTTGTAGGGGCTGGAGAAGGTTACAGGGATAGGGAGGGTTGTAGGGGCTGGAGGAGGTTACAGAGTTAGGGAGGGTTGTATGGGCCAGAGGAGTTTACAGAAATAGGGAGTGGTGTTGGGGTTGGAGGTGGTTACAGAGATTGGGAGGTTTGTAGTTGTTTGGAGTTGGTTACAGAGGTGGGGAGGAATGTAGGGACTGGAGGAGGTTATAGAAATTGGGAGGGGTTTAGGGGGCTGGAGGATGTTACAGAGATAGGGAGGGTTGCAAGGGCTGGAGGGGGTTACAGAGTTAGGGAGGGTTGTAGGGTTTTGGGGAGGTTACAGAGATGGGGATTGTTGTAGGTGCTGGAGGAGTTTACAGAGATAGGGAGGGGTGTAGGTGCTGGAGGAGGCTACAGAGTTAAGGAGGGGTGTAGGGGCTGGAGGAATTTACAGAGATAGGGAGGATTGTAGCGGCTGTAGGAGGTTACAGAGATAGGGAGGGGTGTAGTGATTGGAGCAGGTTCCAGATTTAGGGAGGGGTGTAGGGGATGGATGAGTTTACTGAGATAGGGAGGGTTGTAGGGTCTGGAGGAATTTACAGAGATAGGTAGGCGTGTAGGGGCTTTAGGAGCTTACAGAGATTGGGAGGGGTGTAGTGGCTGGAGAAGGTTACAATGATAGGGGGGTGTAGGGGGCTGGAGGAGGTAACAGAGATAGGTAGAGGTGAAGAGGCTGGAGAAGGTTACAGAGATAGGGAGGGTTTTAGGGGCTGGAGGAGTTGACCGAGATAGGGAGGGTTTTGTAGATGCCGGAGGAGGTAACAGAGATAGGGATGGGTGTAGGGGCTGAAGGAGATTACAGAGATAGGGAGGGGTGTAGGGTCTGGAGGAGCTTACAGAGATAGGGAGGTTTGTAAGGAGTGGAGGAGGTTGCATAGATGGTGAGGGGTATAGGGGCTGAAGGAGGTTACAGAGATAGTAAGGTTGTAGGGGCTGGAGGAGGTTACAGAGGCAGGGAGTGTTTTAGGTTCTGGAGGATGTGACAGAGATAGGGAGGCTTGTAGGGTCTGGACGAGGTTACAGAGATAGGGAGGGTTGTAGGTGCTGGAGAAGGTTACAGACATAGGGAGGTTTGTAGGGGCTCGAGGTGATTATAGAGATACGGAGGGTTGTAGTGAGTGGAGGAGGTTACAGAGATGGGGAGTATTGTAGGGGCTGGAGTTGACTCCAGAGACAGGTAGGTGTGTAGGGGCCTGAGGTAGTTAAAGAGATAGGGAGGCGTGTAGTTGGCTGGAGTTATTTACAGAGAGACGGAGCGGTGTAAGGGCCGGAGGAGTTTACAGGGTTAGGGTGCAGTGTAGGTGCTGGAGTATGTTACAGAGATAAGGAGGGGCGTAGGGGCTGGCGGCGGTTACAGATATAGGGACGTTTTTTAGGGGCTGTGGGAAATTACAGAGATAGCGATGGTTGTAGGGGCTTGTTGAGGTTACAGAGGTAGGCCAGATGTAGGGACTGGAGTGGGAAACAGATTTAGGCAGGGCTGTAGGGGCTGGAGGAGGTTACAGAGATAGGGAGGGATGTAGGGGCTGAAGGAGTTTACAGAGATAGGGAGGGCTGAAGGTGCTGGAGGAGGTTAGACAGATAGGGAGAGTTGTAGTGAGTGGAGGAGTTTAGAGACATAGGGAGGGTTTTATGGGCTGGAGGAGGTTACACAGATAGGGAGAGGGGTATGGTGCTGGAGGAGGTAACAAGATAGGAAGGGTTGTAGGGGCTGGAGAAGGTTACAGGGATAGGGAGGGTTGTAGGGGCTGGAGGAGGTTACAGAGTTAGGGAGGGTTGTATGGGCCAGAGGAGTTTACAGAAATAGGGAGTGGTGTTGGGGTTGGAGGTGGTTACAGAGATTGGGAGGTTTGTAGTTGTTTGGAGTTGGTTACAGAGGTGGGGAGGAACGTAGGGCCTGGAGGAGGTTATAGAAATTGGGAGGGGTTTAGGGGGCTGGAGGATGTTACAGAGATAGGGAGGGTTGCAAGGGCTGGAGGGGGTTACAGAGTTAGGGAGGGTTGTAGGGTTTGGGGGAGGTTACAGAGATGGGGATTGTTGTAGGTGCTGGAGGGTGTTACAGAGATAGGGAGGGATGTAGGGTTTGGGGGATGTAACAGTGATAGGAATGTTTATAGGTGCTGTAGTACGTTACAGATAAGGAGGATTGTAGGGGCTGGAGGAATTTACAGAGATAGGGAGGATTATAGCGGCTGTAGGAGGTTTCAGAGATAGGGGGCGTGTAGTGATTGGAGCAGGTTCCAGATTTAGGGAGGGGTGTAGGGGATGGATGAGTTTACAGAGATAAGGAGGGGTGTAGGGTCTGGAGGAATTTACAGAGATAGGTAGGCGTGTAGGGGCTTTAGCAGCTTACAGAGATTGGGAGGGGTGTAGTGGCTGGAGAAGGTTACAATGATAGGGGGGTGTAGGGGGCTGGAGGAGGTTACAGAGATAGGTAGATGTGAAGAGGCTGGAGAAGGTTACAGAGATAGGGAGGGTTTTACGGGCTGGAGGAGTTGACCGAGATAGGGAGGGTTTTGTAGATGCCGGAGGAGGTAACAGAGATAGGGATGGGTGTAGGGGCTGGAGGAGATTACAGAGATAGGGAGGGGTGTAAGGTCTGGAGGAGGTTACAGAAAGAGGGAGGTTTGTAGTGGCTGGAGGAGCTTACAGAGATAGGGAGGTTTGTAAGGAGTGCAGGAGGTTACATAGATGGTGAGGGGTATAGGGGCTGGAGGAGGTTACAGAGATAGTAGGGTTGTAGGGGCTGGAGGAGGTTACAGAGGCAGGGAGTGTTTTAGGTTCTGGAGGATGTGACAGAGATAGGGAGGCTTGTAGGGGCTGGAAGAGGTTACAGAGGCAGGGAGTGTTTTAGGTTCTGGAGGATGTGACAGAGATAGGGAGGCTTGTAGGGGCTGGACCAGGTTACAGAGCTAGGGAGGGTTGTAGGTGCTGGAGAAGGTTACAGACATAGGGAGGTTTGTAGGGGCTCGAGGTGATTATAGAGATACGGAGGGTTGTAGTGAGTGGAGGAGGTTGCAGAGATAGGGAGCATTGAAGGGAATGGAGGAGGTTACAGAGAGAGGGAGGGGTGCATGTTCTGGGGGAGGTTACAAAGATAGGGAGGATTGTAGGGGCTGGAGTTGACTCCAGAGACAGGTAGGTGTGTAGGGGCTTGAGGTAGTTAAAGAGATAGGGAGGGGTGTAGGGTGCTGGAGTATTTTACAGAGATAAGGAGGGTTGTAGGGGCTGGAGGAGGTTACAGAGATAGGGAGGGATGTAGGGGCTGACGGAGTTTACAGAGATAGGGAGGGCTGAAGGTGCTGGAGGAGGTTAGAAAGATAGGGAGGGTTGTAGTGAGTGGAGGAGTTAGAGAGATAGGGAGGGTTGTATGGGCTGGAGGAGGTTACACAGATAAGGAAAGGGGTAGGGTGCTGGAGGAGGTAACAAGATAGGGAGGGTTATAGGGGCTGGAGAAGGTTACAGTGATAGGGAGTGTTTTAGGGGCTGGAGGAGGTTACAGAGTTAGGGAGGGGTGTATGGGATGGAGGAGTTTACAGAGATAGGTAGTGGTGTTGGGGTTGGAGGAGGTTACAGAGATAGGTAAGGTTGTATTTGGCTGGAGAAAGTTACAGAGAAAGGGAGGGGTGTAGAGGCTGGAGGAGGTTACAGAGATAGGGAGGGGTGTTGAGGCTGGAGGTAGTTACAGAGATAAGGAGGTGTGTAGGGGCTGGAGGAATTTGCAGAGATTGGGAGGCGTGGAGGAGTGGCTGGAGGAGGATACAGAGATAGGGAGCGTTGTAGGTGCTGGAGGAGGTTACAACTATATTGAATATTGTAGGGAGTTGAGGAGTTTTCAGAGATAGGGCAGGTTGTAGTGACTGGAGGATGTTACAGAGATGGGGGTGTGTAGCGTCTGGAGGAGGTTAGAGAGATAAGGAGTGGTGTAGGGATTGGTGGTGGTTAGACATGGGGAGGGGTTTAGGGGCTGGAGGAGGTTACAGAGATAGGTAGGGTTGTATTTGGCTGGAGGAGGTTACAGAATTAGGGAGGCGTGTAGGGGCTGAAGGAGGTTACAGAGATAGGGAGGGGCGTAGGGGCTGGAGGAGGTTACAGAGATAGGGAGGGGTGTAGGGGCTGGAGGAGGTTACAGATATAAGGAGGGCTTTAGGGCCTGGAGGAGCTTACAGAGATAGGGATGCGTGTAGGGGCTGGAGGAGTTTACAGAGGTAGGGAGGGGTGTAGGGACTGGAGGAGGTTACAGAGATAGGTAGGGTTGTATTTGGCTGGAGAAGGTTACAGAGAAAGGGAGGGGTGTAGAGGCTGGAGGAGGTTACAGAGATAGGGAGGGGTGTTGAGGCTGGAGGTAGTTACAGAGATAAGGAGGTGTGTAGGAGCTGGAGGAATTTGCAGAGATTGGGAGGCGTGGAGGAGTGGCTGGAGGAGGATACAGAGATAGGGAGCGTTGTAGGTGCTGGAGGAGGTTACAACTAAATTGAATATTGTAGGGAGTTGAGGAGTTTTCAGAGATAGGGCAGGTTGTAGTGACTGGAGGATGTTACAGAGATGGGGGTGTGTAGCGTCTGGAGGAGGTTAGAGAGATAAGGAGTGGTGTAGGGATTGGTGGTGGTTAGACATGGGGAGGGGTTTAGGGGCTGGAGGAGGTAACAGAGATAGGGAGGGGTGTAGGGACTGGAGGAGGTTACAGAGATAGGTAGGGTTGTATTTGGCTGGAGGAGGTTACAGAATTAGGGAGGGGTGTAGAGGCTGAAGGAGGTTACAGAGATAGGGAGGGGCGTAGGGGCTGGAGGAGGTTACAGAGATAGGGAGGGGTGTAGGGGCTGGAGGAGGTTACAGAATTAGGGAGGGGTGTATGGGCTGGAGGAGGTTACATAGATAGCGAGGGCTGCAGCTGCTGGAGGATGTTACAGAGATAGGGAAGGGTGTAGGGGCTGGAGGAGGTTACAGAGATAGGGAGAGGTGTAGGGTCTGGAGGAGGTTGCAGAGATAGGGAGTTTTGTAGGGGCTGGAGGAGGTTACAGAGATAGGGAGTTTTGTAGGGGCTGGAGCTGGTTTCACGGATAGGGAGGTTTTTTGAGGTTGGAGGAGGTTATAGAGATAGGAAAGGGTGTCGGTACTGGAAGATGTTACAGAGATAGGGAAGGGTGTAGGTGCTGGAGGAGGTTACAGAGATAGGGACGGTTCTAGGTGCTGGAGGAGGTTACTGAGATAGGGAGTATTTTAGTGAGTAGAGGAGGTTACAGAGATTGGGAGCTGTGTAGAGGCCGGTGGAGGTTCCAGAGATAGCGATGGCTGTAGGGGCTGGATGAGGTTACAGAGTTAGGGAGGTGTGTAGGGACTGGAGGAGGTTGCAGAGTTAGGGAGGGTTGTAGGGGCTGGAGGAGGTTACAGAGATAGGGAGGAGTGTAGAGGCTGGACGTGGTTACAAAGATAGGGAGGGTTGTAGGGGCTGGAGGAGGTTGCAGAGATAGGGAGGAGTGTAGAGGCTGGACGTGGTTACAAAGATAGGGAGGGTTGTAGGGGCTAGAGATGCTTACAGAGATAGGTAGGTTTGTAGGGGCTGGAGGAGGTTGCAGAGATAGGGAAGGGTGTAGGGGCTGGAGGAGGTTGCAGAGATAGGGAGGGGTGTAGGGGCTGGAGGAGGTTGCAGAGATGGGGGGGGTGTAGGGGCTGGAGGAGGTTGCAGAGATAGGGAGGGGTGTAGGGGCTGGAGGAGGTTGCAGAGATAGGGAGGGTTGTAGTGGCTGGAGCAGGTTACAGAGATAGGGAACGTTGTAGATGGTTGCAGGTGGTTACAGAAATAGGGAGGGATGTATTTGCTGGAGGAGGTTGCAGAGATCGGGAGGGGTGTAGGGGCTTGAGTAGATTAAAGAGATTGGGAGGGGTGGAGGGGCTGGATGAGTTTGCAGAGCTAGGGAGGGGTGTAGGGTCTGGAGGAATTTTCAGAGATAGGTAGGCGTGTAGGGGCTGTAGGAGCTTACAGAGATTGGGAGGGGTGTAGGGCTGGAGGAGGTTACAGAGATAGGGAGGGGTGTAAGTGTAGGAGGCGGTTATAGAGATAGTGAGGTGTGTAGGTGCTGGAGGAGGTTACAGAGATATCGGAGGGTTATAGGGGCTGGGAGGTTAGAGGATTAGGGAGGGTTGCAGGTGCTGGAGGATGTGACAGAGATAGGGAGTGTTATAGAGGCTTGAGGAGGTTACAGAGATAGGGACGGATAAGTGACTGGAGGAGTTTACAATGATACGGGGGTGTAGGGGGCTGGAGGAGGTAACAGAGATAGGTAGAGTTGAAGAGGCTGGAGTAGGTTACGGAGATAGGGAGGGTTTTAGGGGCTGGAGGAGTTGACCGAGATAGGGAGGGTTTTGTAAGGAGTGCAGGAGGTTACATAGATGGTGAGGGGTATAGGGGCTGGAAGAGGTTACAGAGATAGTAGGGTTGTAGGGGCTGGAGGAGGTTACAGAGGCAGGGAGTGTTTTATGTTCTGGAGGATGTGACAGAGATAGGGAGGCTTGTAGGGGCTGGAGGAGGTTACAGAGATAGTAGGGTTGTAGGGGCTGGAGGAGGTACCAGAGGCAGGGAGTGTTTTAGGTTCTGGAGGATGTGAGAGATAGGGAGGCTTGTAGGGGCTGGAGGAGGTTACAGAGATAGGGAGGGTTGTAGGGCTGGAGGAGGTTACAGAGATAGTAGGGTTGTAGGGGCTGCAGGAGGTTACAGACATAGGGAAGTTTGTAGGGGCTCCAGGTGATTATAGAGATACGGAGGGTTGTAGTGAGTGGAGGAGGTTGCAGAGATAGGGAGCGTTGAACGGAGTGGAGGAGGTTACAGAGATAGGGAGGGGTGCATGTTCTGGGGGACGTTACAGAGATAGGGTGGATTGTAGGGGCTGGAGTTGACTCCAGAGACAGGTAGGTGTGTAGGGGCCTGAGGTAGTTAAAGAGATAGGGAGGAGTGTAGGTGGCTGGAGTTATTTACAGAGAGACGGAGCAGTGTAAGGGCCGGAGGAGTTTACAGGGATAGGGTGCGGTGTAGATGCTGGAGTATGTTACACAGATAAGGAGGAGCGTAGGGGCTGGCGGAGGTTACAGATATAGGGACGTTTTTTAGGGGCTGTGGGAAATTACAGAGATAGCGATGGTTGTAGGGGCTTGTTGAGGTTACAGATATAGGAGAGATGTAGGGACTGGAGGGGGAAACAGTTTTAGGGAGGGCTGTAGGGGCTGGAGGAGGTTACAGAGATAGGGAGGGATGTAGGGGCTGAAGGAGGTTACAGAGATAGGGAGGGATGTAGGGGCTGGAGGAGGTTACAGAGATAGGGAGGGATGTAGGGGCAGGAGGAGGTTACAGATAGGGAGGGATGTAGGGGTTGGAGGAGGTTACAGAGATAGGGAGGGTTGTAGGAGCTGGAGGTTACAGAGATAGGGATGGGTATAGGGGCTGGAGGAGGTTACAGAGATAGGGAGGGTTGTATTGGCTGGTGGAGGTTACAGAGATAGGGAGGGGTTTAGGGGCTGCAGGATTTTACAGAGATAGGGAGGGGTGTAGGGGCCAGAGGAGGTTACAGAGATAGGGAGGGTTGTAGGGGTTGGAGCAGGTTACAGAGTTAGGGAAGTGTGTAGGGGCTGAAGAAGGTTACAGAGATAGGGAGAGGTGTTGGAGCTGGAGGAGGTTACAGAGTTTGGGAGGGGTGTATTGGCTGGAGGAGGTTACAAAGATAGGGGTGGGGGGAGGGGCTGGTGGATGTTACAGAGATAGGGAGGAATGAGAGGCTGGAGGGTGTTACAGAGATAGTGAGGGAGTTATAGTGATAATTAGCGGTGTTGGTCTGGAGGATGTTAGAGATAGTGAGGGGTGTACGGGCATGAGGAGTTAAAAAGAGTTAGGGAAGGGTGTAGGGGCTGGAGGAATTTACAGAGATAGGGAGGATTGTAGAGGCTGGAGGAGGTTACAGAGATAGGGTGGGGTGTAGTGATTGGAGGAGGTTACAGATTTAGGGAGGGGTGTAGGGGCTGGAGGAGTTGACAATGATAGGGAGGGGTTTAGGGGGCTGGAGGATGTAACAGAGATAGGGAGGATTTTATGGGCTGGAGGAGTTGACAGAGATAGGTAGGGGTGTAGGTGCCGGAGGAGGTTACAGAGATATGGATCGGTTTAAGAGCTGGAGTTGGTAACGGAAATAGGGATGGGTTTAGAGGGCTGGAGGAGGCGACAGATATCGGAAGGTTTGTAGGGGCTGGAGGAGGTTACAGACATAGAGAGGTTTTTAATGAGTGGAACAGTTTACATTGATGGGGAGTGGTATAGTGGCTGGAGTTTACAGAGATTGGGAGGGGTGTAATGAGTGGAGCTGTTTACAGAGATTGGGAAGGTTGAAATGAGTGGAGGAGGATACAGAGATAGTGAGGGATTTAAGGGCTGGAGGAGGTTACAGAGATAGGGAGGTTTGTAGGGGCTGGAGGGTTTACAGTTATAGGGAGGTGTGTAGGGGCTGGAGGAGGTTACAGAGATAGGGAGGGGTGTAGCGGCCGGAGGAGTTTACAGACAAGGGGAGGTTTGTAGGGGCTCGAGGTGATTAGAGATACGGAGAGTTGTAGTGATTGGAGGAGGTTACAGAGATATGGAGCGTTGAAGGGAGTGGAGGAGGTTACAGAGATAGGGAGGGGTGCATGGTCTGGAGGAGGTTACAGAGATCAGGAGGGGTGCATGGTCTGGAGGTGGCTCCAGAGATAGGGAGGGGTGTAGTTGCTTGAGGTCGTTAAAGAGATAGGGAGGGGTGTAGGTTGCTGGTTATTTACAGAGAGACGGAGGGTTGTAAGGTCTGGAGGAGGTTACAGAGATAGGGAGATCTGTAGATGGATGGAGATGGTTTCAGAGATAGGGAAGTATGTAGGGGCTGGAAGAGTTTAGAGGGATAGAGAGGGGTTTGGGGGCTGAAGGCGGTTACAGAGATAGGGAAGGTTGTCGGTGCTGGAGGAGTTTACAGAGATAGGGAGGGGTGTAAGAGCTGGAGGAGTTTACAGGGATGGGGAGCGGTGTAGGTGCTGGAGAAGGTTACCGAGATAGGGAGGGGCGTAGGGGCTGGTGGAGTTTACAGAGATCGGGACGTTTTCTAGGGGCTGTGGGAGATTACAGAGATAGCAATGGCTATAGGGGCTGGATGAGGATACAGAGATAGGGAGGTGTGTAGGGACTGGGGGAGGTTACAGAGATAGGGAGGTGTGTAGAGGCTTGAGGAGGTTACAGAGATAGGGACGGATATAGTGACTGGAGGAGTTTACAGTGATGGCGGGGGTGTAGGGGGCTGGAGGAGGTAACAGAGATAGGTAGTGGTGATGAGGCTGGAGAAGGTTACAGAGATAGGGAGGGTTTTAGGGTCTGGAGGAGTTGACCGAGATAGGGAGGGTTGTAGATGCCGGAGGAGGTAACAGAGATAGGGATGGGTGTAGGGGCTAGAGGAGGTTACAGAGATAGGGAGGGGTGTAGGATCTGGACGAGGTTACAGAGAGAGGGAGGTTTGTAGGGGCTGGAGGGGCTTACAGAGATAGGGAGTTTTGTAAGGAGTGGAGGAGGTTACATAGATGGTGAGGGGTATAGGGGCTGGAGGAGGTTACAGAGATAGTAGGGTTGTAGGGGCTGGAGGAGGTTACAGAGGCAGGGTTTTAGGTTCTGGAGGATGTGACAGAGATATGGAGGCTTGTAGGGCCTGGAGGAGGTTACAGTTATAGTAGGGTTGTAGGGGCTGGAGGAGGTTACAGAGATAGGGAGGCTTGTAGGGGCTGGAGGAGGTTACAGAGATAGGGAGGGTTGTAGGGGCTGGAGGAGGTTACAGAGATAGGGAGGGTTGTAGGTGCTGGAGGACATTACAGACATAGGGAAGTTTGTAGGGGCTCGAGGTGATTATAGAGATACGGAGGGTTGTAGTGAGTGGAGGAGGTTGCAGAGATAGGGAGCATCGAAGGGAGTGGAGGAGGTTACAGAGATAGGGAGGGGTGCATGTTCTGGAGGAGGTTACAGAGATAGGGAGGGATGTAGGGGCTGAAGTAGTTTACAGAGATAGGGAGGGCTGAAGGTGCTGGAGGCGGTTAGAGAGATAGGGAGGTTTGTAGTGAGTGGAGGAGTTTACAATGATGGGGGGGTGTAGGGGGCTGGAGGAGGTAACAGAGATAGGTAGAGGTGAAGAGGCTGGAGAAGGTTACAGAGATAGGGAGGGTTTTAGGGGCTGGAGGACTTGACCGAGATAGGGAGGGTTGTAGATGCCGGAGGAGGTAACAGAGATAGGGATGGGTGTAGGGGCTGGAGGAAGTTACAGAGATAGGGAGGGGTGTAGGATCGGGAGGAGGTTACAGAGAGAAGGAGGTTTGTAGTGGCTGGAGGGGCTTACAGAGATAGGGAGGTTTGTAAGGAGTGGAGGAGGTTACATAGATGGTGAGGGGTATAGGGGCTGGAGGAGGTTACAGAGATAGTAGGGTTATAGGGGCTAGAGGAGGTTACAGAGGCAGGGAGTAGTGTTGGGGTTGGAGGTGGATACAGAGATTGGGAGGTTCGTAGTTGTCTGGAGGTGGTTACAGAGATAGGGAGGAATGTAGGGGCTGGAGGCGGTTATAGAGATTGGGAGAGGAGTAGGCGGCTGGAGGATGCTAGAGGGGGTTACAGAGATCGGGAGGGTTGTAGGGGCTAGAGGGGTTTACAGAGATAGGAATTGTTGTAGGGGCTGGAGGAGGTTACAGAGATAGGGCGGGTTGTAGGGTTTGGGGGATGCAACAGAGATTGGAATGATTGTAGGTGCTGTAGTACATTACAGAGATAGGGAGGCTTGTAGGGGCTGGTGGAGGTTACAGAGATAGGGAGGGTTGTAGGTGCTGGAGGAGGTTACAGACATAGGGAAGTTTGTAGGGGTTCGAGGTGATTATAGAGATACGGAGGGTTGTAGTGAGTGGAGGAGGTTGCAGAGATAGGGAGCATCGAAGGGAGTGGAGGAGGTTACAGAGATAGGGAGGGATGCATGTTCTGGAGGAGGTTACAGAGATAGGGTGGATTGTAGGGGCTGGAGGTGACTCTAGAGACATGTAGGTGTGTATGGGCTTGAGGTAGTTAAAGAGATAGGGAGGGTTGTAAGTGGCTGGAGTTATTTACAGAGAGACGGAGGTGTGTAAGGGCCGGAGGAGTTTACAGGGATAGGGAGCGGTCTAGGTGCTGGACTAGGTTACACAGATAAGGAGGTGCGTAGGGGCTGGCAGAGATATAGGGACGTTTTTTAGGGGCTGTGGGAGATTACAGAGATAGCGATGGTTGTAGGGGCTTCTTGAGGTTACAGAGATAGGCCAGATGTAGGGACTGGAGGGGGAAACAGATTTAGGCAGGGCTGTAGGGGCTGGAGTAGGTTACAGAGATAGGGAGGGTTGTAGGGGCTGGAGGAGGTTACAGAGATAGGGAGGGGTGTAGGGGCTGGAGGAGGTTACAGAGATAGGGATTGTTGTAGGGGCTGGGGTGGGTTACAGAGACCAGGAGGTCGTAGTTTTTGGGGGATTTAACAGAGATTGGAATGTTTGTAGGTGCTGTAGTACGTCACAGAGATAGGGAGGGTTGTACGAGCTGGAGGAATTTACAGAGATAGGGAGGGTGGTAGGTGCTGGAGGAGGTTTACAGAGATAGGGAGGGTTGTAGGGTTTGGGGGATGTAACAGAGATAGAAATGTTTGTAGGTACTGTAGTACGTTTTAGGGGGCTGGAGGAGGTTACAGAGATAGGGAGTGGTGTTGGGGTTGGAGGTGGATACAGAGATTGGGAGGTTCGTAGTTATCTGGAGGTGGTTACAGAGATAAGGAGGAATGTAGGGGCTGGAGGCGGATATAGAGATTGGGAGAGGAGTAGGCGGCTGGAGGATGCTAGAGATAGGGAGGGCGGTCATGGTGGAGCAGGTTTCAGAGATAGGGTGGGTTGCAGGGGCTGGATGAGGTTACAGAGATAGGGAAGGGTGTAGGGGCTGGAGGAGGTTACAGAGATAGGGAAGGTCGCAAAGGCTGGAGGGGGTTACAGAGTTAGGGAGGATTGTAGGGGCTGGAGGAGGTAACAGAAATAGGATGGCTTGTAGTGAGTGGATGAGGTTACAGATTTAGGGAGGAGAGTAGCGGCTGGAGGAGGTTAGAGAGATTGGGAGGGTTGTAGGCTTTGGGGGACATTACAGAGATAAAAAGGTTTGTGGGGACTTTAGTACATTACAAAGATAGGGAGGGTTGTACGGGCTGGTGGTGTTTACAGTGTTTGTTGTAGGGCTGGAGGAGGTTACAGAGATAGGGAGGCTAGTAGTGAGTGGAGGAGGTTACATATATAGGGAGTGGTGTAGTGTCTGGAGGATGTTACAAAGATAGGGACGGGTGTAGGGGCTGGAGGTGGTTACAGAGATATCGGAGGGTTATAGGGGTTGGAGGAGGTTACAGATTTAGGGAGGAGGTTACAGAGTTAGGGAGGTTTATAATTAGTGGTGGAGGTTACTGAGATAGGGTGGGTTGAAGGGAGTAGAGGAGGTTAAAGAGATAGGGATGGGTGTAAAGGCTGGAGGAGGTTACAGAGATAGGGAGGTTAGTAGGGACTGGAGGGGGATACAGATTTAGGGAGGGCTGTAGTGGCTGCAGGAGGTTACAGAGATAGGGAAGGCTGAAGTTGCTGGAGGAGGTTAGAGAGATAGGGAGGGTTGTAGTGAGTGGAGGAGGATACTGAAATAGGGAGGGGTGTAAGGGCTGGAGGAGATTACAGAGATAGGGAGGAGTGTAGTGGCTGGAGGTGGTTACAGAGAGAGGGAGGGTTGTTTGGGCTGGAGGAGTTTACAGAGATAGGGTGGGTTGTGTGAATGGAGGAGGTTACAGAGATTGGGAGGGTTGAAGGGAGTGGAGGAGGTTACAGAGATAGTGAGGGATGTAAGGGCTGGAGGAGGTTTCAGAGATAGGAATTGTTGCAGGGGCTGGAGGAGGTTACAGAGATAGGGCGGGTTGTAGGGTTTGGGGGATGCAACAGAGATTGGAATGATTGTAGGTGCTGTAGTACATTACAGAGATAGGGAGGCTTGTAGGGGCTGGTGGAAGTTACAGAGATAGGGAGGGTTGTAGGTGCTGGAGGAGGTTACAGACATAGGGAAGTTTGTAGGGGCTCGAGGTGATTATAGAGATACGGAGGGTTGTAATGAGGCTTGTAGGGGCTGGAGGAATTTACAGAGATAGGGAGGTTGGTAGGTGCTGGAGGAGATTAGAGAGTTAGGGAGGGGTCTAGGTACTGGAGGAGGTTACAGAGTTAGAGAGGGGTGTAGGGTCTTGAGGAGTTTACGGAGATAGGGATATTTGTACGGGCTGTAGTACTTTACAGAGATATGGAGAGTTGTAGGGACTGGAGGTGTTTACAGAAATAGGGAGGGTTGTAGGGGCTCGAGAAGGTTACAGAGATAGTGAGGCTTGTAGTGAGTGGAGGAGGTTACAGATTTAGGGAGGGGTGTTGTGGCTAGTGCAGGTTACAAAGATAGGGAGGGGTGTAGGTGCTGGAGATGGTTACAGAGATAGAGTGGGTTGTAGGGGCTGGAGGATGTTACAGAGATAGGGAGGTTTGTAGTTGCTGGAGGAGGTTACAGAGATAGGGTGGCTTGTAGTGAGTGGATGAGGTTACAGATTTAGGGAGGAGAGTAGCGGCTGGAGGAGGTTAAAGAGTTTGGGAGGGTTGTAGGCTTTGGGGGATGTTACAGAGATAAGAAGTTTTCTGGGGACTTTAGTACATTACAGAGATAGGGAGGGTGGTGTTTACAGTGTTTGTTGTAGGGCTGGAGGAGGTTACAGAGATAGGGAGGCTAGTAGTGAGTGGAGGAGGTTACAGAGATAGGGAGTGGTGTAGTGTCTGGAGAATGTTACAAAGATAGGGACGGATGTAGGGGCTGGAGATGGTTACAGAGATAGGGATGGTTGTAGGGGTTGGAGGAGGTTACAGATTTAGGGAGGAGATTACAGTGTTAGGGAGGTTTATAATTAGTGGTGGAGGTTACTGAGATAGGGTGTGTTGAAGGGAGTAGAGGAGGTTAAAGAGTTAGGGATGGGTGTAGGGGCTGGAGGAGGTTACAGAGATAGGGAGGGTAGTAGGGACTTGAGGGGGATACAGATTTAGGGTGGGCTGTAGGAGCTGGAGGAGGTTACAGTGATAGGGAGGGTTGTAGTGAGTGAAGGAGGATACTGAAATAGGGAGGAGTGTAAGGGCTGGAGGAGGTTACAGAGAGAGGGAGGGTTGTATGGGCTGGAGGAGTTTACAGAGATAGGGAGGTTTGTAGTGAATGGAGGAGGTTACAGAGGTAGGGTTGAAGGGGCTGGAGGAGGTTACAGAGATAGTGAGGGATGTAAGGGCTGGAGGAGGTTTCAGAAATAGTGAGGGATGTAAGGGCTGGAGGAGGTTTCAGAAATAGGGAAAGTTGTAGGGTCTGGAGGAGGTTACAGAGATAGGGAGGTTTGAAGGGGCTGGAGGAGGTTACAGAGGTTACAGGCTTTGGGGGATGTTACCGAGATAAGAAGGTTTGTGGGGACTTTAGTACATTACAGAGATAGGGAGGGTTGTATGGGCTGGTGGTGTTTACAGTGTTTGGAGTGTTGTAGGGCTAGAGGAGTTTACAGAGATAGGGAGGGTTGTAGGGTTTGGGGGATGCAAAAGAGATTGGAATGTTTGTAGGTGCTGTAGTATGTTACAGAGACAGGGAGGATTGTAGGGGCTGGAGGAATTTACAGAGATAGAGAGGTTGGTAGGTGCTGGAGGAGGTTACAGAATTAGGGAGGGGTCTAGGCACTGGAGGAGGTTACAGAGTTAGAGAGGGGTGTAGGGTCTTGAGGAGTTTACGGAGAGAGGGATATTTGTACGGGCTGTAGTACTTTACAGAGATATGGAGAGTTGTAGGGACTGGAGGTGTTTACAGAAATAGGGAGGGTTGTAGGGTCTCGAGGAGGTTGCAGAGATATTGAGGCTTGTAGTGAGTGGAGGAGGTTACAGATTTAGGGAGGGGTGTTGTGGCTAGAGCAGGTTACAAAGATAGGGAGGGGTGTAGGTGCTGGAGATGGTTAGAGAGATAGAGTGGGTTGTAGGGGCTGGAGGATGTTACAGAGATAGGGAGGTTTGTAGTTGCTGGAGGAGGCTACAGAGATAGTGTGGCTTGTAGTGAGTGGATGAGGTTACAGATTTAGGGAGGAGAGTAGCGGCTGGAGGAGGTTAAAGATATTGGGAGGTTTGTAGGCTTTGGGGGATGTTACAAATATAAGAAGGTTTATGGGGACTTTAGTACATGACAGAGATAGGGAGGGTTGTACGGGCTGGTGGTGTTTACAGTGTTTGGAGTGTTGTAGGGCTGGAGAAGGTTACAGAGATAGGGAGGCTAGTAGTGAGTGGAGGAGGTTACATATTTAGGGAGTGGTGTAGTGTCTGGAGGATGTTACAAAGATAGGGACGGGTGTAGGGGCTGGAGATGGTTACAGAGATAGGGAGGGATATAGAGGCTGGAGGAGTTTACAGAGATAGGGAGGGGTGTAGTGGCTGAAGGAGGTTACAGAGATAGGGAGGGTTGTAGGGACTGGTGGAGGTTACAGAAGTAGGGAGGGGTGTAGGGGGCGGAGAAGTTTACAGAGATAGGGAGGGGTGTAGGAGCCGGAGGAGATTACACAGACAGGGAGGGGTGTAGGGGCTGGAAGAGGTTACAGAGATAGGGAGGGGTGTAGGGGCTGGAGGAGGTTACAGAGATACGGAGGTGTGTAGGGGTTGGAGGAGGTTACAAGGATAAGGAGGAGTGTAGTGACTGGAGGTGGTTACAGAGATAGGGGGAGGTGTAGTGGCTGGAGGAAGTTACAGAGATAGGGAGGGTTGTAGGTGCTGGAAGAGGTTACAGAGATAGGGAGCAAGGAGAGGCTGGAGCAGGTTACAGAGATACAGAGGGGTGTCGGGGTTGGAGGAGGTTACTGAGATAGGGAGGGGTCTAGGGACTGGAGGAGGTTACAGAGATAGGGAGGGATGTAGGAGCTGGAGGTGGTTACAGAGATAGGGAGGGATGAGAGGCTGGAGGGGGTTACAGAGATAGGGAGGGGTTTAGGGGCTGGAGGAGGTTACAGATATAGGGAGGGGTGTACGGGCTGGAGGAGGTTACAGAGATAGGGAGGGATGGGAGGCTGGTGCGGGTTACAGAGATGGGGAGGCATTTACAGAGATGGGGGGGTGAGAAGCTAGAGTAGGATACACAGATCGGGAGGAGTTTAGGGACTGGAGGAGGTTACAGAGATAGGGGTAGGTGTAGGGGCTGGAGGAGGTTACAGAGATAGTGAGGGTGTAGGGCTGGAGGAAGTTACAGAGATAGGGAGGGGTGTAGGGGCTGGAGGAGGTTACAGAGATAGGGTACGATGAGAGGCTGGAGGGGGTTACAGAGATAGGGTATGTTGTAGGGCTGGAGGAGGTTACAGAGATAGAGATAGGTGTAGGGGCTGGAGGAGGTTACAGAGATAGGGAGGGGTGTAGGGGCCGGAGAAGTTTACAGAGATAGGGAGTTTTGTAGGAGCCGGAGGAGATTACACAGACAGGGAGGGGTGTAGGGGCTGGAGGAGGTTACAGAGATAGGGAGGGGTGTAGGGGCTTGACTAGTTTACAGAGATAGGGAGGGTTGTAGGGTCTTGAGGAGGTTACGGAGATAGGGAGGGTTGTAGGGACTGGAGGAGGTTACGGAGATAGGGAGGGGTGCAGGGGATGGAGGAGGTTACAGAGATTGGGAGGGGTGTAGGTTCTGGATGTAGTTACAGAGATAGGGAGGAATGAGAGGCTGGAGTGGGTTACAGAGATAAGGAGGGGTGTAGGGGCTGGAGGATGTTACAGAGAAAGGGAGGGGTGTAGGAGCTGGATGTGGTTACAGAGATAGGGAGGGGTGTAGAGTCTGGAGGTGGTTACAGAGATAGGGAGGGAGTTACAGAGGTAAGAAAGGGTGTTGGGCTGGAGGAGGTTACAGAGTTTGGGCGGGAGTTACAGATATAGGGAGCGGTGAGAGGCTGGAGAGCGTTACAGAGATAGGGAGGGGTGTAGGAGCCGTAGGAGGTTACAGAGATAGTGAGGGTGGAGGGGCTGGTGGAGGTTACAAAGATAGGGAGGGGTCTAGGGGCTGGTGGAGGTTACAAAGATAGGGGTGGGGGGAGGGCCTGGAGGAGGTTACAGAGTTAGGGAAGAATGAGAGGCTGGAGGGTTTTACAGAGATAGGGAGGGAGTTATAGAGATAATAAGCGGTGTAGGGCTGGAGGAGGGTACAGATAGGGAGGGGTGTGTGCGTATGAGGAGGTTACAGAGATAGGGAGGGGTGTAGAGGCTGGAGGAGTTTACAGAGATAGGGAGGGGTGTAGGAGCTGGAGGAGGTTACAAAGATAGGGGTGGGGGGAGGGCCTGGAGGAGGTTACAGAGATAGGGAGGAATGAGAGGGTGGATGGTTTTACAGAGATAGGGAGGGAGTTATAGAGATAACAAGCGGGGTAGAGCTGGAGGAGGATACAGATGGAGAGTGTTGTACGGGCATGAGGAGGTTACAGAGATAGGGAGGGGTGTAAGGGCTGGAGGAATTTACAGAGATAGGGAGGGTTTTAGGGGCTGGAGAAGGTTACAGGGATAGGGAGGGGTGTAGGGGCTGGAGGAGGTTACAGAGATAGGGAGGGGTGTAGGGGCTGAAGGAGGTTACAGAGATAGCGAGTGTTGAAGGGAGTGGAGGAGGTTACAGAGAAAGCACGGGGTGTAGGGTCTTGTGGAGTTCACAGAGATAGGGAAAGTTGTAGGGGCTGGAGGTGTTACAGAGATAGGGAGTGGTGTAGGGGCTGGAGGAGGTTACAGAGATAGGTAGTGGTGTAGGGGCTGGAGGAGTTTACAGAGATAGGGAGTGTTGTAGCTGCCGGAGGAGGTTACAGAGATGGGGAGGTTTGTAGGGGCTGGAGGAGATTACAGAGATACGGAGGGTTATACTGAGTGGAGGAGGTTACAGAGATAGGGAGGGGCGTAGGGGCTGGAGGAGTTCACAGAGGTAGGGTCGGTTGTAGGGGCTGGAGGTGGCTCCAGAAATAGGGAGGGGTATAGGGGCTTGAGGTCGTTAAAGAGATAGGGAGAGGTGTAGGTGGCTGGAGGTATTTACAGACAGAGGGAGGGTTGTAGGGGCTGGAGGAGTTACAGAGATAGGGAGGGGTGTAGTGGTTGAAGGCAGCTGCAGAGATCGTGTGGGTTGTCAGTGCTGGAGGAGGTTACAGAGATAGGGAGGGGTGTAGGGGCTGGACGAAGTTACAGAATAGGGAGGGGTTTAGGGGATGATGGATTTTACAGAGATAGGGACGTTTGTAGGGGCTGTATGAGGTTACAGAGATAGGGAGGGATGTAGGGGCTGGAGGATGTTACAGAGATATGGAGGGGTTTAGGTGTCTGGAGGAGGTGACCTAGATAGGGAGGGGTATACAGGGCTGGAGGAGGTACAGAGATAGTGAGGGGTGTAGGGGCTGGAGGAGGTTACAGAGATAGGGAGGGTTGTAGGGGCTGGAGGATTTGACAGAGATAGGGAGTGGTGTAGGGGCTGGAGGAGGTTACAGAGTTATGGAGGGTTGTAGGGGCTGGAGGATTTGACAGAGATAGGGAGAGGTGTATGGGCTGGAGGAGGTTACAGAAATAGGGATATTTGTAGGGGCTGTAGTACGTTACAGAGATAGGGAGGGTTGTAGGGTCTGGAGGTGTTTACAGAGATAGGGAGGGTTGTAGGGGCTGGAGGAGGTTACAGAGATAGGGAGGCTTGTAGTGAGTGGAGGAGGTTACAGATTTAGGGAGGGGTGTTGTGGCTAGAGGAGGTTACAAATATAGGGAGGGGGTGTAGGTGCTGGAGATGGTTAATGAGATAGAGAGTGTTGTAGGGACTGGAGGATGTTATAGAGATAGGGTGGCTGTAGTGAGTGGAGGAGGTTACAGATTTAGGGAGGGGTGTAGGGGCTGGAGGAGGTTACCGAGATAGGGAGGCTTGTAGTGAGTGGAGGAGGTTACATATTTATGGAGGGGTGTAGGGGCTGGAGGACGTTACAAAGATAAAGATGGGTGTAGGGGCTGGAGATGTTTACAGCGATAGGGATGGTTTGTAGTGGTTTGAGGAGGTGAAAGAGATAGGGAGGGGATTAGAGGCCGGAGGAGGTTAGAGAGATGGGGATGGGTGCAGGGGCTGAAGGAGGTTAGAGATAGGGAGGGTTGTAGGGACTGGAGGGGGATACAGAGTTAGGGAGGGTTGTAGTGAGTGGAGGAGGTTACAGAGATTGGGAGGGTTGAAGGGAGTGGAGGAGGTTACAGAGATTGGGAGGGTTGAAGGGAGTGGAGGAGGTTACAGAGATTGGGAGGGTTGAAGGGAGTGGAGGAGGTTACAGAGAAAGCGCAAGGTTTAGGGGCTTGTGGAGTTAACAGAGTTGGTTGGGTTGTAGCGGCTGGAGGAGGTTAGAATAACATACACTCCAATATTGCAGCACACCCTCAATTAGTGACCCTCCAATACTACAGCACACCCTCAAATACTGACACTCCAATAGTGCAGCACACCCTCAATTACAGACCCTCCAATACTACAGCACATCCTCAATTACTGACACTTCAATAGTGCAGCACACCCTCAATTACTGACCCTCCAATACTACAGCACACCTTCAATTCCTGACACTCCAGTAGTACAGCACATCCTAAATTACTGACACTCCAGTAGTACAGCACACCCTCAATTACTGAACGTCCATTAGTGCAGCACACCCTCAGTTACTGACACACCTATACTGCAGAACACCCTCAATTACTGACTCTCCAATCGTGCAGCACATCCTCAATTACATACACTCCATTAGTGCTGCACCCTCAATTACTGACACTGCAATAATGCAGCACACATGCAATTACTGAACTTCTGACAGCACAGAACACCCTCAATTACTGACACTAAAATTGTGCAGCACACCATCAATTACTGACCATCCAATAGTGCAGCACACCCTCAATTATTGAACCACCAATAGACCAGCATACTGTCAATTGCTGACACTCCAATAGTGACGCGCACCCTAAATTACTGACAATCCAGTGGTGCATCAGACCTTCAATTTCTGACACTACAATCGAGCAGAACACCCTCAATTACTGACCCACCAATAGTGCAGCACACCCTCAAATAATGACACACCTATTGTGAAGCACACCCACAATTACTGATAATCCAGTGGTGCAGCCCACCCTCAATTAATTACACTCGAATAGTGCAGCACACCCTCAATTACGACCCACCAATAGTGAGGCACTCCCTCAATTACGGACACATCTATGGTGCTGCACACCCTCAATTGCTGACAATCCACTGGTGCAGCACACCCTCAATTACTGACCCACCAATAGTGCAGCACACCCTCAATTACTGACACACCTATAGTGCAGCACACCATCAATTACTGAACTTACGACAGTGCAGAACACACTCAAATACTGACACATCTATAGTGCAACAAACCCTCAATTACTGACACTCCAATAGTGCAGCACACCCACAATTACTTACACTCCAATAGTGAAGCAAACCCTCAATTACTGACACTCCAATAGTGTAGCGCACACTCAATTACTGACTCACCAATAGTGCAGCGCACACTCAATTACTGACACTCCAATAGTGAAGCACACCCTCAATTACTGAGCCTCCAATAGTGCAGCGCACACTCAATTACTGACCCTCCATTAGTGCAGCAAGAACTTAAATACTGACCCTCCTATAGTGCAGCACAACCTCAGTTACTGACCCTCCAATCGTGCAGCACACCCTCAATTACTGATACTCAAACAGTGCAGAACCGCCTCAATTACTGACACTCCAATGGTGCAGCACACCCTCAATTACTGATACTCTAGTAGCGCAACAGACACTCAATTACTGGCACTCCAATAGTGCAGCCCAGCCTCAATTACTGATACTCCAATCATGCAGCACACCCTCAATTACTGACCCTCCAATAGAGCAGCACACCCTCAGTTACTGACACAACTATAGTGCGGCACACCCTCAATTACTGACACGCCAACTGTGAAACACACCCTCAATTACTGACACTCGAATAAAGCAGTACACGCTCAATTACCAACCCTCCAATCGTGCAGCTCACCGTCAATTACTGAGACTCCAACAGTGCAGAACAGCCTGAATTACTGACACTCCAATAGAGCAGCACACCATCAATTAATGACAATCCAATAGTGCAGCACATCCTCAATTACTGACACTCCAATAGTGCAGCACACCCTCAATTAATGACACTCTACTAGTGCAGCAGACACTCAATTGCTGACCCTCCAATAGTGCAGCACACCTTCAATTACTGAACTTCCGACAGTGCAGAACACCCTCAAATACTGACACTAAAATTGTGCAGCTCATCATCAATTACTGACAATCCAATAGTGCAGCACACCATCAATTACTGATAATCCAGTGGTGCAGCACACCCTCAATTACTGACACTCCAATCGTGCATCGCATCCTCAATTACTTACACTCGAATAGTGCAGCACACCCTCAATTACTGACACACCTATCGTGCAGCACAACCTCAATTACAGACAATCCAGTGGTGCAGCACACCCTCAATTACTGACACTGCAATAGTGCTGCACACATTCAATTACTGACCCACCAATAGTGCAGCACACCCTCAATTACTGACACACCTATAGAGCAGCACACCCTCAATTACTTACACTCGAATAATGCAGCACACCCTCCATTACTGACACACCTATAGTGGAGCACACCCTCAATTATTGACACATCTATAGTGCAGCACACCCTCAATTACTGACACTCCAATATTGCATAACTACCTCAATTACTTTCCTTCCAATAATCCAGCACACCCTCAAATATTGACCCTCCAACAGTGCAGCACCGCCTCAATTACTGACACAACTATAGTGCAAAAAACCCTCAATTACTGACACTCAACAGTGCAGCACAGCCCCAATTACTGACATACCAATATTGCAGCACAAAGTCGATTACTTGCACACCTACAGTTCAGCACACCCTCAATTACTGACACTCCAATAGTGCAGCACGCTCTCAATTACTGACCCACCAATAGTGCAGCACAACCTCAATTACTGAAACACATATAGTGCAGCACACACTCAATTACTGACCCACCAATAGTGCAGCACACACTCAATTACTGACCCACCAATAGTGCAGCTCACTGTCAATTACTGAGACTCCAACAGTGCAGAACTGCCTCAATTACTGACACTCCAAAAATGCAGCACACCATCAATTAATGACACTCCAATAGTGCAGCACATCCTCAATTACTGACTCTCCAATAGTGCAGTACAACCTCAATTAATGACACTCTACTAGTGCAGCAGACACTCAATTGCTGACCCTCCAATAGTGCTGCACCCTCAATTACTGACACTTTAATAGTGCAGAAAACCTTCAATTACTGAACTTCTGACAGTGCAGAACACCCTCAAATACTGACACTAAAATGGTGCAGCTCACCATCAATTACTGACAATCCAATAGTGCAGCACACCCTCAATTACTGATAATCCAGTAGTGCAGCACACCCTCAATTACTGACACTCCAATTGTGCATCGCATCCTCAATTACTTACACTCGAATAGTGCAGCACACCCTCAATTACTGACCCACCAATAGTGCAGCACACCCTCAATTATTGACACACCTATCGTGCAGCACAACCTCAATTACAGACAATCCAGTGGTGCAGCGCACCCTCAATTACTGACACTGCAATAGTGCTGCACACACTCAATTACTGACCCACCAATAGTGCAGCACACCCTCAATTACTGACACACCTATAGAGCAGCACACCCTCAATTACTTACACTCGAATAATGCAGCACACCCTCCATTACTGACACACCTATAGTGCAGCACACCCTCAATTACTGACACACCTATAGTGCAGCTAACCCTCAATTACTGACACTCCAATATTGCATAACTACCTTAATTACTTTCCTTCCAACAATCCAGCACACCCTCAAATATTGACCCTCCAACAGTGCAGCACCACCTCAATTACTGACACAACTATAGTGCAGAAAACCCTCAATTACTGACACTCCAACAGTGCAGCACAGCCCCAATTACTGACATACCAATATTGCAGCACAAAGTCGATTACTTGCACACCTACAGTTCAGCACACCCGCAATTACTGACACTCCAATAGTGCAGCACACCCTCAATTACTGACCTACCAATAGTGCAGCACAACCTCAATTACTGAAACACATATAGTGCAGCACACACTCAATTACTGACCCTCCAATAGTGCAGCGCACACGCAATTACTGACAATCAAATAGTGCAGCACACACTCAATTACTGACAGTCCAATAGTGCAGCACACTCTCAATTACTGACCCACAAATAGTGCAGCACAACCTCAATTACTGAAACACATATAGTGCAGCACACACTCAATTACTGACCCTCCAATAGTGCAGTGCACTCTCAATTACTGACCCACCAATAGTGCAGCACAACCTCAATTACTGAAACACATATAGTGCAGCACACACTCAATTACTGACCCTCCAATAGTGCAGCGCACACGCAATTACTGAGACTCCAACAGTGCAGAACTGCCTCAATTACTGACACTCCAATAATGCAGCACACCATCAATTAATGACACTCCAATCGTGCATCGCACCCTCAATTACTGACATGCCTATCCTGCTGCACACACTCACTAACTGACCCTCCAATAGTGCAGCACACACTCAATAAACTGACACTCCAATAGTGCAGCACACCCTCAATTACTGACACTCCAATAGTGTGGCACACACTCAATTACTGACACTCCAATAGTGCAGCACACCCTCAATTACTGACTCTCCAATAGGGCAGCACACCCTCAATTACTGACACTCCAATAGTGTAGCACACACCCAATTACTGACCCTCCAATAGTGCAGCACACACGCAATTACTGACCCTCCAATAGTGCAGCGCACACGCAATTACTGACAATCAAATAGTGCTGCACACTCTCAATTACCGACCCTCCAATCGTGCAGATTACCGTCAATTACTGAGGCTCCAACAGTGCAGAACTGCCTCAATTACTGACACTCCAATAATGCAGCACACCATCAATTACTGACACCCCAATAGTGCAGCACATCCTCAATTACTGACACTCCAGTAGTGCAGCACATCCTCAATTACTGACACTCCAATAGTGCAGCACATCCTCAATTACTGACACTCCAATAGTGCAGCACATCCTCAATTACTTAAACTCCAATAGTGCAGTACAACCTCAATTAATGACACTCTACTAGTGCAGCAGACACTCAATTGCTGACCCTCCAATAGTGCTGCACCCTCAATTACTGACACTTTAATAGTGCAGAAAACCTTCAATTACTGAACTTCCGACAGTGCAGAACACCCTCAATTACTGACATTGAAATTGTGCAGACACCATCAATTAGTGACCATCCAATAGTGCAGCACACCCTCAATTATTGAACCACAAATAGAACAGCATACCGTCAATTACTGATACTCCAATCGTGCATTGCACCCTCAATTACTTACACTTGAATAGTGCAGAACACCCTCAATTACTGAAGCACCAATAGTGCAGCATTCCCTCAATTACTGACGCACCTATAGTGCAGCACACCCTCAATTACTGATAATCCAGTGGTGCAGCACACACTCAATTACTGACACTCCAATCGTGCATTGCACCCTCAATTACTAACACTCAAATGGTGCAGCACACCCTCAATTACTGACCAACCAATATTGCTGCACACCCTAAATTACTGACACTCCAATAGCACAGCAGACACTCAATTACTGACCCTCCAATCATGCAGCACATCCTCAATTATTGACTCTCCAATAATGCAGCACACCTTCAATTACTGACACTCCAATTGTGCAGCACACCCTCAATTACAAACAATTGAATAGTGCAGCACACGCTCAATTACTGAACATCCAATAGTGCAGCACACCATCAATTAATGACACTCCAATAGTTCAGCACACCCTCAATTAATGACACTCTACTAGTGCAGCAGACACTCAATTGCTGACCCTCCAATAGTGCTGCACCCTCAATTAATGACACTTCGCTAATGCAGCACACCTTCAATTACTGAACCTCCGACAGTGCAGAACACCCTCAATTACTGACACTAAAATTGTGCAGCTCACCATCAATTACTGATAATCTAACAGTGCAGCACAACATCAATTATTGAACCACCAATAGAACAGCATACCGTCAATTACTGACACTCCAATAGAGACGCACAACCTAAATTACTGACATTCCAATAGTGCAGAACACCCTCACTTTCTGACCCACCAATATTGCAGCACACCCTCAATTACTGACGCACATAGAGTGCTGCACATAATCAATTACTGACCCTCCAATAGAGCAGCATACCCTCAATTACTGACACTCCATTAGTGAAGCACACCCTCAAATACTGACACTTCAATAGTGCAGCACACCCTCAATTACTGACACTCAATAGTGCAGCATACCCTCAATTACTGACACTCCAATAGTGCAGCACAACCTCAATTACTGACCCTCCAATAGTGCAGCACACACTCAATTACTGACACGACAATAGTGCAGCACACTCTCAATTGCTGACACTCCAATAGTGCAGCGCACACGCAATTACTGACAATCAAATAGTGAAGCGCACCCTCAATTACTGACACGACAATAGTGCAGCACACCCTCAATTAATGACACGACAATAGTGCAGCACACTCTCAATTACTGACACGACAATAGTGCTGCACACCCTCAATTACTGACACGACAATAGTACTGCACACCCTCAATTACTTTCACTCGAATAGCGCAGCACACCCTCAATTACTGATAATCCAGTGGTGTAGCGCACACTCAATTACTGACACTCCAATCGTGCAGCACAGTCTCGATTACTGACACACCTATAGTGCAGCACACCCTCAATTACTGACACACCTATAGTGCAGCACACCCTCAATTACTGACACTCCAATAGTGCAGCTCACGCTCAGTTAATGACCCTCCAATAGTGCAGAATACCGTCAATTACTGACACTCCAATAGTGAAGCACACCTACAATTACTGATAATCCAATGGTGCAGCACACCCACCATTACTTACACTCGAATAATGCAGGAAAAACTCAATTACTGGCACATTTTCAATTACTTACACTCGAATAGTGCGGAACACTCTCAATTACTGACCCTCCAATAGTGCAGCACACCCTCAATTACTGACCCTCCAATAGTGCAGCACACCCTCAATTACTGACACTCCAATCGTGCAGCACAACTTCAATTACTGACACTCCAATAGTGCAGCACACCCTCAATTACTGACACTCCAATAATGCAGCACACCATCAATTAATGACACTCCAATAGTGCAGCACATCCTCAATTACTGACACTCCAATAGTGCAGCACAAGCTCAATTAGTGACCCCCCAATAGTGCAGAACACACTAAATTACTGACACTCAATAGCACAGCAGACACTCAATTACTGATCCTCCAATTGTGCAGCACATCCTCAATTATTGACTCTCCAGTTGTGCAGCACACCCTCAATTACTGACACTCTAATCGTGCAGCACACCCTCAATTACTGACACTCCAACAGTGCAGAACACCCTCAATTACTGACCCTCCAATAGTGTGGCACACCCTCAATTACTGACAGTCCAATAGTGCAGCACACCCTCAATTACTGAGACTCCAACAGTGCAGAACAGCCTCAATTACTGACACTCCAATAATGCAGCATACCCTCAATTAATGACACTCTACTAGTGCAGCAGACAATCAATTGCTGACACTCCAATAGTGTTGCACACTCAATTAATGACACTTCAATAATGCAGCACACCTTCAATTACTGAACTTCTGACAGTGCGGAAAACCTTCACTAAAATAGTGCAGCACACCATCAATTACTGACACTAAATAGCACAGCAGACACTCAATGACTGACCCTTCAATTGTGCAGCGCAACCTCAATTATTGACCATCAAATAATACAACATACCCTCAATTACTGACACTCCAATAGTGCAGCACACCCTTAATTACTGTCAATACAATCATGCAGCACACCCTCAATTACTGAGCATCCAATAGTGCAGCATACCGTCAATTACTGACACTCCAATAGTGATGCACAACCTAAATTACTGACATTCCAATAGTGCAGAACACCCTCAATTACTGACCCTCCAATAGAGCATCATACCGTCAATTACTGACACTCCAATAGTGCAGCACACCCTCAATTACTGACCCCCCAATAGTGCAGCACACCCTCAATCACTGACACTCCAATAGTGCAGCACAAGCTCAATTACTGACCCTCCAATAGTGCAGCACACCCTCAATTACTGACCCTCCAATAGTGCAGCACAGTCTCGATTACTAACAATCCAATAGTGCAGCACACCCACAATTACTGATACTCCAGTCATGCAGCACACCCACAATACTTACACTCGAATAATGCAGCACACATTCAATTACTGACACACTTATAGTGTAGCACACCCTCAATTACTTACACTCGAATAGTGCAGAACACCCTCAATTACTGACCCTCCAATCGTGCAACTCACCATCAATTACTGACAGTCCAATTGTGCAGAACACCCTCAATTACTGACCCTCCAGTAGTGCAGCATACCATACCATCAAGTACTGACACTCCAATAGTGCAGCACACCCTCAATTACTGACACTCCAATAGGGCAACACACCCTCAATTACTGACACTCCAATAGTGCAGCACACTCTCAATTAGTGACCCCCCAATAGTGCAGAACACACTAAATTACTGACACTCCAATAGTGCAGCAGACACTCAATTACTGATCCTCCAATAGTGCAGCACATCCTCAATCTTTGACTCTCCAATTGTGCAGCACACCCTCAATTACTGACACTGCAATAGTGTAGCACACCCTCAATTACTGACACTCAAATAGTGCAGAATACTGTTAATTACTGACACTCCAATAGTGCAGTACACCCTCAATAACTGACACTCCAATAGTGCAGCACACCCTCAATTACTGACACTCCAATCGTGCAGCACACCCTCAATTACTAACACTCGAATAGTGCAGCACACCCTCAATTACTGAACGTCCAATATGGCAGCACACCCTCAATTACAGACACTTGAATAGAGCAGTCCACCCTCAATTACCGACCCTTAAATCGTGCAGCTCACTGTCAATTACTGAGACTCCAATAGTGCAGCACACCCTCAATTACCGACCCTCCAATTGTGCAGCACACCATCAATTACTGACACTCCAATAATGCAGCACACCATCAATTGCTGACTCTCCAATAGTGCAGCACCCTCAATTAATGACACTTCAATAATGCAGCACACATGCAATTACTGAACTTCCGACAGCACAGAACACCCTCAATTATTGACACTAAAATTGTGCAGCTCACCATCAATTACTGACCCTCCAATAGTGCAGCATACTGTCAATTACTGACACTCCAATAATGATGCACAACCTAAATTACTGACATTCCAGTAGTGCAGAACATCCTCAATTACTGACACTCCAATAGTGCAGAACACTCTCAATTACTGACCCTCCAATAGTGCAGCACACCCTCAATTACTGACACACCTATAGTGCAGCACACACTCAATTACTGACTCTCCAATCGTGCAGCACACCGTCAATTAATGACCCTCCAATAGTGCAGCACACACTCAATTACTGACCCTCCAATTGTGCAGCACACACTCAATTACTGACAATCCAATAGTGCAGCACACACTCAATTACTGACAATCCAATAGTGCAGCACACACTCGGTCACTGTCCCTCCAATAGAGCAGCAAACTCTCAAGTACTGACACTCCAATAGTGCAGCACCCTCTCAATTACTGACCCTCTAATAGAGCAGCACACGCTCAATTACTGACCCCCCAAGAGTGAAGCACACCCACCATTACTGACACTCCAATAATGATGCACAACCTAAATTACTGACATTCCAGTAGTGCAGAACATCCTCAATTACTGACACTCTAATAGTGCAGAACATTCTCAATTACTGACCCTCCAATAGTGCAGCACACCCTCAATTACTGACACACCTATAGTGCAGCACACACTCAATTACTGACCCTCCAATAGTGCAGCACACACTCAATTACTGACAATCCAAAGTGCAGCACACACTCGGTCACTGTCCCTCCAATAGAGCAGCAAACTCTCAAGTACTGACAATCCAATAGTGCAGCACCCTCTCAATTACTGACCCCCCAATAGTGAAGCACACCCACCATTACTTACACTCGAATAATGCAGCACACCCTCAATTACTGACCCTCCAACAGTGCAGCACACCTTCTATTACTGACAAACAGGTTGCGCAGCATACCGTCAATTACTGGCACTCCAATAGTGCAGCACATCCTCAATTACTTACACTCGAATAGTGCATAACACCATCAATTACTGACACTCCAATAGTGCAGCACACACTCAATTACTGACAATCCAATAGTGCAGCACACACTCAATTACTGACAATCCAATAGTGCAGCACACACTCGGTCACTGTCCCTCCAGTAGAGCAGCAAACTCTCAAGTACTGACACTCCAATAGTGCAGCACCCTCTCAATTACTGACCCTCTAATAGAGCAGCACACGCTCAATTACTGACCCCCCAATAGTGAAGCACACCCACCATTACTTACACTCGAATAATTCAGCACACCCTCAATTACTGACCCTCCAACAGTGCAGCACACCTTCAATTACTGACAAACAGGTTGCGCAGCATACCGTCAATTACTGACCCGCCAGTAGTGCAGCACATCCTCAATTACTTACACTCGAATAGTGCATAACACCATCAATTACTGACACTCCAATAGCGCAGCACACACTCAGTTACTGACCCTCCAATAGTGCAGCACACACTCAATTACCGATCCTCCAATTGTGCAGCACACGCTAAATTACTGATTCTCAAACAGTGCAGAACAGCCTCAATTACTTACACTCCAATCATGCAGCACACCCTCAATTACTGACACTCCAATCGTGCAGCATACCGTCAATTACTGACATTCCAATAGTGAAGCACACCCACAATTACTGACACTCCAATCGTGCAGCACACCCACAATTACTGACACTCCAATCGTGCAGCACCCCCGCAATTACTTACACTCGAATATTGCAGAACACCCTCAATTACTGACCCTCCAACAGTGCAGCATACCGTCAATTAATGACACTCCAATAGTGCAGCACACAGTCAGTTACTGACCCTCCAATAGTGCAGCAAACGCTAAATTACTGACCCTCCAATAGTGCAGCACATCCTCAATTACTGACACTCAATAGCACAGCAGACACTCAATTACTGACGCTCCAATTGTGCAGCACATCCTCAATTATTGACTCACCAATAGTGCAGCACACCTTCAATTACTGACACTCCAATCGTGCAGCACACCTTCAATTACAAACACTCGAATAGTGCAGCACACCCTCAATTAATGACACTCTACTAGTGCAGCAGACACTCAATTGCTGACCCACCAATAGTGCAGCACACACTCAATTACTGACCCACCAATAGTGCAGAACACACTCAATTACTGACCCTCCAATAGTGCAGCATACACTCAATTACTGACACACCAATAGTGCAGCATACACTCAATTACGGACGCACCAATAGTGCAGCACGCCCTCAATTACTGACCCTCCGATAGGGCAGCACACCCTAAATTACTGATTCTCAAACAGTGCAGAACAGCCTCAATTACGTACACTCCAATAGTGCAGCATACCCTCAATTACTGGCACTCAATAGCACAGCAGACACTCAATTACTGACCCTCCAATCATGCGGTGCAACCTCATTATTGACCCTCCAATAGTGCAGCATACCGTCAATTACTGACACTCCAATAGTGCAGCACACCATCAATTACTGACACTCCAATAGTGCAGCATACTGTCAATAACCGACACACCTATAGTGCAGCACAACCTCAAATTTCAGACAATTCGGTGGTGCATCACACCCTCAATTATTGACACTGCAATACTGCTGCACACCCTCAATTACTGAAACTCCAATAGTGCAGCATACCGTTAATTACTGACACTCCAATAGTGCAGCACACCATCAATTACTGACACTCCAATAGTGCAGCATACCGTCAATAACTGACACACCTACAGTTCAGCACAACCTCAAATTTCAGACAATTCGGTGGTGCATCACACCCTCAATTACTGACACTGCAATAGTGCTGCACACCCTCAATTACTGACCCACCAATAGCAGCACACCCTCAATTACTGACACACCTATAGTGCAGCACACCCTCAATTACTTACACTCGAATAATGCAGCACACCCTCAATTACTGACACTCTAACAGTGCAGAACAGCCTCAATTACTCACACTCCAATAGTGACGCACACCCTAAATTACTGACCCTCCAATAGTGCAGCCCACCTTTAATTACTGAACTTACGAAAGTGCAGCACACCCTCAATAACTGAGACACCTATAGTGCAGCAAACCCTCAATTACTGACACTCCAATGGTGCAGAACTACCTCAAGTGCTAACCTTCCTGTAGTTCAGGAAAAACTCAATTACTAAGCCTCCAATAGTGCAGCACACGCTCAATTACAGACCCTCCAATAGTGCAGCACACCCTCAATTACTGACACTCAATAGCACAGCAGACACTCAATTACTGACCCTCCAATTGTGCAGAACACCCTCAATTACTGACACTCCAATAGGGCAGCACACCCTCAATTACTGACACCATGTAGTGCAGCACACGCTCAATTACAAACACTCGAATAGTGCAGCACACCCTCAATTACAAACACTCGAATAGTGCGGCACACCCTCAATTACTGACACACCGATAGTGCAGCACAACCTCATTTACAGACAATTCGGTGTTGCAGCACACCCTCAATTACTGACACTGCAATAGTGCTGCACACCCTCAATTACTGACCCTCCAATAGTGCAGCACACACTCAATTAGTGACACACCTATAGTTCAGCACACCCTCAATTACTTACACTCGAATAATGCAGCACACCCTCAATTACTGACACTTCAATAGTGCAGAACAGCCTCAATTACTGACCCTCCAATAGTGACGCACACCCTAAATTACTGACCCTCCAATAGTGCAGCACACCCTCAATTACTTACACTCCAAGAGTGCAGCACACCTTCTATTACTGACAAAAAGGTTGCGAAGCAGACACTCAATTACTGAAACTCCAATACTGCAGCGCACCCTCAATTACTGACCCTCCAGTAGTGTAGCACCCCACAATTACTGATCCTCCAATAGTGCAGCACACCCTCAATTAGTTACACTCCAATAGTGCAGCACACCCTCAATTACTTACACTCCAAGAGTGCAGCACACCTTCTATTACTGACAAACAGGTTGCGCAGCAGACACTCAATTACTGACCTTCCTATAGGGCAACAAACCCTGAATTATTGACCCTTCAAAAGTGCAGCATACCGTAAATTATTGAGCCTCCCACAGTGCAGCACACCCGCAATTAGTTACACTCCAATAGTGCAGCACACCCCCAATTATCGACCCTTCAATAGTGCAGCATACTGCTAATTACTCACACTACAATAGTGCAGCACACCCTCAATTACTGACACTCCAATAGTGCTGCACACCCCCAATTATTGACCCTGCAATAGTGCAGCATACCATCAATTACTGACACTGCAATAGTGTAGCACCCCCTCAAATACTGTCACTCCAATAGTGCAGCACACCCTCAATTACTGACACTCCAATAGAGCAGCACACTCTCAATTACTGATTCTCCAATATGCAGCACACCCTCAATTACTGATCCTCCAATATGCAGCACACCCTCAATTACTGTCCCTCCAATCGTGCAGCTCACCATCATTACTGAGACTCCAACAATGCAGCACACCCTCAATTACAGACACTGCAATAGTTTTGCACCCTCAATTACTGACACTTCAATAGTGCAGCACACCCTCAATTACTGACACTTCAATAGTGCAGCACACCTTCAATTACTGAACTTCCGACAGTGCAGAACAGCCTCAATTACTGACACTAAAATAGTGCAGCACACCCTCAATTATTGAAGCACCAATAGACCAGCATACCGTCACTTACTGACACTCCAATAGTGACGCACACCCTCAATTACTTAGACTCAAATAGTGCAGAACACACTCAGTTACTGACCCACCAATTTTGCAGCACACCCTCAATAACTGATAATCCTGTGATGCAGCACACCCTCAATTACTGACACTCCAATAGTGACGCACACCCTCAATTACTGACACTCCAATAGTGCAGCACTCCCTGAATTACTGACACGCCAATTGTGACGCACACCCTCAATTACTGACACTCCAATAGTGATGCACACCCTCAATTACTGACACACCTATAGTGCAGCAAACCCTCAATTACTTACGCTCCAATAGTGCAGCACACCACCAATTATTGACCCTTCAATAGTGCAGCATACCGTTAATTACTGAAACTCCAATAGTGCAGCACACCCTCAATTACTGACACTCGAATAGTGCAGCACACCCTCAATTACTGAAACTCCAATAGTGCAACACTCCCTCAATTACTGAAACACCAATAGTGCAACACTCCCTCAATTACTGAAACTCCAATATTGCTGCATACCCTCAATTACTGAAACTCTAATAGTGCAGCATACCGTTAATTACTGATCCTCCGATACTGCAGCACACCCTCAAATACTGACACTCCAATCGTGCAGCACACCCTCAATTACTGACACTCCAGTCATGCAGCACATCCTCAATTACTGACACTCCAACAGTGCAGCACAGCCTCAATTAATGACACTCTAATAGTGCAGCACACCCTCAATTACTGATCCTCCGATACTGCAGTACACCCTCAAATACTGACACTCCAATAGTGCAGCACACACTCAATTACTGACACTCCAATCGTGCAGCACACCCTCAATTACTGACACTCCAATCGTGCAGCACACCCTCAATTACTGACACTCCAATCGTGCAGCACACCCTCAATTACTGACACTGCAATAGTGCAGCACACCCTCAATTACTGACACTGCAATAGTGCAGCACACCCTCAATTACTGACACTCCAATCGTGCAGCACACCCTCAATTACTGACACTCCAATAGTGCTGCACACCCTCAATTACTGACATTCCAATAGTGCAGCACATCCTCAATTACTGATCCTCCAATATTGCTGCACACCCTCAATTACTGACCTTCCAACAGCGCAGCACACACAAAATTACTGACCCTCCAATAGTACAGCACACCCTCAATTACTGATCCTCCAATACTGCAGCATACCCTCAATTACTGAAACTCCAATAGTGCAGCATACCGTTAATTACTGAAACTCCAATAGTGTAGCACACTCTCAATTACTGACACTCGAATAGTGCAGCACACCCTCAATTACTGAAACTCCAATAGTGCAGCACACCCTCAATTACTGACACTCCAATAGTGCAGCCCACCCTCAATTACTGGCATTCCAATTGTACAGCACACACTCAATTACTTATCGTACAATAGTGCTGCACACCGTCAACTACTGACCCTCCAGTAGGCCAGCACACCTTTAAATAGTGACCTTCCGATAGTGCAGAACACCCTAAATTACTGACACTCCAATTGTGCAGCACACCCAAAATTGCTGACACTCCAATAGTACAGCACACCCTCAATTACTGATCCTCCAATACTGCAGCACACCCTCAATTACTGACACTCCAATAGTGCAGCACACCCTCAATTACTGAAACACCAATAGTGCAGCACACCCTCAATTACTGACCCTCTAATAGTGCAGCACACCCTCAATTACTGACCCTCCAATAGTGCAGCAAACCCTCAATTACTGACACTCGAATAGTGCAGCACACCCTCAATTACTGAAACACCAATAGTGCAGCACACCCTCAATTACTGACCCTCTAATAGTGCAGCACACCCTCAATTACTGACCCTCCAATAGTGCAGCAGACACTCAATTACTGACACTCCAATAGTACAGCACACACTCAATTACTTATCGTATAATAGTGCTGCACACCGTCAACCGCTGACCCTCCAATAGGCCAGCACACCTTTAAATACTGACCTTCCGACAGTGCAGAATACCGTAAATTACTGACACTCCAATAGTGCAGCACACCTTCAATTACTGACACTCCAATAGTGCAGCACACCTTCAATTACTGACACTCCAATAGTGCAGCACACTGTCAATTACCGATCCTCCAATCATGCAGCACACCCACAATTACTCACATTCCGAGAGTGCAGAACAGCCTCAATTACTGAAACTCCAATAGTGAAGGAAACCTTTAATTACTGACTCTCCAATACTGCAGCACACCCTCCTTTACTTACACTTCAATAGTACACCTACAGTTCAGCACACCCCCAATTACTGACATTCCAATAGTGCAGCACACCCTCAATTACTGACATGCTAGTAACACAGCAGACACTCAATTACTGACCCTCTAATAGTGCAGCAGACCCTTAATTATTGACCCTCCAAAAGTGCAGCATACTGTCAATTACTGACACTCCAGTAGTGCAGCACAAACTCAATTACTGACACTACAATAATGCAGCACACCCTCTATTACTGATCCTCCAATATTGGTGCACACCCTCAATTACTGACCTTCCGACAGCGCAGCACACCCAAAATTACTGACCCTCCAATAGTACAGCACACCCTCAATTACTGATCCTCCGATACTGCAGCACACCCTCAATTACTGACACTCCAATAGTGCAGCACACCCTCAATTACTGAAACTCCAATGGTGCAGCATACCGTTAATTACTGATACATTTATAGAGCAGCAGATCCTCAATTACCGATCCTCCAAACGTGCATCACACCGTCAATTACTGATACTCAAAAAGTGCAGAACAGCTTCAATTTCTGACACTCCAATCGTGCAGCACACCCTCAATTTCTGACACTCCAATCATGCAGCACACCCTCAATTTCTGACACTCCAACAGTGCAGCACAGCCTCAATTACTGACACTCCAATCGTGCAGCACACCCTCAATTACTGACATGCCAACAGTGCAGCACAGCCTCAATTAATGACACTACAATTATGCAGCACAACATCAATTACTGATCCTCCAATATTGCTGCACACCTTCAATTACTGACCTTCGGACAGTGCAGAACACCCGAAATTACTGACACTCCAATTGGGAAGCAGACCCTCTATTACTGATGCTCCAATAGTGCAGCACACCCTCAATTACTGACATTCCAATAGTACAGCACACTCTCAATTACTGATCCTCCAATACTGCAGCACACCCTCAATTACTGACAATCCAATAGTGCAGCACACGCTCAATTACTGACAATCCAATAGTGCAGCACACGCTCAATTACTGAAACTCCACTAGTGCAGCTTACCGTTAATTACTGAAACTCCAATAGTGCAACACACCCTCAATTACTGACACTCGAATAGTGCAGCACACCCTCAATTACTGACCCTCCAATAGTGCAGCAGCCACTCAATTACTGACACTCCAATAGTGCAGCACACCCTCAATTACTGACATTCCAATAGTACAGCACACTCTCAATTACTGATCCTCCAATACTGCAGCACACCCTCAATTACTGACAATCCAATAGTGCAGCACACGCTCAATTACTGAAACTCCACTAGTGCAGCTTACCGTTAATTACTGAAACTCCAATAGTGCAACACACCCTCAATTACTGACACTCGAATAGTGCAGCACACCCTCAATTACTGACCCTCCAATAGTGCAGCAGCCACTCAATTACTGACACTCCAATAATGCAGCCCACCCTCAATTACTGGCATTCCAATAGTACAGCACACACTCAATTACTTATCGTATAATAGTGCTGCACACCGTCAACCGCTGACCCTCCAATAGGCCAGCACACCTTTAAATACTGACCTTCCGACAGTGCAGAATACCGTAAATTACTGACACTCCAATAGTGCAGCACACCTTCAATTACTGACACTCCAATAGTGCAGCACACCTTCAATTACTGACACTCCAATAGTGCAGCACACTGTCAATTACCGATCCTCCAATCATGCAGCACACCCACAATTACTCACATTCCGAGAGTGCAGAACAGCCTCAATTACTGAAACTCCAATAGTGAAGGAAACCTTTAATTACTGACTCTCCAATACTGCAGCACACCCTCCTTTACTTACACCTCAATAGTACACCTACAGTTCAGCACACCCCCAATTACTGACATTCCAATAGTGCAGCACACCCTCAATTACTGACATGCTAGTAACACAGCAGACACTCAATTACTGACCCTCTAATAGTGCAGCAGACCCTTAATTATTGACCCTCCAAAAGTGCAGCATACTGTCAATTACTGACACTCCAGTAGTGCAGCACAAACTCAATTACTGACACTACAATAATGCAGCACACCCTCTATTACTGATCCTCCAATATTGGTGCACACCCTCAATTACTGACCTTCCGACAGCGCAGCACACCCAAAATTACTGACCCTCCAATAGTACAGCACACCCTCAATTACTGATCCTCCGATACTGCAGCACACCCTCAATTACTGACACTCCAATAGTGCAGCACACCCTCAATTACTGAAACTCCAATGGTGCAGCATACCGTTAATTACTGATACATTTATAGAGCAGCAGATCCTCAATTACCGATCCTCCAAACGTGCATCACACCGTCAATTACTGATACTCAAAAAGTGCAGAACAGCTTCAATTTCTGACACTCCAATCGTGCAGCACACCCTCAATTTCTGACACTCCAATCATGCAGCACACCCTCAATTTCTGACACTCCAACAGTGCAGCACAGCCTCAATTACTGACACTCCAATCGTGCAGCACACCCTCAATTACTGACATGCCAACAGTGCAGCACAGCCTCAATTAATGACACTACAATTATGCAGCACAACATCAATTACTGATCCTCCAATATTGCTGCACACCTTCAATTACTGACCTTCGGACAGTGCAGAACACCCGAAATTACTGACACTCCAATTGGGAAGCAGACCCTCTATTACTGATGCTCCAATAGTGCAGCACACCCTCAATTACTGACATTCCAATAGTACAGCACACTCTCAATTACTGATCCTCCAATACTGCAGCACACCCTCAATTACTGACAATCCAATAGTGCAGCACACGCTCAATTACTGACAATCCAATAGTGCAGCACACGCTCAATTACTGAAACTCCACTAGTGCAGCTTACCGTTAATTACTGAAACTCCAATAGTGCAACACACCCTCAATTACTGACACTCGAATAGTGCAGCACACCCTCAATTACTGACCCTCCAATAGTGCAGCAGCCACTCAATTACTGACACTCCAATAGTGCAGCACACCCTCAATTACTGACATTCCAATAGTACAGCACACTCTCAATTACTGATCCTCCAATACTGCAGCACACCCTCAATTACTGACAATCCAATAGTGCAGCACACGCTCAATTACTGAAACTCCACTAGTGCAGCTTACCGTTAATTACTGAAACTCCAATAGTGCAACACACCCTCAATTACTGACACTCGAATAGTGCAGCACACCCTCAATTACTGACCCTCCAATAGTGCAGCAGCCACTCAATTACTGACACTCCAATAATGCAGCCCACCCTCAATTACTGGCATTCCAATAGTACAGCACACACTCAATTACTTATCGTATAATAGTGCTGCACACCGTCAACCGCTGACCCTCCAATAGGCCAGCACACCTTTAAATACTGACCTTCCGACAGTGCAGAATACCGTAAATTACTGACACTCCAATAGTGCAGCACACCTTCAATTACTGACACTCCAATAGTGCAGCACACCTTCAATTACTGACACTCCAATAGTGCAGCACACTGTCAATTACCGATCCTCCAATCATGCAGCACACCCACAATTACTCACATTCCGAGAGTGCAGAACAGCCTCAATTACTGAAACTCCAATAGTGAAGGAAACCTTTAATTACTGACTCTCCAATACTGCAGCACACCCTCCTTTACTTACACCTCAATAGTACACCTACAGTTCAGCACACCCCCAATTACTGACATTCCAATAGTGCAGCACACCCTCAATTACTGACATGCTAGTAACACAGCAGACACTCAATTACTGACCCTCTAATAGTGCAGCAGACCCTTAATTATTGACCCTCCAAAAGTGCAGCATACTGTCAATTACTGACACTCCAGTAGTGCAGCACAAACTCAATTACTGACACTACAATAATGCAGCACACCCTCTATTACTGATCCTCCAATATTGCTGCACACCCTCAATTACTGACCTTCCGACAGCGCAGCACACCCAAAATTACTGACCCTCCAATAGTACAGCACACCCTCAATTACTGATCCTCCGATACTGCAGTACACCCTCAAATACTGACACTCCAATAGTGCAGCACACACTCAATTACTGACACTCCAATCGTGCAGCACACCCTCAATTACTGACACTCCAATCGTGCAGCACACCCTCAATTACTGACACTCCAATCGTGCAGCACACCCTCAATTACTGACACTGCAATAGTGCAGCACACCCTCAATTACTGACACTGCAATAGTGCAGCACACCCTCAATTACTGACACTCCAATCGTGCAGCACACCCTCAATTACTGACACTCCAATAGTGCTGCACACCCTCAATTACTGACATTCCAATAGTGCAGCACATCCTCAATTACTGATCCTCCAATATTGCTGCACACCCTCAATTACTGACCTTCCAACAGCGCAGCACACACAAAATTACTGACCCTCCAATAGTACAGCACACCCTCAATTACTGATCCTCCAATACTGCAGCATACCCTCAATTACTGAAACTCCAATAGTGCAGCATACCGTTAATTACTGAAACTCCAATAGTGTAGCACACTCTCAATTACTGACACTCGAATAGTGCAGCACACCCTCAATTACTGAAACTCCAATAGTGCAGCACACCCTCAATTACTGACACTCCAATAGTGCAGCCCACCCTCAATTACTGGCATTCCAATTGTACAGCACACACTCAATTACTTATCGTACAATAGTGCTGCACACCGTCAACTACTGACCCTCCAGTAGGCCAGCACACCTTTAAATAGTGACCTTCCGATAGTGCAGAACACCCTAAATTACTGACACTCCAATTGTGCAGCACACCCAAAATTGCTGACACTCCAATAGTACAGCACACCCTCAATTACTGATCCTCCAATACTGCAGCACACCCTCAATTACTGACACTCCAATAGTGCAGCACACCCTCAATTACTGAAACACCAATAGTGCAGCACACCCTCAATTACTGACCCTCTAATAGTGCAGCACACCCTCAATTACTGACCCTCCAATAGTGCAGCAAACCCTCAATTACTGACACTCGAATAGTGCAGCACACCCTCAATTACTGAAACACCAATAGTGCAGCACACCCTCAATTACTGACCCTCTAATAGTGCAGCACACCCTCAATTACTGACCCTCCAATAGTGCAGCAGACACTCAATTACTGACACTCCAATAGTACAGCACACACTCAATTACTTATCGTATAATAGTGCTGCACACCGTCAACCGCTGACCCTCCAATAGGCCAGCACACCTTTAAATACTGACCTTCCGACAGTGCAGAATACCGTAAATTACTGACACTCCAATAGTGCAGCACACCTTCAATTACTGACACTCCAATAGTGCAGCACACCTTCAATTACTGACACTCCAATAGTGCAGCACACTGTCAATTACCGATCCTCCAATCATGCAGCACACCCACAATTACTCACATTCCGAGAGTGCAGAACAGCCTCAATTACTGAAACTCCAATAGTGAAGGAAACCTTTAATTACTGACTCTCCAATACTGCAGCACACCCTCCTTTACTTACACCTCAATAGTACACCTACAGTTCAGCACACCCCCAATTACTGACATTCCAATAGTGCAGCACACCCTCAATTACTGACATGCTAGTAACACAGCAGACACTCAATTACTGACCCTCTAATAGTGCAGCAGACCCTTAATTATTGACCCTCCAAAAGTGCAGCATACTGTCAATTACTGACACTCCAGTAGTGCAGCACAAACTCAATTACTGACACTACAATAATGCAGCACACCCTCTATTACTGATCCTCCAATATTGGTGCACACCCTCAATTACTGACCTTCCGACAGCGCAGCACACCCAAAATTACTGACCCTCCAATAGTACAGCACACCCTCAATTACTGATCCTCCGATACTGCAGCACACCCTCAATTACTGACACTCCAATAGTGCAGCACACCCTCAATTACTGAAACTCCAATGGTGCAGCATACCGTTAATTACTGATACATTTATAGAGCAGCAGATCCTCAATTACCGATCCTCCAAACGTGCATCACACCGTCAATTACTGATACTCAAAAAGTGCAGAACAGCTTCAATTTCTGACACTCCAATCGTGCAGCACACCCTCAATTTCTGACACTCCAATCATGCAGCACACCCTCAATTTCTGACACTCCAACAGTGCAGCACAGCCTCAATTACTGACACTCCAATCGTGCAGCACACCCTCAATTACTGACATGCCAACAGTGCAGCACAGCCTCAATTAATGACACTACAATTATGCAGCACAACATCAATTACTGATCCTCCAATATTGCTGCACACCTTCAATTACTGACCTTCGGACAGTGCAGAACACCCGAAATTACTGACACTCCAATTGGGAAGCAGACCCTCTATTACTGATGCTCCAATAGTGCAGCACACCCTCAATTACTGACATTCCAATAGTACAGCACACTCTCAATTACTGATCCTCCAATACTGCAGCACACCCTCAATTACTGACAATCCAATAGTGCAGCACACGCTCAATTACTGACAATCCAATAGTGCAGCACACGCTCAATTACTGAAACTCCACTAGTGCAGCTTACCGTTAATTACTGAAACTCCAATAGTGCAACACACCCTCAATTACTGACACTCGAATAGTGCAGCACACCCTCAATTACTGACCCTCCAATAGTGCAGCAGCCACTCAATTACTGACACTCCAATAGTGCAGCACACCCTCAATTACTGACATTCCAATAGTACAGCACACTCTCAATTACTGATCCTCCAATACTGCAGCACACCCTCAATTACTGACAATCCAATAGTGCAGCACACGCTCAATTACTGAAACTCCACTAGTGCAGCTTACCGTTAATTACTGAAACTCCAATAGTGCAACACACCCTCAATTACTGACACTCGAATAGTGCAGCACACCCTCAATTACTGACCCTCCAATAGTGCAGCAGCCACTCAATTACTGACACTCCAATAATGCAGCCCACCCTCAATTACTGGCATTCCAATAGTACAGCACACACTCAATTACTTATCGTATAATAGTGCTGCACACCGTCAACCGCTGACCCTCCAATAGGCCAGCACACCTTTAAATACTGACCTTCCGACAGTGCAGAATACCGTAAATTACTGACACTCCAATAGTGCAGCACACCTTCAATTACTGACACTCCAATAGTGCAGCACACCTTCAATTACTGACACTCCAATAGTGCAGCACACTGTCAATTACCGATCCTCCAATCATGCAGCACACCCACAATTACTCACATTCCGAGAGTGCAGAACAGCCTCAATTACTGAAACTCCAATAGTGAAGGAAACCTTTAATTACTGACTCTCCAATACTGCAGCACACCCTCCTTTACTTACACCTCAATAGTACACCTACAGTTCAGCACACCCCCAATTACTGACATTCCAATAGTGCAGCACACCCTCAATTACTGACATGCTAGTAACACAGCAGACACTCAATTACTGACCCTCTAATAGTGCAGCAGACCCTTAATTATTGACCCTCCAAAAGTGCAGCATACTGTCAATTACTGACACTCCAGTAGTGCAGCACAAACTCAATTACTGACACTACAATAATGCAGCACACCCTCTATTACTGATCCTCCAATATTGGTGCACACCCTCAATTACTGACCTTCCGACAGCGCAGCACACCCAAAATTACTGACCCTCCAATAGTACAGCACACCCTCAATTACTGATCCTCCGATACTGCAGCACACCCTCAATTACTGACACTCCAATAGTGCAGCACACCCTCAATTACTGAAACTCCAATGGTGCAGCATACCGTTAATTACTGATACATTTATAGAGCAGCAGATCCTCAATTACCGATCCTCCAAACGTGCATCACACCGTCAATTACTGATACTCAAAAAGTGCAGAACAGCTTCAATTTCTGACACTCCAATCGTGCAGCACACCCTCAATTTCTGACACTCCAATCATGCAGCACACCCTCAATTTCTGACACTCCAACAGTGCAGCACAGCCTCAATTACTGACACTCCAATCGTGCAGCACACCCTCAATTACTGACATGCCAACAGTGCAGCACAGCCTCAATTAATGACACTACAATTATGCAGCACAACATCAATTACTGATCCTCCAATATTGCTGCACACCTTCAATTACTGACCTTCGGACAGTGCAGAACACCCGAAATTACTGACACTCCAATTGGGAAGCAGACCCTCTATTACTGATGCTCCAATAGTGCAGCACACCCTCAATTACTGACATTCCAATAGTACAGCACACTCTCAATTACTGATCCTCCAATACTGCAGCACACCCTCAATTACTGACAATCCAATAGTGCAGCACACGCTCAATTACTGAAACTCCACTAGTGCAGCTTACCGTTAATTACTGAAACTCCAATAGTGCAACACACCCTCAATTACTGACACTCGAATAGTGCAGCACACCCTCAATTACTGACCCTCCAATAGTGCAGCAGCCACTCAATTACTGACACTCCAATAGTGCAGCACACCCTCAATTACTGACATTCCAATAGTACAGCACACTCTCAATTACTGATCCTCCAATACTGCAGCACACCCTCAATTACTGACAATCCAATAGTGCAGCACACGCTCAATTACTGAAACTCCACTAGTGCAGCTTACCGTTAATTACTGAAACTCCAATAGTGCAACACACCCTCAATTACTGACACTCGAATAGTGCAGCACACCCTCAATTACTGACCCTCCAATAGTGCAGCAGCCACTCAATTACTGACACTCCAATAATGCAGCCCACCCTCAATTACTGGCATTCGAATAGTACAGCACACACTCAATTACTTATCGTATAATAGTGCTGCACACCGTCAACCGCTGACCCTCCAATAGGCCAGCACACCTTTAAATACTGACCTTCCGACAGTGCAGAATACCGTAAATTACTGACACTCCAATAGTGCAGCACACCTTCAATTACTGACACTCCAATAGTGCAGCACACCTTCAATTACTGACACTCCAATAGTGCAGCACACTGTCAATTACCGATCCTCCAATCATGCAGCACACCCACAATTACTCACATTCCGAGAGTGCAGAACAGCCTCAATTACTGAAACTCCAATAGTGAAGGAAACCTTTAATTACTGACTCTCCAATACTGCAGCACACCCTCCTTTACTTACACCTCAATAGTACACCTACAGTTCAGCACACCCCCAATTACTGACATTCCAATAGTGCAGCACACCCTCAATTACTGACATGCTAGTAACACAGCAGACACTCAATTACTGACCCTCTAATAGTGCAGCAGACCCTTAATTATTGACCCTCCAAAAGTGCAGCATACTGTCAATTACTGACACTCCAGTAGTGCAGCACAAACTCAATTACTGACACTACAATAATGCAGCACACCCTCTATTACTGATCCTCCAATATTGGTGCACACCCTCAATTACTGACCTTCCGACAGCGCAGCACACCCAAAATTACTGACCCTCCAATAGTACAGCACACCCTCAATTACTGATCCTCCGATACTGCAGCACACCCTCAATTACTGACACTCCAATAGTGCAGCACACCCTCAATTACTGAAACTCCAATGGTGCAGCATACCGTTAATTACTGAAACTCCAATAGTGCAGCACACCCTCAATTACTGACACTCGAATAGTGCAGCACACGCTCAATTACTGAAACTCCAATAGTGCAACACACCCTCAATTACTGAAACACCAATAGTGCAACACACCCTCAATTACTGAAACTCCAATATTGCTGCATACCCGCAATTACTGAAACTCTAATAGTGCAGCATACCGTTAATTACTGACACTCCAATCGTGCAGCACACCCTCAATTACTAATCCTCCGATACTGCAGCACACCCTCAAATACTGACACTCCAATCGTGCAGCACACCCTCAATTACTGACACTCCAACAGTGCAGCACAGCCTCAATTAATGACACTCCAATAGTGCAGCACACCCTCAATTACTGGCATTCCAATAGTACAGCACACACTCAATTACTTATCGTACAATAGTGCTGCACACCGTCAACTACTGACCCTCCAATAGGCCAGCACACCTTTAAATACTGACCTTCCGACAGTGCAGAATACCGTAAATTACTGACACTCCAATAGTGCAGTACAGCCTCAATTACTGACACTCCAATAGTGCAGCACACCCTCAATTACTGACACTCCAATAGTGCAGCACAACATCAATTACTGACACTCCAATAGTGCAGCACACCCTCAATTACTGACACTCCAATAGTGCAGCACACCCTCAATTACTGGCACTCCAATAGTGCAGTACAGCCTCAATTACTGACACTCCAATAGTGCAGCACACCCTCAATTACTGACACTCCAATAGTGCAGCACAACATCAATTACCGATCCTCCAATCGTGAAGCACACCCACAATTACTCACATTCCGAGAGTGCAGAACAGCCTCAATTACTGAAACTCCAATAGTGAAGGAAACCTTTAATTACTGACTCTCCAATACTGCAGCACACCCTCCTTTACTTACACTTCAATAGTACACCTACAGTTCAGCACACCCCCAATTACTGACATTCCAATAGTGCAGCACACCCTCAATTACTGACATGCTAGTAGCACAGCAGACACTCAATTACTAACCCTCTAATAGTGCAGCATTCCCTTAATTATTGACCCTCCAAAAGTGCAGCATACTGTCAATTACTGATATTCCAGTAGTGCAGCACAAACTCAATTACTGACACTACAATAATGCAGCACAAACTCAATTACTGATCATCCATTATTGCTGCACACCTTCAATTACTGACCTTCCGACAGTGCAGAACACCCTAAATTACTGACACTCCAATTGTGCAGCACACCCTCTATTACTGATCCTCCAATACTGCTGCACACCCTCAATTACTGACCTTCCGACAGCGCAGCACACCCTCAATTACTGAAACTCCAATAGTGCAGCATACCGTTAATTACTGAAACTCCAATAGTGCAGCACACCCTCAATTACTGACACTCGAATAGTGCAGCACACCCTCAATTACTGAAACTTCAATAGTGCAACACACCCTCAATTACTGAAACTCCAATATTGCTGCATACCCTCAATTACTGAAACTCTAATAGTGCAGCATACCATTAATTACTGATCCTCCGATACTGCAGCACACCCTCAAATACTGACACTCCAATCGTGCAGCACACCCTCAATTACTGACACTCCAGTCATGCAGCACATCCTCAATTACTGACACTCCAACAGTGCAGCACAGCCTCAATTAATGACACTCTAATAGTGCAGCTCACCCTCAATTACTGATCCTCCGATACTGCAGCACACCCTCAAATACTGACACTCCAATAGTGCAGCACACACTCAATTACTGACCCTCCAATAGTGCAGCACCCTCAATTACTGACACTCCATTAGTGCAGCACACCCCCAATAGTGCAGCATACCGTCAATTACTGACCCTTGAATAGTGCAGCATACCGTCAATTACTGACACTCCAATAGTGCAGAATACCCTCAATAACTGGCATTCCAATAGTACAGTACACCCTCAATTACTCACATTCCGAGAGTGCAGAACAGCCTCAATTACTGACACTCCAATAGTGAAGGAAACCTTTAATTACTGACACTCCAATACTGCAGCACATTCTCCTTTACTTACACTTCAATAGCACACCTACAGTTCAGCACACCCCCAATTACTGACATTCCACTAGTGCTGCACACCCTCAATTACTGACACGCTAGTAGCGCAGCAGACACTCAATTACTGATCCTCTAATACTGCAGCAGACACTTAATTATTGACCCTCCAAAAGTGCAGCATACCATCAATTACTGACACTCCAGTAGTGCAGCACACCCTCAATTACTGACACTACAATAATGCAGCACAACATCAATTACTGATCCTCCAATATTGCTGCACACCTTCAATTACTGACCTTTGGACAGTGCAGAACACCCTAAATTACTGACACTCCAATTGTGCAGCACACCCTCAATTACTGACACTCCAATTGTGCAGCACACCCTCAATTACTGATCCTCCAATATTGCTGCACACCCTCAATTACTGACCTTCCGACAGCACAGCACACCCTCAATTACTGACAATCCAATAGTGCAGCACACCCTCAATTACTGAAACTCCAATAGTGCAGCTTACCGTTAATTACTGAAACTCCAACAGTACAACGCACCCTCAATTACTGACACTCGAATAGTGCAGCACACCCTCAATTACTGAAATTCCAATAGTGCAGCACACTTTCATTTACTAAAACTCCAATAGTGCAACACACCCTCAATTACTGAAACTCCAATAGTGCAGCAAACCCTCAATTACTGACGTTCAAATAGTGCAGGACACACTCAATTACTGACACTCCAATAGTGCAACACACCCTCAATTACTGACCCGCCAATAGTGCAGCACACACTCAATTACTGACACTTCAATAGTGCAGCACACCCTCAATTACTGACACTTCAATAGTGCAGCACACCCTCAATTACTGACCCTCCAATAGTGCAGCATACCCTCAATTACTGATCTTCAAATAGTGCAGGACACACTCAATTACTGAGACTCCAATAGTGCAACACACCCTCAATTACTGACCCACCAATAGTGCAGCACACCCTCAATTACTGAAACTTCAATAGTGCAGCACACCCTCAATTACTGCCCCTCCAATAGTGCAGCGTACCCTCAATTACTTAGACTCCAATAGAGCAGAACACCGACATTTACTGATACATTTATAGAGCAGCAGATCCTCAATTACCGATCCTCCAAACGTGCATCACACCGTCAATTACTGATACTCAAAAAGTGCAGAACAGCTTCAATTTCTGACACTCCAATCGTGCAGCACACCCTCAATTTCTGACACTCCAATCATGCAGCACACCCTCAATTTCTGACACTCCAACAGTGCAGCACAGCCTCAATTACTGACACTCCAATCGTGCAGCACACCCTCAATTACTGACATGCCAACAGTGCAGCACAGCCTCAATTAATGACACTACAATTATGCAGCACAACATCAATTACTGATCCTCCAATATTGCTGCACACCTTCAATTACTGACCTTCGGACAGTGCAGAACACCCGAAATTACTGACACTCCAATTGTGCAGCAGACCCTCTATTACTGATGCTCCAATAGTGCAGCACACCCTCAATTACTGACATTCCAATAGTACAGCACACTCTCAATTACTGATCCTCCAATACTGCAGCACACCCTCAATTACTGACAATCCAATAGTGCAGCACACGCTCAATTACTGAAACTCCACTAGTGCAGCTTACCGTTAATTACTGAAACTCCAATAGTGCAACACACCCTCAATTACTGACACTCGAATAGTGCAGCACACCCTCAATTACTGACCCTCCAATAGTGCAGCAGCCACTCAATTACTGACACTCCAATAGTGCAGCCCACCCTCAATTACTGGCATTCCAATAGTACAGCACACACTCAATTACTTATCGTATAATAGTGCTGCACACCGTCAACCGCTGACCCTCCAATAGGCCAGCACACCTTTAAATACTGACCTTCCGACAGTGCAGAATACCGTAAATTACTGACACTCCAATAGTGCAGCACACCTTCAATTACTGACACTCCAATAGTGCAGCACACTCTCAATTACCGATCCTCCAATCATGCAGCACACCCACAATTACTCACATTCCGAGAGTGCAGAACAGCCTCAATTACTGAAACTCCAATAGTGAAGGAAACCTTTAATTACTGACTCTCCAATACTGCAGCACACCCTCCTTTACTTACACCTCAATAGTACACCTACAGTTCAGCACACCCCCAATTACTGACATTCCAATAGTGCAGCACACCCTCAATTACTGACATGCTAGTAACACAGCAGACACTCAATTACTGACCCTCTAATAGTGCAGCAGACCCTTAATTATTGACCCTCCAAAAGTGCAGCATACTGTCAATTACTGACACTCCAGTAGTGCAGCACAAACTCAATTACTGACACTACAATAATGCAGCACACCCTCTATTACTGATCCTACAATATTGGTGCACACCCTCAATTACTGACCTTCCGACAGCGCAGCACACCCAAAATTACTGACCCTCCAATAGTACAGCACACCCTCAATTACTGATCCTCCGATACTGCAGCACACCCTCAATTACTGACACTCCAATAGTGCAGCACACCCTCAATTACTGAAACTCCAATGGTGCAGCATACCGTTAATTACTGAAACTCCAATAGTGCAGCACACCCTCAATTACTGACACTCGAATAGTGCAGCACACGCTCAATTACTGAAACTCCAATAGTGCAACACACCCTCAATTACTGAAACACCAATAGTGCAACACACCCTCAATTACTGAAACTCCAATATTGCTGCATACCCGCAATTACTGAAACTCTAATAGTGCAGCATACCGTTAATTACTGACACTCCAATCGTGCAGCACACCCTCAATTACTAATCCTCCGATACTGCAGCACACCCTCAAATACTGACACTCCAATCGTGCAGCACACCCTCAATTACTGACACTCCAATGATGCAGCACACCCTCAATTACTGACACTCCAACAGTGCAGCACAGCCTCAATTAATGACACTCCAATAGTGCAGCACACCCTCAATTACTGGCATTCCAATAGTACAGCACACACTCAATTACTTATCGTACAATAGTGCTGCACACCGTCAACTACTGACCCTCCAATAGGCCAGCACACCTTTAAATACTGACCTTCCGACAGTGCAGAATACCGTAAATTACTGACACTCCAATAGTGCAGTACAGCCTCAATTACTGACACTCCAATAGTGCAGCACACCCTCAATTACTGACACTCCAATAGTGCAGCACAACATCAATTACTGACACTCCAATAGTGCAGCACACCCTCAATTACTGACACTCCAATAGTGCAGCACACCCTCAATTACTGACACTCCAATAGTGCAGTACAGCCTCAATTACTGACACTCCAATAGTGCAGCACACCCTCAATTACTGACACTCTAATAGTGCAGCACAACATCAATTACCGATCCTCCAATCGTGAAGCACACCCACAATTACTCACATTCCGAGAGTGCAGAACTGCCTCAATTACTGAAACTCCAATAGTGAAGGAAACCTTTAATTACTGACTCTACAATACTGCAGCACACCCTCCTTTACTTACACTTCAATAGTACACCTACAGTTCAGCACACCCCCAATTACTGACATTCCAATAGTGCAGCACACCCTCAATTACTGACATGCTAGTAGCACAGCAGACACTCAATTACTAACCCTCTAATAGTGCAGCATTCCCTTAATTATTGACCCTCCAAAAGTGCAGCATACTGTCAATTACTGATACTCCAGTAGTGCAGCACAAACTCAATTACTGACACTACAATAATGCAGCACAAACTCAATTACTGATCATCCATTATTGCTGCACACCTTCAATTACTGACCTTCCGACAGTGCAGAACACCCTAAATTACTGACACTCCAATTGTGCAGCACACCCTCTATTACTGATCCTCCAATATTGCTGCACACCCTCAATTACTGACCTTCCAACAGCGCAGCACACCCAAAATTACTGACCCTCCAATAGTACAGCACACCCTCAATTACTGATCCTCCGATACTGCAGCACACCCTCAATTACTGACACTCCAATAGTGCAGCACACCCTCAATTACTGAAACTCCAATAGTGCAGCATACCGTTAATTACTGAAACTCCAATAGTGCAGCACACCCTCAATTACTGACACTCGAATAGTGCAGCACACCCTCAATTACTGAAACTTCAATAGTGCAACACACCCTCAATTACTGAAACACCAATAGTGCAACACACCCTCAATTACTGAAACTCCAATATTGCTGCATACCCTCAATTACTGAAACTCTAATAGTGCAGCATACCATTAATTACTGATCCTCCGATACTGCAGCACACCCTCAAATACTGACACTCCAATCGTGCAGCACACCCTCAATTACTGACACTCCAGTCATGCAGCACATCCTCAATTACTGACACTCCAACAGTGCAGCACAGCCTCAATTAATGACACTCTAATAGTGCAGCACACCCTCAATTACTGATCCTCCGATACTGCAGCACACCCTCAAATACTGACAATCCAATAGTGCAGCACACACTCAATTACTGACCCTCCAATAGTGCAGCACCCTCAATTACTGACACTCCATTAGTGCAGCACACCCCCAATAGTGCAGCATACCGTCAATTACTGACCCTTGAATAGTGCAGCATACCGTCAATTACTGACACTCCAATAGTGCAGAATACCCTCAATAACTGGCATTCCAATAGTACAGCACACCCTCAATTACTCACATTCCGAGAGTGCAGAACAGCCTCAATTACTGACACTCCAATAGTGAAGGAAACCTTTAATTACTGACACTCCAATACTGCAGCACATTCTCCTTTACTTACACTTCAATAGCACACCTACAGTTCAGCACACCCCCAATTACTGACATTCCACTAGTGCTGCACACCCTCAATTACTGACACGCTAGTAGCGCAGCAGGCACTCAATTACTGATCCTCTAATACTGCAGCAGACACTTAATTATTGACCCTCCAAAAGTGCAGCATACCATCAATTACTGACACTCCAGTAGTGCAGCACACCCTCAATTACTGACACTACAATAATGCAGCACAACATCAATTACTGATCCTCCAATATTGCTGCACACCTTCAATTACTGACCTTTGGACTGTGCAGAACACCCTAAATTACTGACACTCCAATTGTGCAGCAGACCCTCTATTACTGACGCTCCAATAGTGCAGCACACCCTCAATTACTGACACTCCAATAGTGCAGCACAGCCTCAATTACTGACACTCCAATAGTGCAGCACACCCTCAATTACTGACACTCCAATAGTGCAGCACAACATCAATTACCGATCCTCCAATCGTGAAGCACACCCACAATTACTCACATTCCGAGAGTGCAGAACAGCCTCAATTACTGAAACTCCAATATTGAAGGAAACCTTTAATTACTGACTCTCCAATACTGCAGCACACCCTCCTTTACTTACACTTCAATAGTACACCTACAGTTCAGCACACCCCCAATTACTGACATTCCAATAGTGCAGCACACCCTCAATTACTGACATGCTAGTAGCACAGCAGACACTCAATTACTAACCCTCTAATAGTGCAGCATTCCCTTAATTATTGACCCTCCAAAAGTGCAGCATACTGTCAATTACTGATACTCCAGTAGTGCAGCACAAACTCAATTACTGACACTACAATAATGCAGCACAAACTCAATTACTGATCATCCATTATTGCTGCACACCTTCAATTACTGACCTTCCGACAGTGCAGAACACCCTAAATTACTGACACTCCAATTGTGCAGCACACCCTCTATTACTGATCCTCCAATATTGCTGCACACCCTCAATTACTGACCTTCCGACAGCGCAGCACACCCAAAATTACTGACCCTCCAATAGTACAGCACACCCTCAATTACTGATCCTCCGATACTGCAGCACACCCTCAATTACTGACACTCCAATAGTGCAGCACACCCTCAATTACTGAAACTCCAATAGTGCAGCATACCGTTAATTACTGAAACTCCAATAGTGCAGCACACCCTCAATTACTGACACTCGAATAGTGCAGCACACCCTCAATTACTGAAACTTCAATAGTGCAACACACCCTCAATTACTGAAACACCAATAGTGCAACACACCCTCAATTACTGAAACTCCAATATTGCTGCATACCCTCAATTACTGAAACCCTAATAGTGCAGCATACCGTTAATTACTGATCCTCCGATACTGCAGCACACCCTCAAATACTGACACTCCAATCGTGCAGCACACCCTCAATTACTGACACTCCAGTCATGCAGCACATCCTCAATTACTGACACTCCAACAGTGCAGCACAGCCTCAATTAATGACACTCTAATAGTGCAGCACACCCTCAATTACTGATCCTCCGATACTGCAGCACACCCTCAAATACTGACACTCCAATAGTGCAGCACACACTCAATTACTGACCCTCCAATAGTGCAGCACCCTCAATTACTGACACTCCATTAGTGCAGCACACCCCCAATAGTGCAGCATACCGTCAATTACTGACCCTTGAATAGTGCAGCATACCGTCAATTACTGACACTCCAATAGTGCAGAATACCCTCAATAACTGGCATTCCAATAGTACAGCACACCCTCAATTACTCACATTCCGAGAGTGCAGAACAGCCTCAATTACTGACACTCCAATAGTGAAGGAAACCTTTAATTACTGACACTCCAATACTGCAGCACATTCTCCTTTACTTACACTTCAATAGCACACCTACAGTTCAGCACACCCCAAATTACTGACATTCCACTAGTGCTGCACACCCTCAATTACTGACACGCTAGTAGCGCAGCAGACACTCAATTACTGATCCTCTAATACTGCAGCAGACACTTAATTATTGACCCTCCAAAAGTGCAGCATACCATCAATTACTGACACTCCAGTAGTGCAGCACACCCTCAATTACTGACACTACAATAATGCAGCACAACATCAATTACTGATCCTCCAATATTGCTGCACACCTTCAATTACTGACCTTTGGACAGTGCAGAACACCCTAAATTACTGACACTCCAATTGTGCAGCAGACCCTCTATTACTGACGCTCCTATAGTGCAGCACACCCTCAATTACTGACACTCCAATTGTGCAGCACACCCTCAATTACTGATCCTCCAATATTGCTGCACACCCTCAATTACTGACCTTCCGACAGCACAGCACACCCAAAATTACTGACATTCCAATAGTACAGCACACCCTCAATTACTGATCCTCCAATACTGCAGCACACCCTCAATTACTGACAATCCAATAGTGCAGCACACCCTCAATTACTGAAACTCCAATAGTGCAGCTTACCGTTAATTACTGAAACTCCAACAGTACAACGCACCCTCAATTACTGACACTCGAATAGTGCAGCACACCCTCAATTACTGAAATTCCAATAGTGCAGCACACTTTCATTTACTAAAACTCCAATAGTGCAACACACCCTCAATTACTGAAACTCCAATAGTGCAGCAAACCCTCAATTACTGACGTTCAAATAGTGCAGGACACACTCAATTACTGACACTCCAATAGTGCAACACACCCTCAATTACTGACCCGCCAATAGTGCAGCACACACTCAATTACTGACACTTCAATAGTGCAGCACACCCTCAATTACTGACACTTCAATAGTGCAGCACACCCTCAATTACTGACCCTCCAATAGTGCAGCATACCCTCAATTACTGATCTTCAAATAGTGCAGGACACACTCAATTACTGAGACTCCAATAGTGCAACACACCCTCAATTACTGACCCACCAATAGTGCAGCACACCCTCAATTACTGAAACTTCAATAGTGCAGCACACCCTCAATTACTGCCCCTCCAATAGTGCAGCGTACCCTCAATTACTTAGACTCCAATAGAGCAGAACACCGACATTTACTGATACATTTATAGAGCAGCAGATCCTCAATTACCGATCCTCCAAACGTGCATCACACCGTCAATTACTGATACTCAAAAAGTGCAGAACAGCTTCAATTTCTGACACTCCAATCGTGCAGCACACCCTCAATTTCTGACACTCCAATCATGCAGCACACCCTCAATTTCTGACACTCCAACAGTGCAGCACAGCCTCAATTACTGACACTCCAATCGTGCAGCACACCCTCAATTACTGACATGCCAACAGTGCAGCACAGCCTCAATTAATGACACTACAATTATGCAGCACAACATCAATTACTGATCCTCCAATATTGCTGCACACCTTCAATTACTGACCTTCGGACAGTGCAGAACACCCGAAATTACTGACACTCCAATTGTGCAGCAGACCCTCTATTACTGATGCTCCAATAGTACAGCACACTCTCAATTACTGATCCTCCAATACTGCAGCACACCCTCAATTACTGACAATCCAATAGTGCAGCACACGCTCAATTACTGAAACTCCATTAGTGCAGCTTACCGTTAATTACTGAAACTCCAATAGTGCAACACACCCTCAATTACTGACACTCGAATAGTGCAGTACACCCTCAATTACTGACCCTCCAATAGTGCAGCAGCCACTCAATTACTGACACTCCAATAGTGCAGCCCACCCTCAATTACTGGCATTCCAATAGTACAGCACACACTCAATTACTTATCGTATAATAGTGCTGCACACCATCAACCGCTGACCCTCCAATAGGCCAGCACACCTTTAAATACTGACCTTCCGACAGTGCAGAATACCGTAAATTACTGACACTCCAATAGTGCAGCACACCTTCAATTACTGACACTCCAATAGTGCAGCACACCTTCAATTACTGACACTCCAATAGTGCAGCACACTGTCAATTACCGATCCTCCAATCATGCAGCACACCCACAATTACTCACATTCCGAGAGTGCAGAACAGCCTCAGTTACTGAAACTCCAATAGTGAAGGAAACCTTTAATTACTGACTCTCCAATACTGCAGCACACCCTCCTTTACTTACACCTCAATAGTACACCTACAGTTCAGCACACCCCCAATTACTGACATTCCAATAGTGCAGCACACCCTCAATTACTGACATGCTAGTAACACAGCAGACACTCAATTACTGACCCTCTAATAGTGCAGCAGACCCTTAATTATTGACCCTCCAAAAGTGCAGCATACTGTCAATTACTGACACTCCAGTAGTGCAGCACAAACTCAATTACTGACACTACAATAATGCAGCACACCCTCTATTACTGATCCTCCAATATTGCTGCACACCCTCAATTACTGACCTTCCGACAGCGCAGCACACCCGAAATTACTGACCCTCCAATAGTACAGCACACCCTCAATTACTGATCCTCCGATACTGCAGCACACCCTCAATTACTGACACTCCAATAGTGCAGCACACCCTCAATTACTGAAACTCCAATGGTGCAGCATACCGTCAATTACTGAAACTCCAATAGTGCAGCACACCCTCAATTACTGACACTCGAATAGTGCAGCACACGCTCAATTACTGAAACTCCAATAGTGCAACACATCCTCAATTACTGAAACACCAATAGTGCAACACACCCTCAATTACTGAAACTCCAATATTGCTGCATACCCGCAATTACTGAAACTCTAATAGTGCAGCATACCGTTAATTACTGACACTCCAATCGTGCAGCACACCCTCAATTACTAATCCTCCGATACTGCAGCACACCCTCAAATACTGACACTCCAATCGTGCAGCACACCCTCAATTACTGACACTCCAATCATGCAGCACACCCTCAATTACTGACACTCCAACAGTGCAGCACAGCCTCAATTAATGACACTCCAATAGTGCAGCACACCCTCAATTACTGGCATTCCAATAGTACAGCACACACTCAATTACTTATCGTACAATAGTGCTGCACACCGTCAACTACTGACCCTCCAATATGCCAGCACACCTTTAAATACTGACCTTCCGACAGTGCAGAATACCGTAAATTACTGACACTCCAATAGTGCAGTACAGCCTCAATTACTGACACTCCAATAGTGCAGCACACCCTCAATTACTGACACTCCAATAGTGCAGCACAACATCAATTACTGACACTCCAATAGTGCAGCACACCCTCAATTACTGACACTCCAATAGTGCAGCACACCCTCAATTACTGACACTCCAATAGTGCAGCACAGCCTCAATTACTGACACTCCAATAGTGCAGCACACCCTCAATTACTGACACTCCAATAGTGCAGCACAACATCAATTACCGATCCTCCAATCGTGAAGCACACCCACAATTACTCACATTCCGAGAGTGCAGAACAGCCTCAATTACTGAAACTCCAATAGTGAAGGAAACCTTTAATTACTGACTCTCCAATACTGCAGCACACCCTCCTTTACTTACACTTCAATAGTACACCTACAGTTCAGCACACCCCCAATTACTGACATTCCAATAGTGCAGCACACCCTCAATTACTGACATGCTAGTAGCACAGCAGACACTCAATTACTAACCCTCTAATAGTGCAGCATTCCCTTAATTATTGACCCTCCAAAAGTGCAGCATACTGTCAATTACTGATACTCCAGTAGTGCAGCACAAACTCAATTACTGACACTACAATAATGCAGCACAAACTCAATTACTGATCATCCATTATTGCTGCACACCTTCAATTACTGACCTTCCGACAGTGCAGAACACCCTAAATTACTGACACTCCAATTGTGCAGCACACCCTCTATTACTGATCCTCCAATATTGCTGCACACCCTCAATTACTGACCTTCCGACAGCGCAGCACACCCAAAATTACTGACCCTCCAATAGTACAGCACACCCTCAATTACTGATCCTCCGATACTGCAGCACACCCTCAATTACTGACACTCCAATAGTGCAGCACACCCTCAATTACTGAAACTCCAATAGTGCAGCATACCGTTAATTACTGAAACTCCAATAGTGCAGCACACCCTCAATTACTGACACTCGAATAGTGCAGCACACCCTCAATTACTGAAACTTCAATAGTGCAACACACCCTCAATTACTGAAACACCAATAGTGCAACACACCCTCAATTACTGAAACTCCAATATTGCTGCATACCCTCAATTACTGAAACCCTAATAGTGCAGCATACCGTTAATTACTGATCCTTCGATACTGCAGCACACCCTCAAATACTGACACTCCAATCGTGCAGCACACCCTCAATTACTGACACTCCAGTCATGCAGCACATCCTCAATTACTGACACTCCAACAGTGCAGCACAGCCTCAATTAATGACACTCTAATAGTGCAGCACACCCTCAATTACTGATCCTCCGATACTGCAGCACACCCTCAAATACTGACACTCCAATAGTGCAGCACACACTCAATTACTGACCCTCCAATAGTGCAGCACCCTCAATTACTGAAACTCCATTAGTGCAGCACACCCCCAATAGTGCAGCATACCGTCAATTACTGACCCTTGAATAGTGCAGCATACCGTCAATTACTGACACTCCAATAGTGCAGAATACCCTCAATAACTGGCATTCCAATAGTACAGCACACCCTCAATTACTCACATTCCGAGAGTGCAGAACAGCCTCAATTACTGACACTCCAATAGTGAAGGAAACCTTTAATTACTGACACTCCAATACTGCAGCACATTCTCCTTTACTTACACTTCAATAGCACACCTACAGTTCAGCACACCCCCAATTACTGACATTCCACTAGTGCTGCACACCCTCAATTACTGACACGCTAGTAGCGCAGCAGACACTCAATTACTGATCCTCTAATACTGCAGCAGACACTTAATTATTGACCCTCCAAAAGTGCAGCATACCATCAATTACTGACACTCCAGTAGTGCAGCACACCCTCAATTACTGACACTACAATAATGCAGCACAACATCAATTACTGATCCTCCAATATTGCTGCACACCTTCAATTACTGACCTTTGGACAGTGCAGAACACCCTAAATTACTGACACTCCAATTGTGCAGCAGACCCTCTATTACTGACGCTCCAATAGTGCAGCACACCCTCAATTACTGACACTCCAATTGTGCAGCACACCCTCAATTACTGATCCTCCAATATTGCTGCACACCCTCAATTACTGTCCTTCCGACAGCACAGCACACCCAAAATTACTGACATTCCAATAGTACAGCACACCCTCAATTACTGATCCTCCAATACTGCAGCACACCCTCAATTACTGACAATCCAATAGTGCAGCACACCCTCAATTACTGAAACTCCAATAGTGCAGCTTACCGTTAATTACTGAAACTCCAACAGTACAACACACCCTCAATTACTGACACTCGAATAGTGCAGCACACCCTCAATTACTGAAATTCCAATAGTGCAGCACACTTTCATTTACTAAAACTCCAATAGTGCAACACACCCTCAATTACTGAAACTCCAATAGTGCAGCAAACCCTCAATTACTGACGTTCAAATAGTGCAGGACACACTCAATTACTGACACTCCAATAGTGCAACACACCCTCAATTACTGACCCGCCAATAGTGCAGCACACACTCAATTACTGACACTTCAATAGTGCAGCACACCCTCAATTACTGAAACTTCAATAGTGCAGCACACCCTCAATTACTGCCCCTCCAATAGTGCAGCGTACCCTCAATTACTTAGACTCCAATAGAGCAGAACACCGACATTTACTGATACATTTATAGAGCAGCAGATCCTCAATTACCGATCCTCCAAACGTGCATCACACCGTCAATTACTGATACTCAAAAAGTGCAGAACAGCTTCAATTTCTGACACTCCAATCGTGCAGCACACCCTCAATTTCTGACACTCCAATCATGCAGCACACCCTCAATTTCTGACACTCCAACAGTGCAGCACAGCCTCAATTACTGACACTCCAATCGTGCAGCACACCATCAATTACTGACATGCCAACAGTGCAGCACAGCCTCAATTAATGACACTACAATTATGCAGCACAACATCAATTACTGATCCTCCAATATTGCTGCACACCTTCAATTACTGACCTTCGGACAGTGCAGAACACCCGAAATTACTGACACTCCAATTGTGCAGCAGACCCTCTATTACTGATGCTCCAATAGTGCAGCACACCCTCAATTACTGACATTCCAATAGTACAGCACACTCTCAATTACTGATCCTCCAATACTGCAGCACACCCTCAATTACTGACAATCCAATAGTGCAGCACACGCTCAATTACTGAAACTCCACTAGTGCAGCTTACCGTTAATTACTGAAACTCCAATAGTGCAACACACCCTCAATTACTGACACTCGAATAGTGCAGCACACCCTCAATTACTGAAATTCCAATAGTGCAACACACTTTCAATTACTGAAACTCCAATAGTGCGACACACCCTAATTACTGAAACTCCAATAGTGCAACAAACCCTCAATTACTGACGTTCAAATGGTGCAGGACACACTCAATTACTGACACTCCAATAGTGCAACACACCCTCAATTACTGACCCACCAATAGTGCAGCACACTCTCAATTACTGACACTTCAATAGTGCAGCACACCCTCAATTACTGTCACTTCAATAGTGCAGCACACCCTCAATTACTGACCCTCCAATAGCGCAGCATACCCTCAATTACTGACCTTCAAATAGTGCAGGACACACTCAATTACTGAGACTCCAATAGTGCAACACACCCTCAATTACTGACCCACCAATAGTGCAGCACACACTCAATTACTGAAACTCCAATAGTGCAACACACCTTCAATTACTGACCCACCAATAGTGCAGCACACCCTCAATTACTGAAACTTCAATAGTGCAGCACACCCTCAATTACTGCCCCTCCAATAGTGCAGCATACCCTCAATTACTTACACTCCAATAGAGCAGAACACCGACATTTACTGATACATTTATAGAGCAGCAGATCCTCAATTACCGAACCTCCAAACGTGCATCACACCGTCAATTACTGATACTCAAAAAGTGCAGAACAGGTTCAATTTCTGACACTCCAATCGTGCAGCACACCCTCAATTACTGACACTCCAATCATGGAGCACACCCTCAATTTCTGACACTCCAACAGTGCAGCACACCCTCAATTACTGACACTCCAACAGTGCAGCCTACCCTCAATTACTGACACGCCAACAGTGCAGCACAGCCTTAATTAATGACACTACAATTGTGCAGCACACCCTCAAATGCGGACTCTCTCGTAGTGCAGCACACACTCAATTACTGACCCTTCAATAGTGCAGCACATACTCAATTACTGACACTCCAATAGTGCAGCACACCCTCAATTACTGACACTCCAATATTGCAGCACACCGTCAATTACTGACACTCCAATCATGCAGCACACCCTCATTTACTGACACTGCAATAGTGTAGCACCCCGTCAATTACAGACACTCGAATAGTGCAGCACACCCTCAATTACTGACCCTCCAATAGTGCAGCATCCCGTCAATTACTGACCCACCAATAGTGCAGCACACTCTCAATTACTGAAACTTCAATAGTGCAGCACACCCTCAATTACTGACCCTCCAATAGTGCAGCATACCCTCAATTACTTACACTCCAATAGAGCAGAACACCGACATTTACTGATACATTTATAGCGCAGCAGATCCTCAATTACCGAACCTCCAAACGTGCAGCACACCCTCAATTACTGATACTCAAAAGTGCAGAACAGCTTCAATTTTTGAACTCCAATCGTGCAGCACACCCTCAATTACTGACACTCCAATAGTGCAGCACACCCTCAATTACTGACACTCCAACAGTGCAGCACACCCTCAATTACTGACACTCCAACAGTGCAGCACAGCCTCAATTAATGACACTACAATTGTGCAACACACCCTCAAATGCGGACTCTCTAGTAGTGCAGCACACACTCAATTACTGACCCTCCAGTAGTGCAGCATACTGTCAATTACTGATACTGCAATAGTATAGCACCCCCTCAATTACTGACACTCCAATAGTGCGGCACACCCTCAATTATTGACACTCCAATATTGCAGCACACCGTCAATTACTGACACTCCAATCATGCAGCACACCCTCATTTACTGACACTGCAATAGTGTAGCACCCCCTCAATTACAGACACTCGAATAGTGCAGCACACCCTCAATTACTGACCCTCCAGTAGTGCAGCATACCGTCAATTACTGACCCACCAATAGTGCAGCACACTCTCAATTACTGACACTCCAATAGTGCAACACACCCTCAATTACTGACCCACCAATAGTGCAGCACCCCCTCAATTACTGACCCTCCAATAGTGCAGCATACCGTCAATGACTGACACTCGAATAGTGCACACCATGCATTACTGACACTCCAATAGTGCAGCATACTATCAATTACTGACACTGCAATAGTGTAGCACCCACTCAATTACTGACACTCGAATAGTGCAGCACACGCTCAATTACTGACCCCATGTAGTGCAGGACACCTTCAATTACTGTACTTTCAATAGTCCAGCACACCCTCAATTAATGACCCTCCAAACGTGCAGCACACCCTCAATTACTGCCACACCTATCGTGCAGCACACCCTGAATTACTGACCCTCCAAAAGTGCAGCACACACTCAATTGATGACTCTTCAATAATGCAGCACAGTCTCATTTACTGATCCTCCAATAGTGCAGCACACCCTCAAACACTGACCCTCTAATAGTGCATCAGACCTTCAATTACTGACCTTCCGACATTGCGGAACACCCTCAATTACAGACCATCCACTAGTGCAGCACTCCTTCAATTAATGACACTCCGATAGTGCAGCACAGCCTTAATTACTGACAAGCCTATAGCGCAGCACATCCTCAATTACCGACCTTCCAATCGTGCAGCACACCCTCAATTAATGACACTCTAACAGTGAAACACATCATCAATTAATGACACTTCAATACTGAAGGTAACCCTCAATTTTTGAACCTCCAATAGTGCATCACACCCTCAATTACTTACATTCCAATAGTGCAGCACACCGTCAATTACTGACACTCCAACAGTGCAACACATCATCAATTAATGACACTTCAATACTGAAGGTAACCCTCAATTTTTGAACCTCCAATAGTGTGGCACACCCTCAATTACTTACATTCCAATAGTGCAGCACACCGTCAATTACTTACGATGCAATAGTGCAGCATACCCTCAGTTACTGACATGCCAACAGTGCAGCACAGCCTCAAACACTGATAGTCCAATACTGTAGGACACCCTCAAATTCTGACCCACCAATAGTGCAGCACACCCTCAATTACTGACAATCTGGTAGCGTAGAGGACACTCAGTTACTGACACTCCAATAGTGCAGCACACCTTTAATTACTGATCCTCCAATACTGCAGCACACGCTCAATTACTGACACTCCAATAGGGCAGAAAAGCCACAATTACTGACATTCCAACAGTGCAGCACACCTTCAATTACTGATCCTCCAATACTGCAGCACACCTTCAATTACTGACAAACATATAGTGCAGCACTGCCTCAAATACCGACCATCCAATCGTGCAGCACACTCTCAGTGCAGTAAAGCCACAATTGCTGACACTCCAACAGTGCAGAACACCCTCAATTACTGACACTCCAACAGTGCAGCACCCCCTCAATTACTTGCACTGCAATATTGCAGCACCCCCCCATTTATTGACACTATAGTAGCAGAGCAGACTCTCAATTACTGTCACTCCAATAGTACAGCACAACTCAATTTTTACCCTCCAATAAAGCAGCATGCCCTCAATTACTTACAATGCAATAGTGCAGCATTCCCTCAATTACTTACAATGCAATAGTGCAGCATACCCTCAATTACTGACCTGCCAACAATGCAGCACACCCTGAATTACCAACCCTCCAATCATGCAGCACACCCTCAATTACTGACACTCCAACAGTGCAACACACCCTCAATTACTGACACTTCAATACTGAAGGTAATCCTCAATTTTTGAACCACCAATAGTGCAGCACACCCTCAATTACTGACACTCCAATATTGCAGCAGACCGTCAATTACTGACACTCCAATCATGCAGCACAGCCTCATTTACTGACACTGCAATAATGTAGCACCCCCTCAATTACAGACACTCGAATAGTGCAGCACACCCTCAATTACTGATACTCAAAAAGTGCAGAACAGCTTCAATTTCTGACACTCCAGTCGTGCAGCACACCCTCAATTACTGACACTCCAACAGTGCAGCACAGCCTCAATTACTGACACTCCAATCGTGCAGCACACCCTCAATTACTGACACTCCAGCAGTGCAGCACAGCCTCAATTAATGACACTACAATTGTGCAGCACACCCTCAAATGCGGACTCTCTAGTAATGCAGCACACACTCAATTACTGACCCTCCAATAGTGCAGCATACCATTAATTACTGACACTGCAATAGTATAGCACCCCCTCAATTACTGACACTCCAATTGTGCAGCACACCCTCAATTACTGACACTCCAATATTGCAGCACACCGTCAATTACTGACACTCCAATCATGCAGCACACCCTCATTTACTGACACTGCAATTGTGCAGCACAGCCTCAATTACTGATCCTCCAAGACTGCAGCACACAGTCAATTACTGACATGCCAATAGTGCAGCACCCTCAATTACTGACACTCCAATAGTGCAGAACACCCTCAATTACTGACCCCTGAATAGTGCAGCATACCGTCAATTACTGACACTCCAATAGTGCAGCACAACCTCAATTACTGACCCTCCAATAGTGCAGCACACCCTCAATTACTGACCCTCCAATAGTGCAGCTGATACTCAATAACTGACACTCCAATAGTGCAGCCCACCCTCAATTACTGGCATTCCAATAGTACAGCACACACTCAATTACTTATCGTACAATAGTGCTGCACACCGTCAACTACTGACCCTCCAATAGGCCAGCACACCTTTAAATACTGAGCTTCCAACAGTGCAGAATACCGTAAATTACTGACACTCCAATAGTGCAGCACACCCTCAATTACTGACACTCCAATAGTGCAGCACACCCTCAATTACCGATCCTCCAAACATGCAGCACACCCACAATTACTCACATTCCGAGAGTGCAGAACAGCCTCAATTACTGACACTCCAATAGTGAAGGAAACCTTTAATTACTGACACTCCAATACTGCAGCACACCCTCCTTTACTTACACTTCAATAGTACACCTACGGTTCAGCACACCTTCAATTACTGACCTTCCGACAGTGCAGAACACCCTAAATTACTGACACTCCAACTGTGCAGCACACCCTCTATTACTGACACTCCAATATTGCAGCACACCCTCTATTACCGACATTCCAATAGTGCTGCACACCCTCAATTAATGACACTACAATTGTGCAGCACACCCTCAATTACTGACCCTCCAACAGTGCAGCACAGCCTCCTGCACCCCCACCACCCCTCCTGCCACCTCCCCCTCCACTCACCCACCCATCCCTCCACCCAACCCCCAACTCATGTCATGAATTTGTTTCCTAACTGGATCAGCCGGGGTGTCGGGACAACGGATCTCTCTCTCTCTATCTCTCTCTGACTCAGATGAACTGGGACCTAATCACTATTTTCTGTTTACGGCCCTCCCAGAGTTGTTTCCGAATGGACGGCAGATACGGTTACTTCACTTGGGTCAATGATCACGTTACTGGGTGAGGACATGTTACTCCAGCTCCCAAATATGGTGAGTCATTGCAGCGCTTGCTAGACAGATTTCACACCACCCCGCCACTGTCATGGGCTCTTCTCAAAGCATAGTCACTCCCTTGCTCAGCCTCGCCCTCCATCTACCTCCTCCTTGTGGGCTCTTGCCATACGCAAAATGGCTGCCACCAGCTTCCCTACATAACGACAGTCGCTGCGCTCCCAAGGAGTGCCCACCCGTGCCTTGGGAGGTGGCCGGTGACGTTTAGCGGGCTGGTTACAGCTCCCCCGACCCCCGTCCTGTCTCTCTCCCCCTCCCTCCGGATATAGACTCCAGATCCCCTACCACCCCCAATCCCTCCCTCTGCCAGTCGCCACTCAGCAACGCATCAGCTGGCTGACCCGGCTCCCTTTGTGGGATCTTGCTCTGCACAGGCTGGCTGGCCGACAAGTGGCCGGGGTGAGGGTGAGGTTGGTTTTGGGCACACGTTTTTTTAACCCCTTCACCATCGCCGCTTTTTAAGGAATAAAAAAAAAACTGCAACACAGGTTTTGGTCGATACCCGATCGCTGTTTTGTGGGATCTTGCTGTGCTTTTCTGACCCATGCGCACCCCCCCCCCCCCCCTCCCCCTCGGAGGGTGATGTGGATTATCCCATTTCGAAGAAGAGCTGGGGTTGGATGGGTGCTGGGGAAATTGCCCCCCCCCACCTTGGGTGTCCAGTTGGGGGTTGGGGGGGGGGCGGGTGGGGGTTGGGCCGAAATGGACCTGAAAATAGTAACGGCGATCCCCACTCATTATCAACATTGCTGTTTGTGGGAGCTTGCTGTGCGCCAACGGTCGGTGTCACGTTTCCTGCACAGGCAGTGGGAATGTGGCAGGAAACTCCCTCACTGGCTGGAAAGCGCTTGGTGAGGGGATGCGAGCTGGCTTGACGCGGTGGCCTGTTTTGGTTTGCAGACCACTGTTAAAGACGCCCTGTTGAAGTGCTCAGCCTCTCAGGCGGCGCCGGGCCCCGCTGTCCTGCCAGAGTTCGATACCAGTGGCGTTAGGATCCAGAGCCAGCGCAGGATTTTCATCATCGTGGTGGGCGACCCAGCAGGGGATGACTTGCGGAGAACCCGGGCAGGTAACGTCCACCAATTCTCCCGCCGTTCTACGTCAGCTCACCCCCGTCCTCCTGCCTGGGCCCTGGCTCTGTGCTGGCTGCTCCTTTCCTGGCACAGGGGCCCTGTTGGCTGGAAGGAAGAGGAGCCGGCGGCGATGGTTCTCACGGATTGTCAAGCGGGAAGCGGCTCTCCCCGATGGTCTCCCTACCTTCCACACTCTGTAAACATCAGCTTGATCAAATCTCTGCTGTCCTCATATCCTAACCTGTAATTGTGTCCTGTATCTTCTCCCCGGTGTCCCCACCTCAGACCCTACCCCACCCGACCGCCCCTTCCCGGTTGCCTGATCTACATCGACTTCTGCATCAGCAACAATGGTTTCAAATCCCTCCGTGACCTCACCCCTTCCTTTCTCTGTAACCTCCTCCAGCCCCTACACCCCTCCTTGCTCTGTAACCTCCTCCAGCCCCTACACCCCTCCCTATCTCTGTAACCTCCTCCAGCCCCTACACCCCTCCCTATCTCTGTAACCTTCTCCAGCCCCTACACCCCTCACTATCTCTGTAACCTCCTCCAGCCCCTACACCCCTCCCTATCTGTGTAACCTCCTCCAGCCTCTACATCCCTCCCTATCTCTGTAACCTCCTCCAGCCCCTACAACCCTCCGAGATCTCTGTGCTCCTCCAATTCCAGCCTCTTGTGCATCCCCAGATTCCCATCGCTCCACCATTGGTGGCCGTGCCTTCAGCTGCCTGGGCCATCAGATCTCGAATTCCCTCCCTAGACCTCTCCACCTCCCTCTCTCTTTCTGTAAGACGCTGCCTAAAACAGACCTCTTTGACCGAGCTTCTTATCTCTAATATCTCCCTATGTGGCTCGGGGATGGTGGGGGAGGGTGAGTGAGGGAAGGAAGGTTGAGGATAAAGGAGGGTGAGGGGAACAGAGGAGGAGGGAAGGGGGGATGAAGGAGGGATGGGGGACGGAGAATGAAGGGGAGGTTGAGTGAGGGAGGGGAGGATGTGAAGGAATGGGAGGGAGGGATGGGGACAAAGGAGGGTAAGGTGGACAGAGGGGGAGAGAAGGGGATGAAGGTGGGAGGGGGAGGGATGGAGATGGAGGGACAGAGGGATGGAGGGGAGGGTGAGTGAGGGAGTTGGAGGGATGGAGAGATGTGGACGAAGAAAGGTGAGGGAAAGGGGACAAAGGAGGGAGGGGAGGGTGAATGAAGGGGAGGGAAAGAGGGTGAGGGGGATGGAGTGGGTGAATGAGGGAGGGAGAAGGAGGGATACATAAGGAGAGGGAAGAGGTGATGTAGTGGGAGTGATTGAGGGATGCAGACAGAGGGAGGTGGAGGGGAGGGTGAGTGAAAGGGATGGAGGAAGTTGGAAAGAGAGGGAAGTAGGATGGAGGGGTAAGATGAGTGAGGGAGTGTTGGGGTGGAGGGAGGGGGGCGAAGTGTGAGGGAGGGAAAGTGAAGGAGAGGGAGGCATAGGGAGAGGGAGGGGATGATGGAGGGGGAGGGAGGGTGGGAAGGCAGTGGAGGAGGGTGAGGGGTGCAGAGGGGTGAAGGATTAATTAAACGTCACTCCTGTTTCCCATTGAAATAGCCTCATGCAGCAAGACCCCCACCAGCGAGGAAATCCAGGAACTGGGGGAGGCCAACGCACTCTGGACACCAAAGCAGCTCACGTGGATGTCGACGGAGACCTTTGAGGACACGATTGATGTGCTGGCTTCAATCCGCAGCTTCTCAGACGAGCAGCACGTTGCTCTGATGGACAAGGCAGTGGAGGTAACACCCACCGTGTGAGATTAAAGCAGGCGAGGAGTCCGGGCTGGATGTGGGTTCGGAGGGGTGACCCCCATCATCTGTTTCGTCTGTGATCTTGGTTGAGGGGTAAATATTGGCCCCAGGGCAGGAGAGGTTCTCTGCACTATCTTCTTCCAATAGCAGCCGGGGAGGCAGGGGAAGTGGGGGGCGGGGGTTATTTTACATAACCGCCTGAGAGAGCAGACGACACCTCTGGCTGTGCGGCACTCCCTCACTACTGGCACTGGGAGAATTGAGTCCAGATTTTGTCCTCAGGACCCTGCAGTCAGACTCAAACCTTCTGTGGCTCAGAGGGAAGGGAGCAGCTGGCTGTACCCAGAGCCACGGCAGTATTACGGGTGCATAGCCAAAGGTTAAGTGATGCCTCGCTGTGAGGGTTGCCAGCTTGACTCGTCCGTCTGTTTGTGTGTTGCAGGCATGGGGAGCAACATCCAGTTTCACCCAGGAAGAAATTGCCAATCTGCAATCCCTCGTCAGCATGCTCGGTGTGAGTGAGGTAAAGTCACTGGATCTCAGTTCCATTGATAATCTGGAAAGCATGGCCGTCTGCCCAACATGGACCCAAGAGAAGGTAACTGCACTCAGGCCCTCTGAGCATGGTCAAACACCAACTCCCACTCCAACAACACCTATGACCTACTATAATATCCCAAGCTGCTTCATGGGAATGATTAGCAAACACATTTTAACTTGGAGCTCAGGGCCCCTGGAGCTGAAGGCACGGCCGCCAATGTTGGAGCGATGGGAATCGGGGGATGGACAAGAGGCCGGAATTGGAGGAACGACAAATCTCGAGGGTGGTAGGGGCTGGAGGAGGTTATAGAGATAGAGAGGGGTGTAGAGTCTGGAGGAGGTTACAGAGATACGGAGGGGTGTAAGGGCTGCAGGAGGTTACAGAGGGGTGTACGGGCTGGAGAAGGTTACAGAGATAGGGAGGGGTGTAAGGGCTGGAGGAGGTTACAGAGGGGTGTACAGGCTGGAGAAGGTTACAGAGATAGGGAGGGGTGTAGGGGCTGGAGGTGGTTACAGAGATAGGGAGGGTTGTAGGGGTTGGAGAAGGTTACAGGGATAGGGAGGAGTGTCGGGACTGCAGGAGTTTACAGAGATAGGGAGGGGTGTAGGGGCTGGAGGAGGTTACAGAGATAGGGAGGAATGAGAGGATGGAGGGGGCAACAGAGATAGGGAGGGAGTTACAGAAATAGGGAGGGTTATAGGGGCTGGAGGAGGTTACAGAGATAGGAAGTTACAGAGAAGGGAGGGTTGTAGGGGCTGGAGGAGGTTACAGAGATAGGGAGAGGTGTAGGGGCTGGAGGAGGTTACAGAAATAGGGAGTGATGCGAAGCTGGAGGAGGTTACAGAGATAGGGAGGGATGGGAGGCTGGTGCAGGTTACAGAGATGGGGAGGGAGTTACAGAGATAAGATGGGTGTAGGTCTGCAGGAGGTTACAGAGATAGGGAGGGGTATAGGGGATGGAGGAGGGTACAGAGATAGGGAGGGGTGTAGGGGCTGGAGGAGGTTACAGAGATAGGGAGGGGTGTAGGGGCTGTAGGAGATTACAGATATAGGGAGGGTTGTAGGGGCTGGAGGAGGTTACAGAGATAGGGAGGGGTGTAGTGGTTGGATGAGGTTACAGAGATAGGGAAGGTGTAGGGGCTGGAGGAGGTTACAGAGATAGGGAGGGGTGTTGGAGCTGGAGGGGGTTACAGAGATAGGGAGGGATGAAAGGCTGGAGGGGGTTACTGAGATAGGGAGGGGTGTAGGGATTGGAGGAGGTTACAGAGATAGGGGTGTAGGGGCTGGAGGTGGTTACAGAGATAGGGAGGGGTGTAGGGGCAGGAGGAGGTTACAGAGATAGGGAGCGATGAGAGGCTGGAGGGGATTACAGAGATAGGGAAGCGTGTAGGGCTGGAGGAGGTTACAGAGATAGGGAGAGGAGTAGGGGATGGAGGAGGTTACAGGTATAGGGAGGGATGGGAGGCTGGTGCGGGATACAGAGATGGGAGGTGAGAGGCTGGAGGAGGTTACAGAGAAAGGGTGAGGTGTAGGGGCTGGAGGAGGTTACAGAGATAGGGAGGGGTGTAGCAGGTTGGAGGAGGTTACAAGGATAGAGAGGGAGTGTAGGGACTGGAGGAGGTTACAGAGATAGGGGGAGGTGTAGGGGCTGGAGGAGGTTACGGAGATAGGGAGGGGTGAGAGGCTGGAGGAGTTTAGAGAGATAGGGAGAGGTGTAGGAGCCGGAGGAGGTTACAGAGATATGGAGGGGTGTAGGGGCTGGAGGGGGTTACAGAGATAGGAAATTACAGAGATAGAGATAGAGTTACAGAGTTAAGGAGGGGTGTAGGAGCTGAGGAGGTTACAGAGATAGGGAGGGGTGTAGGAACCAGAGGAGGTTACAGAGATAGGGAGTGTTGTATGGACTGGAGGAGGTTACAGAGATAGGGAGGGCTGTAGGGGTTGGAGGAGGTTACAGGGATAGGGCGGAATGAGAGGATGGTGGGGGTTACAGCGATAGGGAGGGAGTGACAGAAATAAGGAGGTTTGTAGGGGCCGGAGGAGGTTACTGAGATAGGGAGGGGTGTAAGAGCCAGAGGAGGTTACAGATATAGGGAGTGGTGCAGGGGCCGGAGTAGGTTACAGAGATAGGGAGGCGTGTAGGAGCCAGAGGAGGTTACAGAGATAAGGAGTGGTGCAGGGACTGGAGGTTGTTACAGAGATAGGGAGGGGTGTACGGGCTGGAGGAGGTTACATAGATAGGGAGGGGTGTAGAGGCAGGAGGAGGTTACAGAGATAGGGAGAGGTGTAGGGGCTGGAGGAGGTTACAGAGATAGGGAGAGGTGTAGGGGCTAGAGGAGGTTACAGAAATAGGGAGTGATCAGAGGCTGGAGGAGTTTACAGATCTAGGGTGGGATGGGAGGCTGTTGCAGGTTACAGAGATGGGGAGGGAGTTACAGAGATGGGGGCGTGAGAGGCTGTAGGAGGTTACAGAGATAGGGAGGGGTGTAGGTACTGGAGGAGGTTACAGAGATAGGGAGGGGTGTAGGGGCTGGAGGAGGTTACAGATATAGCGAAGGGTGTAGGGGCTGGAGGAAGTTACTGAGATAGGGAGGCATGTAGGGGCTGGAGGAGGTTACAGAGAAAGGGCGGGGTGTAGAGGCTGTAGGAGGTTACAGAGATAGGGAGGGGTGTGGGGCTGGAGAGGGTTACAGAGATATGGAGGGGTGTAGGGTCTGGAGGAGGATACAGAGAAAGGGAAGGGTGTAGAGCTGGAGGAGGTAACAGAGATAGGGGGAGGTGTAGGGACTGGAGGAGGTTACGGAGATAGGGAGGGGTGATAGGCTGGAGGAGTTTAGAGAGATAGGGAGAGGTGTAGGAGCCGGAGGAGGTTACAGAGATATGGAGGGGTGTAGGGGCTGGAGGGGGTTACAGAGATAGGAAATTACAGAAATAGAGAGGGAGTTACAGAAATAAGGAGGGGTGTAGGAGCTGAGGAGGTTACAGAGATAGGGAGGGGTGTAGGAACCAGAGGAGGTTACAGAGATAGGGAGTGGTGTAGGGGCTGGAAGAGGTTACAGAGATAGCAAGGGGTGTAGGGGCTGGAGGAGGTTACCGAGATAGGGAGGGCTGTAGGGGTTGGAGGAGGTTACAGGGATAGGGAGGAGTGTATGGACTGGAGGAGGTTATAGAGATAGGGTGGGGTGTAGGGCTGGAGGAGGTTACCGAGATAGGGAGGGCTGTAGGAGTTGGAGGAGGTTACAGGGATAGGGGGGAGTGTATGGACTGGAGGAGGTTATAGAGATAGGGTGGGGTGTAGGGCTGGAGGAGGTTACCGAGATAGGGAGGGCTGTAGGGGTTGGAGGAGGTTACAGGGATAGGGGGGGAGTGTATGGACTGGAGGAGGATACAGAGAAAGGGAAGGGTGTAGGGGCTGGAGGAGGTTACACAGACAGGGAGGAGTGTATGGGCTGGTGGAGGTTACAGAGATAGGGAGGGATGAGAGTCTGGAGGGGGTTACAGAGATAGGGAGGGAGTTACAGAAATAGGGAGGGTTGTAGGAGCTTGAGGAGGTTACAGAGATAGGGAGGGGTGTAGGGACTGGAGGGGGTTACAGAGATAGAGAGGGGTGTAGGTGCTGGAGGAGGTTACAGAGATAGCGAGGGGTGTAGGGGCTGGAGGAGGTTACACAGACAGGGAGGGGTGTATGGGCTGGAGGAGGTTACAGAGATAGGGAGGGATGAGAGACTGGAGGGGGTTTCAGAGAAAGGGAGGGAGTTACAGAGATAAGGATGGTTGTAGGGCTGGAGGAGGTTACAGAGATATGTAAGGATGTAGGGGCTGGAGGAGGGTACAGAGAAAGGGAGGGGAGTAGGGGCTGGAGGAGGGTACAGAGATAGGGAGGGGTGTAGGGGCTGGTGGAGGTTACAGTGATAGGGAGGGTTGTAGGGGCTGGAGGAGGTTACAGAGATTGGGAGGGGTGTAGGTGCTGGAGGAAGTTACAGAGATAGGGAGGGGTGTAGGAGCTGGAGGTGGTTACAGAGATAGGGAGGGGTGTAGGGGCTGGAGGAGGTGACAGAGATAGCGAGGGATGGGAGGCTGGTGCGGGTTACAGAGATGGGGAGGTAGTTACAGAGATGGTGGGGTGAGAGCCTGGAGGAGGTTACAGAGATCGGGAGGAGTGTAGGGGCTGGAGGAGGTTACAGAGATTGGGGGAGGTGTAGGGGCTGGAGGAGGTTAGAGAGATAGGGAGCAATGAGAGGCTGGAGGGGGTGACAGAGATAGGGAAGCGTGTAGGGCTGGAGGAGATTACACAGCAAGGGAGAGGTGTAGGGGCTGGAGGAGGTTACAGATATAGGGAGGGATGTGAGGCTGGTGCAAGGTACAGAGATGGGGCGGGTGTTACAGAGATGGGGGTTGAGAGGCTGGAGGAGGTTACAGAGATAGGGCGTGGTGTAGGGGCTGGAGGTGGTTACAGAGATAGGGAGGTTTGTAGGGGTTGGAGAAGGTTACAGGGAGAGGGAGGAGTGTAGGGACTGGAGGAGGTTACAGAGATAGGGAGGGGTGTAGGGGCTGGTGGAGGTTACAGAGATAGGGAGGGATGAGAGGATGGAGGGGGCAACAGAGATAGGGAGGGAGTTACAGAAATAGGGAGGGTTGTAGGGGCTGGAGGAGGTTACAGAGATAGGGAGAGGTGTAGGGGCTGGAGGAGGTTACAGAAATAGGGAGTGATGCGAGGCTGGAGGAGGTTACAGAGATAGGGAGGGATGGGAGGCTGGTGCAGGTTACAGAGAAGGGGAGGGAGTTACAGAGATGGGGGGGAAGAGGCTGGAGGAGGTTACAGAGATAGGGAGGGGTGTAGCGACTGGAGGAGGTTACAGAGATAGGGAGGGATGAGAGGCTGGAGGGGGTTACAGAGAAAGGGAGGGAGTTACAGAGATAAGAGGGGTGTAGGTCTGGAGGAGGTTACAGAGACAGGGAGGGGTATAGGGGATGGAGGAGGGTACAGAGATAGGGAGGGGTGTAGGGGCTGGAGGAGGTTACAGAGAAAGGGAGGGGTGTAGGGGCTGTAGGAGGTTACAGATATAGGGAGGGTTGTAGGGCCTGGAGGAGGTTACAGAGATAGGGAGGGGTGTAGTGGTTGGATGAGGTTACAGAGATAGGGAAGGTGTAGGGGCTGGAGGAGGTTACAGAGATAGGGAGGGGTGTTGGAGCTGGAGGGGGTTACAGAGATAGGGAGGGATGAGAGGCGGGAGGGGGTTACCAAGATAGGGAGGGGTGTAGGGATTGGAGGAGGTTACAGAGATAGGGGTGTAGGGGCTGGAGGTGGTTACAGAGATAGGGAGGGGTGTAGGGGCAGGAGGAAATTACAGAGATAGTGAGCGATGAGAGGCTGGAGGGGGTTACAGAGATAGGGAAGCGTGTAGGGCTGGAGGAGGTTACAGAGATAGGGAGGGATGGGAGGCTGGTGCGGGGTACAGAGATGGGGCCGCAGTTACAGAGATGGGGGGGTGAGAGGCTGGTGGAGGTTACAGAGATAGGGCGGGGTGTAGGGGCTGGAGGAGGTTACAGAGATAGGGAGGGGTGTAGGGGTTGGAGGAGGTTACAAGGATAGAGAGGGAGTGTAGGGACTGGAGGTGGTTACAGAGATAGGGGGAGGTGTAGGGGCTGGAGGAAGTTACAGAGATAGGGAGGGGGGGTAGGGTCTGCAGGAGGTTACAGAGAAAGGGTGCGATGAGCGGCTGGAGGAGGTTACAGAGATAGGGAGGCGTGTAGGGGTTGGAGGAGGTTACAGATTTAGGGAGGGGTCTAGGGACTGGAGGAGGTTACAGAGATAGGGAGGGGTGAGAGGCAAGAGGAGGTTACAGAGATAGGGTGAGGAGTAGGAGCCGGAGGGAGGTTACAGAGATAGGGAGGGATGTAGAGCTGGAGGAGTTTACAGAGACAGGGAGGGTGTAGGGACTGGAGGGAGGTTACGGAGATAGGGAGCGGTGATAGGCTGGAGGAGTTTAGAGAGATAGGGAGAGGTGTAGGAGCCGGAGGAGGTTACAGAGATATGGAGGGGTGTAGGGGCTGGAGGGTTTTACAGAGATAGGAAATTACAGAGATAGAGAGGGAGTTACAGAAATAAGGAGGGGTGTAGGAGCTGAGGAGGTTACAGAGATAGGGAGGGGTTAGGAACCAGAGGAGGTTACAGAGATAGGGAGTGGTGTAGGGGCTGGAAGAGGTTACAGAGATAGCAAGGGGGTGTAGGGGCTGGAGGAGGTTACCGAGATAGGGAGGGCTGTAGGGGTTGGTGGAGGTTACAGGGATAGGGAGGAGTGTATGGACTGGAGGAGGTTATAGAGATAGGGTAGGGTGTAGGGCTGGAGGAGGTTACCGAGATAGGGAGGGCTGTAGGTGTTGGAGGAGGTTACAGGGATAGGGGGGAGTGTATGGACTGGAGGAGGTTATAGAGATAGGGTGGGGTGTAGGGCTGGAGGAGGTTACAGAGATAGTGAGGGATTGACAGAAATAAGGAGGGTTGTAGGGGTGGAGGAAGTTACAGAGTAGGAAGGGGGTGTAGGAGCTGGTGGAGGTTACAGAGATAGGGCGGGGTGTAGAGGCTGTAGGAGGTTACAGAGATAGTGAGGATTGTGGGTGCTGGAGGAGGTTACAGAGATAGGGAGGGGTGTAAGAGCCAGCGGAGGTTACAGATATAGGGAGTGGTGCAGGGGCCGGAGTAGGTTACAGAGATAGGGAGGCGTGTAGGAGCCAGAGGAGGTTACAGAGATAAGGAGTGGTGCAGGGACTGGAGGAGGTTACAGAGATAGGGAGGGGTGTATGGGCTGGAGGAGGTTACATAGATAGGGAGGGGTGTAGGGGCTGGAGGAGGTTACAGAGATAGGGAGAGGTGTAGGGGCTGGAGGAGATTACAGAAATAGGGAGAGGTGTAGGGCCTAGAGGAGGTTACACAAATAGGGAGTGATCAGAGGCTGGAGGAGATTACAGATCTAGGGTGGGATGGGAGGCTGTTGCAGGTTACAGAGATGGGGAGGGAGTTACAGAGATGGGGGCGTGAGAGGCTGTAGGAGGTTACAGAGATAGGGAGGGGTGTAGGTACTGGAGGAGGTTACAGAGATAGGGAGACATGTAGGGGCTGGAGGAGGTTACAGAGATAGGGTGGGGTGTAGAGGCTGTAGGAGGTTACTGAGATAGGGAGGGGTGTGGGGCTGGAGGAGGTTACAGAGATATGGAGGGGTGTTGGTTCTGGAGGATGTTACTGAGAAAGGGAAGGGTGTAGGGGCTGGAGGAGGTTACACAGACAGGGAGGGGTGTATGGGTTGGTGGAGGGTACAGAGATAGGGAGGGGTGTAGGGGCTGTAGGTTTTTACAGAGATAGGGAGGGGTGTAGGAGCTGGAGGTGGTTACAGAGATAGGGAGGGGTGTAGGGGCTGGAGGAGGTTACAGAGATAGGGAGGGGTGTAGGGGCTGGAGGTTACAGAGAAAGGGCGGGGTGTAGGGTCTGGAGGAGGTTACAGAGATAGGGAGGTGTGTAGGGGTTGGAGGAGGTTACAAGGATAGAGAGGATTGTAGGGACTGGAGGAGGTTACAGAGTAAGGGGGAGGTGTAGGGGCTGGAGGAAGTTACAGAGATAGGGAGGGGGTAGGGCCTGCAGGAGGTCACAGAGATACGGAGCGATGAGCAGCTGGAGGAGGTTACAGAGATAGGGAGCGATGAGAGGCTGGAGGAGGTTACAGAGATAGGGAGCCGTGTAGGGGTTGGAGGAGGTTACAGATTTAGGGAGGGGTCTAGGGTCTGGAGGAGGTTACAGATTTAGGGAGGGGTGAGAGGCAAGTGGAGATTACAGAGATAGGGTGAGGAGTAGGAGCCGGAGTAGGTTACAGAGATAGGGAGGGTGTAGGGACTGGAGGAGGTTATGGAGATAGGGAGGGGTGATAGGCTGGAGGAGTTTAGAGAGATAGGGAGAGGTGTAGGAGCCGGAGGAGGTTACAGAGATAGGGAGGGGTGTCGGGGCTGGAGGGGGTTACAGAGATAGGAAATTACAGAGATAGAGGGAGTTACAGAAATAAGGAGGGGTGTAGGAGCTGAGGAGGTTACAGAGATAGGGAGGGGCGTAGGGGCTGGAAGAGGTTACAGAGATAGGGAGTGTTGTACGGGCATGAGGAGGTTACAGAGACAGCAAGGGGTGTTGGGGCTGGAGTAGGTTACCGGGATAGGGAGGTCTGTAGGGGTTGGAGGAGGTTACAGGGATAGGGAGGAGTGTATGGACTGGAGGAGGTTATAGAGTTAGGGAGGGATGTAGGGCTGGAGGAGGTTACAGAGATAGGGAGGGATGAGAGGATGGTGGGGGTTACAGAGATAGGGAGGGAGTGACAGAAATAAGGAGGGTTGTAGGGGCCGGAGGAGGTTACTGTGATAGGAATTTACAGTGATAGGGAGGGATGGAGGGGCTGGAGGAAGTTACAGAGTAGGAAGGGGTGTAGGAGCTGGTGGAGGTTACAGAGATAGGGCGAGGTGTAGAGGCTGTAGGAGGTTACAGAGACAGTGAGGATTGTGGGTGCTGGAGGAGGTTACAGAGATAGGGAGGGGTGTAAGAGCCAGAGGAGGTTACAGATATAGGGAGTGGTGCAGGGGCCGGAGTAGGTTACAGAGATAGGGAGGCGTGTCGGAGCCAGAGGTGGTTACAGAGATAAGGAGTGGTGCAGGGACTGGAGGAGGTTACAGAGATAGGGTGGGGTGTACGGGCTGGAGGAGGTTACATAGATAGGGAGGGGTGTAGGGGCTGGAGGAGGTTACAGAGATAGGGAGAGGTGTAGGGGCAGGAATAGGTTACAGAAATAGGGAGAGGTGTAGGGGCTAGAGGAGGTTACAGAAATAGGGAGTGATCAGAGGCTGGAGGAGTTTACAGATCTAGGGTGGGATGGGAGGCTGTTGCAGGTTACAGAGATGGGGAGGGAGTTACAGAGATGGGGGCGTGAGAGGCTGGAGGTGGTTACAGAGATAGGGAGGGGTGTAGGTACTGGAGGAGGTTACAGAGATAGGGCGGGGTGTAGAGGCTGTAGGAGGTTACAGAGATAGGGAGGGGTGTAGGGGCTGTAGGTTTTTACAGAGATAGGGAGGGTTGTAGGGGCTGGAGCAGTTTACAGAGATAGGGAGTGGTGTAGACATTGGATGAGTTTACTGAGATAGGGAGGGGTGTAGGTGCTGGAGGAGGTTACAGAGATAGGGAGGGGTGTAAGGGCTGGAGGAGGTTACAGAGGTAGGGAAGAGTGTAGGGGCTGGAGGAGGTTACACAGACAGGGAGGGGTGTATGGGCTGGAGGAGGTTACAGAGATAGGGAGGGATGAGAGTCTGGAGGGGGTTACAGAGAAAGGGAGGGAGTTACAGAGATAAGGATGGGTGTAGGGCTGGAGGAGGTTACAGAGATAGGGAGGGGTGTAGGGGCTGGAGGAGGGTACAGAGATAGGGAGGGGTGTAGGGGCTGGTGGAGGTTACAGAGATAGGGAGGGGTGTAGGGGCTGTAGGTTTTTTACAGAGATAGGGAGGGTTGTAGGGGCTGGAGCAGGTTACAGAGATAGGGAGTGGTGCAGACATTGGATGAGTTTACTGAGATAGGGAGGGGTGTAGGGGCTGGAGGAGGTTACAGAGATAAGGAGGGGTGTAGGAGCTGGAGGAGTTTACAGATATAGGGAGGGATGGGAGGCTGGTGCAGGTTACAGAGATGGGGAGGTTGTTACAGAGATGGTGGGGTGAGAGGCTGGAGGAGGTTACAGAGATAGGGAGGGATGAGAGGCTGGAGGGGGTTACAGAGATAGAGAGGGGTGTAGGTGCTGGAGGAGGTTACAGAGATAGGGAGGGGTGTAGCGGCAGGAGGAGGTTACAGAGATAGGGAAGCGTGTATGGCTGGAGGAGGTTACAGAGATAGGGAGGGATGGGAGGCTGATGCGGGGTACAGAGATGGGGCCGGAGTTACAGAGATGGGGGGGTGAGAGGCTGGAGGAGGTTACAGAGATAGGGTAGGGTGTAGGAGCTGGAGGAGGTTACAGAAATAGGGGGAGGTGTAGGGGCTGGAGGAAGTTACAGAGATAGGGAGGGGGGTAGGTTCTGCAGGAGGTTACAGAGATAGGGAGCGATGAGCGGCTGGAGGAGGTTACAGAGATAGGGAGGCGTGTAGGGGTTGGAGGAGGTTACAGATATAGTGAGGGGTGATAGGCTGGAGGAGTTTAGAGAGATAGGGAGAGGTGTAGGAGCCGGAGGAGGTTACAGAGATATGGAGGGGTGCAGGGGCTGGAGGGGGTTACAGAGATAGGAAATTACAGAGATAGAGAGGGAGTTACAGAAATAAGGAGGGGTGTAGGAGCTGAGGAGGTTACAGAGATAGGGAGGGCTGTAGGGGTTGGAGGAGGTTACAGGGATAGGGAGGAGTGTATGGACTGGATGAGGTTATAGAGATAGGGAGGGGTGTAGGGCTGGAGGAGGTTACAGAGATAGGGAGGGATAAGAGGATGGTGGGGGTTACAGAGATAGGGAGGAAGTGACAGAAATAAGGAGGGATGTAGGGGCTGGAGGAAGTTACAGAGTAGGAAGGGGTGTAGGAGCTGGTGGAGGTTACAGAGATAGGGCGGGGTGTAGAGGCTGTAGGAGGTTACAGAGATAGTGAGGATTGTGGGTGCTGGAGGATGTTACAGAGATAGGGAGGGGTATAAGAGCCAGAGGAGGTTACAGATATAGGGAGTGGTGCAGGGTCCGGAGTAGGTTACAGAGATAGGGAGGCGTGTAGGAGCCAGAGGAGGTTACAGAGATAAGGAGTGGTGCAGGGACTGGAAGTGGTTGCAGAGATAGGGAGGGGTGTACGGGCTGGAGGAGGTTACATAGAGAGGGAGGGGTGTAGAGGCTGGTGGAGGTTACAGAGATAGGGAGAGGTGTAGGGGCTGGAGGAGGTTACAGAAATAGGGAGAGGTGTAGGGGCTAGAGGAGGTTACAGAAATAGGGAGTAATCAGAGGCTGGAGGAGTTTACAGATCTAGGGTGGGATGGGAGGCTGTTGCAGGTTACAGAGATGGGGAGGGAGTTACAGAGATGGGGGCGTGAGAGGCTGGAGGAGGTTACAGAGATAGGGAGGGGTGTAGGTACCGGAAAAGGTTACAGAGATAGGGAGGGGTGTAGGGGCTGGAGGAGGTTACAGAGATAGGGAGGGGTGTAGAGGCTGTAGGAGGTTACAGAGATAGGGAGGGGTGTGGGGCTGGAGTGGGTTACAGAGATATGGAGGGGTGTAGGGTCTGGAGGAGGATACAGAGAAAGGGAAGGGTGTCGGGGCTGGAGGATGTTACACAGACAGGGAGGGGTGTATGGGCTGGTGGAGGTTACAGAGATAGGGAGGGATGAGAGTCTGGAGGGGGTTACAGAGATAGGGAGGGAGTTACAGGAATAGGGAGGGTTGTAGGAGCTTGAGGAGGTTACAGACATAGGGAGGGATGAGAGGCTGGTGGGGGTTACAGAGATAGAGAGGGGTGTAGGTGCTGGAGGAGGTTACAGAGATAGGGAGCGTTGTAGGTGTTGGAGGAGGTTACAGGGATAGGGAGGAGTGTAGGGACTGGAGGAGGTTACAGAGATAGGGAGGGGTGTACGGGCTGGAGGAGGTTACAGAGATAGGGAGGGATGAGAGGATGGAGGGGGCAACAGAGATAGGGAGGGATTTACAGAAATAGGGAGGGTTGCAGGGGCTGGAGGAGGTTACAGAGATAGGGAGGGTTGTAGGAGCTGGAGGAGGTTACACAGACAGGGAGCGGTGTATGGGCTGGAGGAGTTTACAGAGATAGGGAGGGATGAGAGACTGGAGGGGGTTACAGAGAAAGGGAGGGAGTTTCAGAGATAAGGATGGGTGTAGGGCTGGAGGAGGTTACAGAGATATGTAAGGATGTAGGGGCTGGAGGAGGTAACAGAGAAAGGGAGGGGTGTAGGGGCTGGAGGAGGGTACAGAGATAGGGAGGGGTGTAGGGGCTGGTGGAGGTTACAGAGATAGGGAGGAGTGTAGGGGCTGTAGGTTTTTACAGAGATAGGGAGGGTTGTAGGGGCTGGAGGAGGTTACAGAGATAGGGAGGGGTGTAGGAGCTGGAGGTGGTTACAGAGATAGGGAGGGGTGTAGGGGCTGGAGGAGGTTACAGAGATAGGGAGGGATGGGAGGCTGGTGCGGGTTGCAGAGATGGGGAGGTAGTTACAGAGATGGTGGGGTGAGAGCCTGGAGGAGGTTACAGAGACTGGGGGAGGTCTAGGGGCTGGAGGAGGTTAGAGAGATAGGGAGCGATGAGAGGCTGGAGGGGGTGACAGAGATAGGGAAGCGTGTAGAGCTGGAGGAGGTTACACAGCAAGGGAGAGGTGTAGGGGCTGGAGGAGGTTACAGATATAGGGAGGGATGTGAGGCTGGTGCAAGGTACATAGATGGGGGTTGAGAGGCTGGAGGAGGTTACAGAGGTAGGGCGTGGTGTAGGGGCTTGAGGAGGTTACAGAGATAGGGAGGGTTGTAGGGGTTGGAGAAGGTTACAGGGATAGGGAAGAGTGTAGGGACTGGAGGAGGTAACAGAGATAGGGAGGGGTGTACCAGCTGGAGGAGGTTACAGAGATAGGGAGGGATGAGAGGATGGAGGGGGCAACAGAGATAGGGAGGGAGTTACAGAAATAGGGAGGGTTGTAGGGGCTGGAGGAGGTTACAGAAATAGGGAGGGTTGTAGGGGCTGGAGGAGGTTACAGAGACAGGGAGAAGTGTAGGGGCTGGAGGAGGTTACAGAAATAGGGAGTGATCAGAGGCTGGAGGAGGTTTCAGAGATAGGGAGGGATGGGAGGCTGGTGCAGGTTACAGAGATGGGGAGGGAGTTACAGAGATGGGGGGGAAGAGGCTGGAGGAGGTTACAGAGATAGGGAGGGGTGTAGGGGCTGGAGGAGGTTACAGAGATAGGGAGGGATGAGAGGCTGGACGTTGTTGCAGAGATAGAAAGGGGTGTAGGGGCTGGAGGAGGTTACAGAGATAGGGAGGGGTGTAGGGACTGGAGGAGGTTACAGAGAAACGGAGGGATGAGAGGCTGGAGGGGGTTACAGAGAAAGGGAGGGAGTTACAGAGATAAGAGGGGTGTAGGACTGGAGGAGGTTACAGAAATAGGGAGGGGTATAGGGGATGGAGGAGGGTACAGAGATAGGGAAGGGTGTAGGGGCTGGAGGAGGTTACAGAGATAGGGAGGGGTGTAGGGGCTGTAGGAGGTTACAGATATAGGGAGAGTTGTAGGGGCTGGAGGAGGTTACAGAGATAGGGAGGGGTGTAGTGGTTGGATGAGGTTACAGAGATAGGGAAGGTGTAGGGGCTGGTGGAGGTTACAGAGACAGGGAATGGTGTAGGGGCTGGAGCAATTTACTGAGATAGGGAGGCATGTAGGTGCTGGAGGAGGTTACAGACATAGGGCGGGGTGTACAGGCTGTCGGAGGTTACAGAGATAGGGAGGGTTGAGGGGCTGCAGGAGGTTACAGAGATATGGAGGGGTGTAGGGGCTGGAGGAGGTTACCGAGATAGGGAGGGGTGAGAGGCTGGAGGAGTTTAGACAGATAGTGAGAGGTGTAGGAGCCGGAGGAGGTTACAGAGTTAGGGAGGGGTGTGTGTGCTGGAGGGGGTTACAGAGATAGGAAATTACAGAGATAGAGAGGGATAAGGAGGTGTGTTGGAGCTGGAGGAGGTTACAGAGATGGGGAGGGGTGTAGGAACCAGAGGAGGTTACAGAGATAGGGAGTGGTGTAGGGGCTGGAGGAGGTTACAGAGAGAGGGAGGGGTGTAGAGGCTGGAGGAGTTTACAGAGATAGGGAGGTGTGTACGGTCTGGAGGAGCTTACAGACATAGGGAGGGGTGGAGGATGTGGAGGAGGTTACAGAGAAAGGGAAGGGTGTAGGGGCTGGAGGAGGTTACACAGACAGGGAGGGGTGTATGGGCTGGAGGAGGTTGCAGAGAAAGGGAGGGATGAGAATCTGGAGGGGTTTTCAGGGATAGGGAGGGAGTTACATAAATACGGAGGGTTGTAGGGGCTGGAGGAGGTTACAGAGATAAGATGTTACAGTGATAGGGAGGGTTGTTGGGGCTGGAGGAGGTTACAGAGAAAGGGAGGAGTGTAGGGCCTGGAGGAAGTTACAGAGATAGGGAAGGGTGTAGCGGCTGGAGGAGGTTACAGAGATAGGGAGAGGTGTAGGGGCTGGAGGAGGTTACAGAGATATGGAGGGGTATAGGGGCTGGAGATGGTTGCAGAGATAGGGTGGGGTGTAGGGGCTGGAGGAGGAAACAGAGATAGGGAGGGATGGGAGGCTGGTGCGGGTTACAGAGCTGGGGAAGTAGTTACACAGATGGTGGGGTGAGAGGCTGGAGGAGTTTACAGAGATCGGGAGGCGTGTAGGGACTGGAGGAGGTTACAGAGATTGGGGGAGTTGTAGGGGCTGGAGGAGGTTAGAGAGATAGGGAGGGGTGTAGGGGCTGCAGGAGGTTACAGAGATAGGGAGCGATGAGAGGCTGGAGGCGGTTACAGAGATAGGGAAGCGTGTAGAGCTGGAGGAGGTTACACAGCAAGGGAGAGGTGTAGGGGCTGGAGGAGGTTACAGATATAGGGAGGGATGGGAGTCTGGTGCAAGTTACAGAGATGAGGCGGTAGTTACAGAGATGGGGGTTGAGAGGCTGGAGGAGGTTACAGAGATAGGGAGGGGTGTAGGGGTTGGAGGAGTTTACAAGGATAGGGAGTAGCGTAGGGACTGGAGGAGTTGACAGAGATAGGGAGGGATGAGAGGATGGTGGGGGTAACAGAGATAGGGAGGGAGTTACAGAAATAGGGAGGGTTGTAGGGGCTGGAGGAGGTTACTGAGATAGCAAGTTACAGAGATAGGGAGGGTTGTAGGGGCTGGAGGAAGTTACAGAGTAGGAAGGGGTGTAGAGGCTGTAGGAGGTTACAGAGATAGTGAGGATTGGGGGGTCTGGAGGAGGTTGTAGAGATAGGGAGGGGTGCAAGAGCCAGAGGAGGTTACAGAGATAGGGAAGGGTGTAGGGGCTGGAGGAGGTTACAGAGAGAGGGAGGGGTGTAGAGGCTGGAGGAGTTTACAGAGATAGGGAGGTGTGTAAGGTCTGGAGGAGCTTACAGACATAGGGAGGGGTGGAGGATGTGGAGGAGGTTACAGAGAAAGGGAAGGGTGTAGGGGCTGGAGGAGGTTACACAGACAGGGAGTGGTGTATGGGCTGGAGGAGGTTGCAGAGAAAGGGAGGGATGAGAATCTGGAGGGGTTTTCAGAGATAGGGAGGGAGTTACATAAATACGGAGGGTTGTAGGGGCTGGAGGAGGTTACAGAGATAAGATGTTAGAGTGATAGGGAGGGTTGTAGGGGCTGGAGGAGGTTACAGAGAAAGGGAGGAGTGTAGGGCCTGGAGGAAGTTACAGAGATAGGGAAGGGTGTAGCGGCTGGAGGAGGTTACAGAGATAGGGAGAGGTGTAGGGGCTGGAGGAGATTACAGAGATAGGGAGAGGTGTAGGGGCTGGAGCAGGTTACAGAAATAGGGAGGGATGTGAGGCTGGAGGGTGTTACAGAGATAGAAAGCAGTGTAGCGGCTGGAGGAGATTTCAGTGATAGGGAGGGGTGTAGGGTATGGAGGAGGTTACAGAGTAGGAACGGGTGTAGGAGCTGGAGGAGGTTACAGAGATAGGGAGAGGTGTAGGGGCTGGAGGAGGTTACAGAGATATGGAGGGGTATAGGGGCTGGAGATGGTTGCAGAGATAGGGTGGGATGTAGGGGCTGGAGGAGGAAACAGAGATAGGGAGGGATGGGAGGCTGGTGCGGGTTACAGAGCTGGGGAAGTAGTTACACAGATGGTGGGGTGAGAGGCTGGAGGAGTTTACAGAGATCGGGAGGCGTGTAGGGACTGGAGGAGGTTACAGAGATTGGGGGAGTTGTAGGGGCTGGAGGAGGTTAGAGAGATAGGGAGGGGTGTAGGGGCTGCAGGAGGTTACAGAGATAGGGAGCGATGAGAGGCTGGAGGCGGTTACAGAGATAGGGAAGCGTGTAGAGCTGGAGGAGGTTACACAGCAAGGGAGAGGTGTAGGGGCTGGAGGAGGTTACAGATATAGGGAGGGATGGGAGTCTGGTGCAAGTTACAGAGATGAGGCGGTAGTTACAGAGATGGGGTTGAGAGGCTGGAGGAGGTTACAGAGATAGGGAGGGGTGTAGGGGTTGGAGGAGTTTACAAGGATAGGGAGTAGCGTAGGGACTGGAGGAGTTGACAGAGATAGGGAGGGATGAGAGGATGGTGGGGGTAACAGAGATAGGGAGGGAGTTACAGAAATAGGGAGGGTTGTAGGAGCTGGAGGAGGTTACTGAGATAGGAAGTTACAGAGATAGGGAGGGTTGTAGGGGCTGGAGGAAGTTACAGAGTAGGAAGGGGTGTAGAGGCTGTAGGAGGTTACAGAGATAGTGAGGATTGGGGGGTCTGGAGGAGGTTGTAGAGATAGGGAGGGGTGCAAGAGCCAGAAGAGGTTACAGAGATAGGGAGTGGTGCAGGGGCCGGAGGAGGTTACAGAGATAGGCAGGAGTGTAGGAGCCAGAGGTGGTTACAGAGATAGGGAATGGTGCAGGGGCTGGAGGTTGTTACAGAGATAGTGAGGGGTGTAGGGGATGGAGGAGGTTACAGAGATAGGGAGAGGTGTAGGGGCTGGAGGAGTTTACAGAAATAGGGAGATGTGTTGGGGATGGAGGAGGTTACAGTGATAGGGAGAGGTGTAGGGGCTGGAGGAGGTTACTGAAACAGGTAGAGGTGTAGGGGCTGGAGGAGGTTACAGAAATAGGGAGTGATGAGAGGCTGGAGGAGTTTACAGAGATAGGGAGGGATGGGAGGCTGTTGCAGGTTACAGAGATGGGGAGGGTGTTACAGAGATGGGGAGGTTAGAGGCTGGAGGAGGTTACATGGATAGGGAGGGGTGTAGGGACTGGAGGGGGTTACAGAGATAGAGAGGGGTGTAGGTGCTGCTGGAGGTTACAGAGATAGGGAGGGGTGTAGGGGCTGGAGGAGGTTACAGAGACAGGGAAGGGTGTAGGGGCTGGAGGAATTTACTGAGATAGGGAGGCATGTAGGGGCTGGAGGAGGTTACAGACATAGGGCGGGGTGTACAGGCTGTAGGAGGTTACAGAGATAGGGAGGGGTGAGAGGCTGCAGGAGGTTACAGAGATATGGAGGGGTGTAGGGGCTGGAGGAGGTTACCGAGATAGGGAGGGGTGAGAGGCTGGAGGAGTTTAGACAGATAGTGAGAGGTGTAGGAGCCGGAGGAGGTTACAGAGTTAGGGAGGGGTGTGTGTGCTGGAGGGGGTTACAGAGATAGGAAATTACAGAGATAGAGAGGGAGATACAGAGATAAGGAGGTGTGTAGGAGCTGGAGGTGGTTACAGAGATGGGGAGGGGTGTAGGAACCAGAGGAGGTTACAGAGATAGGGAGTGGTGTAGGGGCTGGAGGAGGTTACAGAGAGAGGGAGGGGTGTAGAGGCTGGAGGAGTTTACAGAGATAGGGAGGGGTGTAGGGTCTGGAGGAGCTTACAGACATAGGGAGGGGTGGAGGATCTGGAGGAGGTTACAGAGAAAGGGAAGGGTGTAGGGGCTGGAGGAGGTTACACAGACAGGGAGGAGTGTATGGGCTGGAGGATGTTGCAGAGAAAGGGAGGGATGAGAATCTGGAGGGGTTTACAGAGATAGGGAGGGAGTTACATAAATACGGAGGGTTGTAGGGGCTGGAGGAGGTTACAGAGATAAGATGTTACAGTGATAGGGAGGGTTGTAGGGGCTGGAGGAGGTTACAGAGAAAGGGAGGGGTGTAGGGCCTGGAGGAAGTTACAGAGATAGGGAAGGGTGTAGGGGCTGGAGGAGGTTACAGAGACAGGGAAGGGTGTAGGGGCTGGAGGAATTTACTGAGATAGGGAGGCATGTAGGGGCTGGAGGAGGTTACAGACATAGGGCGGGGTATACAGGCTGTAGGAGGTTACAGAGATAGGGAGGGTTGAGGGGCTGCAGGAGGTTACAGAGATATGGAGGGGTGTAGGGGCTGGAGGAGTTTAGACAGATAGTGAGAGGTGTAGGAGCCGGAGGAGGTTACAGAGTTAGGGAGGGGTGTGTGTGCTGGAGGGGGTTACAGAGATAGGAAATTACAGAGATTGAGAGGGAGTTACAGAGATAAGGAGGTGTGTAGGAGCTGGAGGTGGTTACAGAGATGGGGAGGGGTGTAGGAACCAGAGGAGGTTACAGAGATAGGGAGTGGTGTAGGGGCTGGAGGAGGTTACAGAGAGAGGGAGGGGTGTAGAGGCTGGAGGAGTTTACAGAGATAGGGAGGTGTGTAAGGTCTGGAGGAGCTTACAGACATAGGGAGGGGTGGAGGATGTGGAGGAGGTTACAGAGAAAGGGAAGGGTGTAGGGGCTGGAGGAGGTTACACAGACAGGGAGGGGTGTAGGGGCTGGAGGAGGTTGTAGAGACACGGAGTGGTGTAGGGGCTGGAGGAGGTTACAGAGATAGGGAAGGGTGTAGGGGCTTGGGGAGGTTATAGAGATAAGACGTTACAGTGATAGGGAGGGTTGTAGGGGCTGGAGGAGGTTACAGAGATAGGGAGGGGTGTAGGGGCTGGAGGAAGTTACAGAGATAGGGAGGGGTGTAGGGGCTGGAGGAGGTTACAGAGATAGGGAGTGTTGTAGGGGCTGGAGGAGGTTACAGAGATAGGGAGAGGTGTAGGGGCTGGAGCAGGTTACAGAAATAGGGAGTGTTGTGAGGCTGGAGGGTGTTACAGATATAGAAAGCGGTGTAGCGGCTGGAGGAGATTTCAGAGATAGGGAGGGGTGTAGGAGCTGGAGGAGGTTACAGAGTAGGAACGGGTGTAGGGGCTGGAGGAGGTTACAGAGTTATGGAGGTGTGTAGGGTCTGGAGGAGGTTACAGAGATAGGGAGGGGTCTAGGGGCTGGTGGAGGTTACAGAGAAAGGGAAGGGTGTAGGGGCTGGAGGAGGTTACACAGACAGGGAGGGGTGTATGGGCTGGAGGAGGTTACAGAGAAAGGGAGGGATGAGAATCTGGAGGGGGTTACAGAGATAGGGAGGGATTTACAGAAATACGGAGGGCTGTAAGGGCTGGAGGAGGTGACAGAGATAGGGAGGGGTGTAGGGGCTGGGGGAAGATACAGAGATAGTGAGGGTTCCAGGGGCTGGAGGAGGTTAAAGAGATAGGGAGGGCTGTTGGGGCTGGAGGAGCTTACAGAGTTAGGGAGGGGTGTCGGGGCTGGAGGAGGTTACAGAGATAGGGAGAGGTGTAGGGGCTGGAGGAAGTTACAGAGATAGGGAGTGATGTGAGGCTGGAGGCTGTTACAGAGATAGAAAGCGGTGTAGCGGCTGGAGGAGATTTCAGAGATAGGGAGGGGTGTAGGGTCTGGAGGAGGTTACAGAGAGAGGGAGGGGTGTAGGGGCTGGAGGAGGTTACAGAGAAAGGGAAGGTTGTAGGGGCTGGAGGAGGTTACACAGACAGGGAGGGTTGTATGGGCTGGATGAGGTTACAGAGAAAGGGAGGGATGAGAATCTGGAAGGGGTTACAGAGATAAGAAGTTACAGTGATAGGGAGGGGTGTAGGGGCTTGAGGAGGTTACTGAGATAGGGAGGGGTGTAGGGGCTGGAGGAAGTTACAGACATAGGGAAGTGTGTAGGGGCTGGAGGAGTTTACAGAGATAGGGAGAGCTGTAGGGGCTGGAGCAGGTTACAGAGATCGTGAGGGTTCCAGGGGCTGGAGGAGGGTACAGAGATAGAGAGGGCTGTCGGGGCTGGAGGAGGTTACAGAGATAGGGAGGGGTGTAGTGGCTGGAGGAGGTTACAGAGGTAGGGAAGGGTGTAGGGCATGGAGGAGGTTACACGGACAGGGAGGGGTGTATGGGCTCAATGAGGTTACAGAGATAGGGAGAGATGAGAGATTGGAGGGGGTTACAGAGAAAGGGAATGAAGTTATAGAGATAGGGTGTTATGTAGGGACTGGAGCAGGTTACGGAGATAGGGAGGGCTGAGAGGCTGGAGGAGGTTACAGTGATAGGGTGAGGTGTAGGAGCTGGAGGAGGTTACAGAGATAGGGAGGGGTGTAGGGGCTGGAGGGGGTTACAGAGATAGGAAGTTACAGGGATAGAGAGGGAGTTACAGAGAAAAGGACGTGTGTAGGAGCTGGAGGAGGTTACAGAGATGGGGAGGGGTGTAGGACCCAGAGGAGGTTACAGAGCTGGGAGAGGTGTAGGGGCTGGAGGAGGTTACTGAGATAGGGAGGGGTGTACGGGCATGAGGAGGTTTCAGAGATAGGGAGACGTGTAGGGGCAGGAGGAGTTTACAGAGTAGGAAGGGGTGTAGGAACTGGAGGAGGTTACAGAGTTATGGAGGGGTGTAGGGACTGGAGGAGGTTATAGAGATAGGGAGTGGTGTAGGGGCTGGAGGAGTTTACAGAGTAGGAAGGGGTGTGGGAGCTGGAGGAGGTTACAGAGTTATGGAGGGGTGTAGGGGCTGGAGGAGGTTACAGAGATAGGGAGGGGTGTAGGGGCTAGAGGAGGTTAAGCGAAAGGGAAGGGTGTAGGGGCTGGAGGCGTTTACACGGACAGGGAGGGGTGTATGGGCTGGAGGAGGTTACAGAGAAAGGGAGGGATGAGAATCTGGAGGGGGTTACAGAGATAGGGAGGGAGTTACAGAAATACGGAGGGTTGTAGGGGCTGGAGGAGAATACAGAGATAATAAGTTACAGTGATAGGGAGGTTTGTAGGTGCTGGAGGAGGTTACAGAGATAGGGAGGGGTGTAGGGCCTGGAGGAAGTTACAGAGATAGGGAAGGGTGTAGGGGCTGGAGGAGGTTACAGAGATATCGAGGGGTGTAGGGGCTGGAGGAGGTTACTGAGATAGGGAGGGGTGTAGGGGCTGGAGGTGGTTACAGAGATAGGGAGGGCTGTAGGGGTTGGAAGAGGTAACAGGGATATGTAGGGATGAGAAAATGGAGGTGGTTACAGAGATAGGGAGGCATTTACATAAATAGGGAGGGTTGTATGGGCTGGAGGAGGTTACTGAGATAGGAAGTTAGAGAGATAGGGAGGGATGTATGGGCTGGAGGATGTTACAGAGATAGGGAGGGGTGTAGGGCCTGGAGGAGGTTACAGAGATAGGGAGGGGTGTTAGAGCCAGAAGAGGTTACAGAGATAGGGAGTGGTGCAGGGGCCGGAGGAGGTTACAGAGATAGGCAGGCGTGTAGGAGCCAGAGGAGGTTACAGAGATAGGGAGTGGTCAGGGGCTGGAGGTTGTTGCAGAGATAGTGAGGGGTGTAGGGGATGGAGGAGGTTACAGAGATAGGGAGAGGTGTAGGGGCTGGAGGAGGTTACAGTGATAGGGAGAGGTGTAGGGGCTGGAAGAGGTTACTGAAATAGGGAGAGGTGTAGGGGCTGGAGGAGGTTACAGAAATAGGGAGTGATGAGAGGCTGGAGGAGGTTACAGAGATAGGGAAGGGTGTAGGGGCTGGAGGAGGTTACAGAGATAGGGAGAGGTGTAGGGACTGGAGGAGGTTACAGAGATAGGGAGGGGTGCAGGTGCTGGAGGAGGTGAGATAGGGAGGGGTGTAGTGGCAGGAGGAGGTTACAGAGATAGGGAGGGGTGTAGGGGCTGGAGGAGGTTACAGAAATAGGGAGCGATGAGAGGCTGGAGGAGGTTACAGAGATAGCGTGGGATGGGAGGCCGGTGCGGTTTACAGAGATAGGAAGGGAGTTACAGAGATGGGGGGTTGAGAGGCTGGAGGAGGTTACAGAGATAGGGAGGGCTGTAGTGACTGGAGGAGGTTACAGAGATAGGGAGGGATGAGAGGCTGGAGGGGGTTACAGAGAAAGAAAGGGCTGTAGGGGTTGGAGGAGCTTACAGAGATAGGGAGGGGTGTAGTGGCTGGAGGAGTTTACAGATCTAGGGAAGGGTGTAGGGCATCGAGGATTTTACACTGATAGGGAGGGGTGTATGGGCTCGATGAGGTTACAGAGGTAGGGAGGGATGAGAGATTGGAGGGGGTTACAGAGAAAGGGATGGAGTTACAGAGATAGGGAGTTGTGTAGGGACTGGAGCAGGTAAAGGCGATAAGGAGGGGTGAGAGGCTGGAGGAGGTTACAGAGATAGGGAGGGGTGTAGGGGCTGGAGGGGGTTACAGAGATAGGGAGGGGTGTAGGGGCATGAGGAGGTTTCAGAGATAGGGAGGGGTGTAGGGGCTGGAGGAGTTTACAGAGATAGGGAGGGGTGTAGGGGCTGGAGGTGGTTACAGAGATAGGGAGGGCTGTAGGGGTTGGAAGAGGTAACAGGGATATGTAGGGATGAGAAAATGGAGGGGGTTACAGAGATAGGGAGGCATTTACAGAAATAGGGAGGGTTGTATGGGCTGGAGGAGGTTACACAGACAGGGTGGGGTGTATGGGCTGGATGAGGTTACAGAGAAAGGGAGGGATGAGAATCTGGAGGGGGTTACAGAGATAGGGAGGGATTTACAGAAATACGGAGGGTTGTAGGGGCTGGAGGAGGTTACAGAGTTAAGAAGTTACAGTGATAGGGAGTGTTGTAGGGGCTGGAGGAGGTTACAGAGATAGGGAGGGGTGTAGGGGCTGGAGGAAGTTGCAGAGATAGGGAAGTGTGTAGGGGCTGGAGGAGTTTACAGAGATAGGGAGAGCTGTAGCGGCTGCAGCAGGTTACAGAGATAGTGAGGATTCCAGGGGCTGGATGAGGTTACAGAAATAGGGAGGGCTGTAGGGGCTGGAGGGGCTTACAGAGATAGGGAGGTGTGTAGTGGCTGGAGTAGGTTACAGAGGTAGGGAAGGGTGTAGGGCATGGAGGAGGTTACACAGACAGGGAGGGGTGTATTGGCTCGATGAGGTTACAGAGATAGGGAGGGATGAGAGATTGGAGGCGGTAACAGAGAAAGGGATGGAGTTACAGAGATAGGGCGTTGTGTAGGGACTGGAGCAGGTTACGGAGATAGGGAGGGCTGAGAGGCTGGAGGAGGTTACAGAGATAGGGTGAGGTGTAGGAGCCGGAGGAGGTTACAGACTTAGGGAGGGGTGTAGGGGCTGGAGGAGGTTACAGAAATAGGGAGTGATGTGTGGCTGGAGGGTGCTACAGAGATAGAAAGCGGTGTAGCGGCTGGAGGAGATTTCAGAGATAGGGAGGAGTGTAGGGTCTGGAGGAGGTTACAGAGATAGGGAGGGGTGTAGGGGCTGGAGGAGGTTACAGAGAAAGGGAAGGGTGTAGGGGCTGGAGGAGGTTACACAGACAGGGAGGGGTGTATGGGCTGGATGAGGTTACAGAGAAAGGGAGGGATGAGAATCTGGAGGAGGTTACAGAGATAGGGAGGGATTTACAGAAATACGGAGGGTTGTAGGGGCTGGAGGAGGTTACAGAGTTAAGAAGTTACAGTGATAGGGAGTGTTGTAGGGGCTGGAGGAGGTTACAGAGATAGGGAGGGGTGTAGGGGCTGGAGGAAGTTGCAGAGATAGGGAAGTGTGTAGGGGCTGGAGGAGTTTACAGAGATAGGGAGAGCTGTAGGGGCTGGAGCAGGTTACAGAGATAGTGAGGGTTCCAGGGGCTGGAGGAGGTTACAGAAATAGGGAGGGCTGTAGGGGCTGGAGGTGCTTACAGAGATAGGGAGGTGTGTAGTGGCTGGAGGAGGTTACAGAGGTAGGGAAGGGTGTAGGGCATGGAGGAGGTTACACAGACAGGGAGGGGTGTATTGGCTCGATGAGGTTACAGAGATAGGGAGGGATGAGAGATTGGAGGGGGTTACAGAGAAAGGGATGGAGTTACAGAGATAGGGCGTTGTGTAGGGACTGGAGCAGGTTACGGAGATAGGGAGGGCTGAGAGGCTGGAGGAGGTTACAGAGATAGGGTGAGGTGTAGGAGCCGGAGGAGCTTATAGACATAGGGAGGGGTGTAGGGGCTGGAGTGGGTTACAGAGATAGGAAGTTACAGAGATAGAGAGGGTGTTACAGAGAAAAGGACGTGTGTAGGAGCTGGAGGAGGTTACAGAGATGGGGAGGGGTGTAGGACCCAGAGGAGGTTACAGAGCTGGGAGAGGTGTAGGGGCTGGAGGAGGTTACTGAGATAGGGAGGAGTGTACGGGCATGAGGACGTTTCAGAGATCGGGAGGCGTGTAAGGGCTGGAGGAGTTTACAGAGTCGGAAGGGGTGTAGGAGCTGGAGGAGGTTACAGAGTTATGGAGGGGTGTAGGGACTGGAGGAGGTTACAGAGATAGGGAGTGGTGTAGGGGCTGGAGGAGTTTACAGAGTAGGAAGGGGTGTGGGAGCTGGAGGAGGTTACAGAGTTATGGAGGGGTGTAGGGGCTGGAGGAGGTTACAGAGATAGGGAGGGGTGTAGGGGCTAGAGGAGGTTACAGAGAAAGGGAAGGGTGTAGGGGCTGGAGGAGGTTACACAGACAGGGAGGGGTGTATGGGCTGGAGGAGGTTACAGAGAAAGGGAGGGATGAGAATCTGGAGGTGGTTACAGAGATAGGGAGGGTGTTACAGAAATACGGAGGGTTGTAGGGGCTGGAGGAGAATACAGAGATAGGGAGTGGTGTAGGGGCTGGAGGAGATTATAGAGATAGGGAGTGGTGCAGGGACTGGAGGAGGTTACAGAGATAGAGAGGGATGAGAGGCTGGAGGGGGTTCCAGAGATTGAAAGGGGTGTAGGGGCTGGAGGAGGTTACAGAGTTAGGGAGGAGTGTAGGGGCTGGTGGACGTTACAGAGATAGGGAATGGTGTAGGGGCTGGAGGGTTACACAGACAGTGGGGTGTATGGGCTGGAGGAAGTTACAGAGATAGGGAGGGATGAGAGGCTGGAGGGTGTTACAGAGATAGGGAGGGGGTTACAGAGATAAGGAGGGGTGTAGGGGCTGGAGGAGTTGACAGAGAAAGGGAGGGGTGTAGGGGCTGTAGGAGGGTACAGAGATAGGGAGGCGTGTTGGGGCTGGAGGAGGTTACAGAGATAGGGAGGGGTGTTGTGGCTGTAGGAGGTTTCAGAAATAGGGAGGGTTGTAGGGGCTGGAGTAGGTTACAGAGATAGGGAGGGGTGTAGGGACTGGAGGAGGTTACAGAGATAGGGAGGGAGTTACAGAGATAAGGAGGGGTGTAGGCCTGGAGGAGGTTAAAGAGATAGGGAAGGATGTAGGAGCTGGAGGAGGTTACAGAGATAGGGGGAGGTGTAGTGGCTGGAGGAGGTTAGAGAGATATTGGGGGATAGGAGGCTGCAGCGGGGTACAGAGATGGGCCGGGAGTTACAGAGTTGGTTGGCTGAGAGGCTGGAGGAGGTGACAGAGATAGGGCGGGGTGTAGGTGCTGGAGGAGGTTTCAGAGATAGGGAGGGATGAGAGGCTGGAGGGGTTTACAGAGATAGAAAGGGGTGTCTTGGCTGGAGGAGGTTTCAGAGGTAGGGAAGTGTGTAGGGGCTGGAGGAGGTTACACAGACAGGGAGGGGTGTATGGGCTGGAGGAAGTTACAGAGATAGGGAGGGATGAGAAACTGGAGGGGGTTACATAGGGTGGGAGTTACAGAGATAAGGAGGGGTGTAGGTCTGGAGGAGGTTACAGAGATATGGAAGGATGTAGGGGCTGGAGGAGGTAACAGAGAAAGGGAGTGGTGTAGGGGCTAGAGGAGGGTACAGGGATAGGGAGGGGTATAGGGGCTGCTGGAGGTTACAGAGATAGTGAGGAGTGTAGGGGCTGGAGGAGGTTACAGAGTTAGGAAGGGATGTAGGGGCTGGAGGAGGTTACAGAGATAGGGAGTGGTTTAGTGGTTGGAGGAGGTTACAGAGATAGGGAGGGGTGTAGTGGTTGGAGGAGGTTACAGAGATAGGGAGGGGTGTAGGGGCTGGAGGTGGTTATAGAGATAGGGAGTGGTGTAGGGGCTGGAGGTGGTTATAGAGATAGGGAGGGGTGTAGGAGCTGGAGGAGGTTACAGAGATAGGGAGGGATGAGAGACTGGAGGGGGTTACAGAGATAGGGAGGGGTTTAGGGGCTGGAGGAGGTTATAGAGATAGGGAGGGGTGTAGGAGCTGGAGGAGGTTACAGAGATAGGGAGGGATGAGAGACTGGAGGGGGGTTACAGAGATAGGGAGGGGTGTAGGTTCTGGAGGAGGTTACAGATATAGGGAGGGACGGGAGGCTGGTGCGGGTTACAGAGATGGGGAGGGAGTTACAGAGATGGCGGGGTGAGAGGCTGGAGCAGGTTACAGAGATCGGGAGGAGTGTAGGGACTGGAGGAGTTTACAGAATTTGGGGGAGGTGTAGGGGCTGGAGGAGTTTAGAGAGATAGGGAGGGGTGTAGGGGTTGGAGGAGGTCACAAGGATAGTGAGGATTGTAGGGACTGGAGGAGTTTACAGAGATAGGGGGAGGTGCAGGGGCTGGAGAAATTTACAGAGATAGTGAGGGGTGTAGGGTCTGGAGGATGTTACAGAGATAGGGAACGATGAGAGGCTGGAGGAGGTTACAGAGATACGGAAGCGTGTAGGGGTTGGAGAAGTTTACAGAGATAGGGAGGGGTCTAGGGTCTGGAGGAGGTTACAGAGATAGGGAGGGATGAGAGGCTAGAGGAGCTTACAGAGTAAGGGTGAGGAGTAGGAGCCGGAGGAGTTTACAGAGATAGGGAGGGGTGTAGAGGCTGGAGGAGGTTACAGAGAGAGTGAGGGATGTAGGGACTGGAGGAGGTTACAGAGATAGGGAGGGATGAGATGCTGGAGGGGGTTACTGAGATAGGGAGGCAGTTACAGAAATAGGGAGGGTTGTAGGGGCTACAGTAGGTAACAGAGATAGGACGTTACAGAGATAGGGAGGGTTGTAGGGACTGGAGGAGGTTACAGAGCAGGAAGGTGTGTAGGAGCTGGAGGAGGTTACAGAGATACGGAGAGGTGTAGGGGCTGGAGGAGGTTGCAGAGATAGGGAGTGGTGTAGGGGCTGGAGGAGGTTACAGAGATAGGGAGCGATGAGAGGCTGGAGGAGGTTACAGAGTTGGGAGTGATAGGAGGCTGGTGCGGGTTACAATGATGGGGAGGGAGTTACAGAGATGGGGAGTGAGAGGCTGGAGGAGTTTACAGAGAAAGGGAGGTGTTTAGGGAATGGAGGAGGTTACAGAGATAGGGAGGGATGAGAGGCTGGAGGGGGTTACAGAGATAGAAAGTGGTGTAGGGGCTGGAGGTGGTTACAGAGATAGGGAGGGGTGTAGGAGCTGGAGGCGGTTACAGAGATAGGGCGGGATGAGATACTGGATGGGGTTACAGAGATAGGGAGTGGTGTAGGGGCTGGAGGAGGTTACAGAGATTGGGAGGAGTGTAGCGGCTGGAAGTGGTTACAGAGATAGGGAGGGGTGTAGCGGCTGGAGGAGGTTACAGAGATAGGGAGGGATGGGAGGCTGGTGTGGGTTACAGAGATGGGGAGGGAGTTGCAGAGATGGGGATGTGAGAGGCTGGAGGAGGTTACAGAGATCGGGTGGAGTGCTGGGGAATCAGGAGATTACACAAATAGGGGGAGTTGAAGGGGCTGGAGGATGTTACAGAGATAGGGAGGGGTGTAGGGGCTGGAGGATGTTACATAGATAGGGAGGGATGAGAGGCTGGAGGGGGTTACAGATATAGGGAGGGAGTTACATAAATAGGGAGGGTTGTAGGGGCTGGAGGAGGTTACAGAGATAGGAAGTTACAGAGATAGGGATGGTTGTAGGGGCTGGAGGAGTTTACAGATAGTGAGGAGTGTACGGGCATGAGGAGGTTACACAGACAGGGAGAGGTGTATGGGCTGGAGGAAGTTACAGTGATAGGGAGGGATGAGAGACTGGAGGGGGTTACATAGAAAAGGTGTGAGTTACAGAGATAAGGAGGGGTGTAGGGCTGGAGGAGGTTAAAGAGATATAGAAGGATGTAAGGGCTGGAGGAGGTAACAGAGAAAGGGAGGGGTGTAGGGGCTGGAGGAGGGTACAGAGATAGGGAGGGTGTAAGGGCTGGTGGAGGTTACAGAGATAGTGAGGAGTGTAGGGGCTGGAGGAGGTTACAGATATAGGGAGAAATGGGAGGCTGGTGCGTGTTACAGAGATAGGGAGGGAGTTACAGAGATGGCGGGGTGAGAGGCTGGAGCAGGTTACAGAGATCGGGAGGAGTGTAGGGACTGGAGGAGGTTACAGAAATTGGGGGAGGTGTAGGGGCTGGAGGAGTTTAGAGAGATAGGGAGGGGTGTAGGGGCTGGAGGAGGTTACAGAGATAGGGATCCATGAGTGGCTGGAGGGTGTTACAGAGATAGGGAGAGGTGTAGGTGCTGGGGTAGGTTACAGATATAGGGAGGGATGGGAGGCTGGTGCGGGGTACAGAGATGGGGTGGGAGTTACAGAGATGGGGGCGTGAGAGGCTGGAGGAGGTTACAGAGATAGGGCGTGTTGAAGGGGCTGGAGGAGGTTACAGAGATAGGGAGGGGTGTAGGGGTTGGAGGAGGTTAGAAGGATAGGGAGGATTCTAGGGACTGGAGGCGTTTACAGAGATAGGGGGAGGTGAAGGGGCTGGAGGACGTTACAGACATAGTGAGGGGTGTAGGTTCTGCAGGAGGTTACAGAGATAGGGAGCGATGTGAGGCTGGAGGAGGTTACAGAGATACGGAGGCGTGTAGGGGTTGGAGGAGGTTACAGAGATAGGGAGGGGTCTAGGGACTGGAGGAGGTTACAGAGATAGGGAGGGATGAGAGGCTAGAGGAGGTTACAGAAATAGGGTGAGGAGTAGGAGCCGGAGGAGATTACAGAGATAGTCAGGGGTGTGGGGGCTGGAGGAAGTTACAGAGATAGTGCGGGGTGTAGGGGCTGGAGGAGGTTACAGAGATAGGGCGGGGTGTAGAGGCTGTAGGAGGTTACAGAGATAGGGAGTGGTGCAGGGTCTGGAGGTGGTTTCAGAGATAGGGAGGAGTGTAGGGGCTGGAGGAGGTAACAGATATTGGGAGTGGTGTAGGGGCTGTAGGAGGTTACAGAGATAGGGAGGGTTGTAGGGGCTGGAGTAGGTTACAGACATTTGGAGGGGTGTAGGGACTGGAGGAGATTACAGAGATAGGCAGGGGTGTGGGGGCTGGAGGAATTTACAGAGATAGGGAAGGGTGTAGGGGCTGGAGGAGGTTACAGAGATAGTGCGGGGTGTAGAGGCTGTAGGAGATTTCAGAGATAGGGAGTGGTGCAGTGGCTGGAGCTGGTTTCAGAGATAGGGAGGGGTGTAGGTTCTGGAGGAGGTTACAGATATAGGGAGGGACGGGAGGCTGGTGCGGGTTACAGAGATGGGGAGGGAGTTACAGAGATGGCGGGGTGAGAGGCTGGAGCAGGTTACAGAGATCGGGAGGAGTGTAGGGACTGGAGGAGTTTACAGAATTTGGGGGAGGTGTAGGGGCTGGAGGAGTTTAGAGAGATAGGGAGGGGTGTAGGGGTTGGAGGAGGTCACAAGGATAGTGAGGATTGTAGGGACTGGAGGAGTTTACAGAGATAGGGGGAGGTGCAGGGGCTGGAGAAATTTACAGAGATAGTGAGGGGTGTAGGGTCTGGAGGATGTTACAGAGATAGGGAACGATGAGAGGCTGGAGGAGGTTACAGAGTAAGGGTGAGGAGTAGGAGCCGGAGGAGTTTACAGAGATAGGGAGGGGTGTAGAGGCTGGAGGAGGTTACAGAGAGAGTGAGGGATGTAGGGACTGGAGGAGGTTACAGAGATAGGGAGGGATGAGATGCTGGAGGGGGTTACTGAGATAGGGAGGCAGTTACAGAAATAGGGAGGGTTGTAGGGGCTACAGTAGGTAACAGAGATAGGACGTTACAGAGATAGGGAGGGTTGTAGGGACTGGAGGAGGTTACAGAGCAGGAAGGTGTGTAGGAGCTGGAGGAGGTTACAGAGATACGGAGAGGTGTAGGGGCTGGAGGAGGTTGCAGAGATAGGGAGTGGTGTAGGGGCTGGAGGAGGTTACAGAGATAGGGAGCGATGAGAGGCTGGAGGAGGTTACAGAGTTGGGAGTGATAGGAGGCTGGTGCGGGTTACAATGATGGGGAGGGAGTTACAGAGATGGGGAGTGAGAGGCTGGAGGAGTTTACAGAGAAAGGGAGGTGTTTAGGGAATGGAGGAGGTTACAGAGATAGGGAGGGATGAGAGGCTGGAGGGGGTTACAGAGATAGAAAGTGGTGTAGGGGCTGGAGGTGGTTACAGAGATAGGGAGGGGTGTAGGAGCTGGAGGCGGTTACAGAGATAGGGCGGGATGAGATACTGGATGGGGTTACAGAGATAGGGAGTGGTGTAGGGGCTGGAGGAGGTTACAGAGATTGGGAGGAGTGTAGCGGCTGGAAGTGGTTACAGAGATAGGGAGGGGTGTAGCGGCTGGAGGAGGTTACAGAGATAGGGAGGGATGGGAGGCTGGTGTGGGTTACAGAGATGGGGAGGGAGTTGCAGAGATGGGGATGTGAGAGGCTGGAGGAGGTTACAGAGATCGGGTGGAGTGCTGGGGAATCAGGAGATTACACAAATAGGGGGAGTTGAAGGGGCTGGAGGATGTTACAGAGATAGGGAGGGGTGTAGGGGCTGGAGGATGTTACATAGATAGGGAGGGGTGCAGGGACTGGAGGAGGTTACAGAGATAGGGAGGGATGAGAGGCTGGAGGGGGTTACAGAGATAGAAAGGGGTGTCGGGGCTGGAGGAGGTTATATAGTTAGGGAGGGGTGTAGGGGCTGGTGGACGTTTCAGAGATAGGGAAGGGTGTAGGGGCTGGAGGAGGTTACACAGACGGGGGGTGTATGGGCTGGAGGAGATTACAGAGATAAGGAGGGAGGAGAGGCTGGAGGGGGTTACAGAGAAGGGGACGGAGTTACAGAGATAAGGAGGGGTGTAGGGCTGGAGAAGGTTACAGAGATAGGGAAGGATGTAGGGGCTGGAGGAGGTAACAGAGAAAGGGAGGGGTGTAGGAGCTGTAGGAGGGTACAGAGATAGGGAGGGTTGTAGGGGTTGGAGGAGGTTACAGAGATAAGGAGGAGTGTAGTGGCTGTAGGAGGTTACAGAGATAGGGAGGGTTGTAGGGGCTGGTGTAGGTTACAGAGATAGGGAGGGGTGTATGGACTGGAGGAGGTTACAGAGATAGGGAGGGATGAGAGGCTGGAGGGGTTTACAGAGATAGAAAGGGGTGTAGGGGCTGGAGGAGTTTACAGCGATAGTGAGGGGTGCAGGGGCTGGTGGGGGTTACAGAGATAGGGAAGGGTGTAGGGGCTGCAGGAGGTTACACAGACAGGGAAGGGTGTATGGGCTGCAACAGGTTACAGAGATAGGGAAGGATTAGAGGCTGGAGGGGGTTACAGAGATAGGGAAGGATGTAGGAGCTGGAGGATGTTACAGAGATAGGGTGAGGAGTAGTGGCTGGAGGATGTTGGAGAGATAGGGAGGGGTGTAGTGGCTGGAGGAGGTTGCAGAGATAGGGAGGGATGGGAGGCTGTTGCGGGGTACAGAGATGGGGTGGGAGTTACAGAGATGGGGGTGTGAGAGGCTGGAGGAGGTTACAGAGATTGGGTGGAGTGTTGGGGAATCAGGAGGTTACACAGATAGGGGGAGTTGAAGGGGCTGGAGGATGTTACAGAGATAGGGAGGGGTGTAGGGGCTGGAGGATGTTACATAGATAGGGAGGGATGAGAGGCTGGAGGGGGTTACAGATATAGGGAGGGAGTTACATAAATAGGGAGGGTTGTAGGGGTTGGAGGAGGTTACAGAGATAGGAAGTTACAGAGATAGGGATGGTTGTAGGGGCTGGAGGAGGTTACAGATAGTGAGGAGTGTACGGGCATGAGGAGGTTACACAGACAGGGAGAGGTGTATGGGCTGGAGGAAGTTACAGTGATAGGGAGGGATGAGAGACTGGAGGGGGTTACATAGAAAAGGTGTGAGTTACAGAGAGAAGGAGGGGTGTAGGGCTGGAGGAGGTTAGAGAGATATAGAAGGATGTAAGGGCTGGAGGAGGTAACAGAGAAAGGGAGGGGTGTAGGGGCTGGAGGAGGGTACAGAGATAGGGAGGGGTGTAGGGGCTGGTGGAGGTTACAGAGATAGTGAGGAGTGTAGGGGCTGGAGGAGGTTACAGATATAGGGAGGAATGGGAGGCTGGTGCGTGTTACAGAGATAGGGAGGGAGTTACAGAGATGGCGGGGTGAGAGGCTGGAGCAGGTTACAGAGATCGGGAGGAGTGTAGGGACTGGAGGAGGTTGCAGAAATTGGGGGAGGTATAGGGGCTGGAGGAGTTTAGAGAGATAGGGAGGGGTGTAGGGGCTGGAGGAGGTTACAGAGATAGGGATCCATGAGTGGCTGGAGGGTGTTACAGAGATAGGGAGAGGTGTAGGTGCTGGAGTAGGTTACAGATATAGGGAGGGATGGGAGGCTGGTGCGGGGTACAGAGATGGGGTGGGAGTTACAGAGATGGGGGCGTGAGAGGCTGGAGGAGGTTACAGAGTTAGGGCGTGTTGTAGGGGCTGGAGGAGGTTACAGAGATAGGGAGGGGTGTAGGGGTTGGAGGAGGTTAGAAGGATAGGGAGGATTCTAGGGACTGGAGGCGTTTACAGAGATAGGGGGAGGTGAAGGGGCTGGAGGACGTTACAGACATAGTGAGGGGTGTAGGTTCTGCAGGAGGTTACAGAGATAGGGAGCGATGTGAGGCTGGAGGAGGTTACAGAGATACGGAGGCGTGTAGGGGTTGGAGGAGGTTACAGAGATAGGGAGGGGTCTAGGGACTGGAGGAGGTTACAGAGATAGGGAGGGATGAGAGGCTAGAGGAGGTTACAGAGATAGGGTGAGGAGTAGGAGCCGGAGGAGATTACAGAGATAGTCAGGGGTGTGGGGGCTGGAGGAAGTTACAGAGATAGTGCGGGGTGTAGGGGCTGGAGGAGGTTACAGAGATAGGGCGGGGTGTAGAGGCTGTAGGAGGTTACAGAGATAGGGAGTGGTGCAGGGTCTGGAGGTGGTTTCAGAGATAGGGAGGAGTGTAGGGGCTGGAGGAGGTAACAGATATTGGGAGTGGTGTAGGGGCTGTAGGAGGTTACAGAGATAGGGAGGGTTGTAGGGGCTGGAGTAGGTTACAGACATTTGGAGGGGTGTAGGGACTGGAGGAGATTACAGAGATAGGCAAGGGTGTGGGGGCTGGAGGAATTTACAGAGATAGGGAAGGGTGTAGGGGCTGGAGGAGGTTACAGAGATAGTGCGGGGTGTAGAGGCTGTAGGAGATTTCAGAGATAGGGAGTGGTGCAGTGGCTGGAGCTGGTTTCAGAGATAGGGAGGGGTGTAGGGGCTGGAGGAGGTTACAGAGATAGGGAGCGGTGTAGGGGCTGGAGGAGGTTACAGAGATCGGGAGAGGTGTCGGGGCTGGAGGAGGTTACAGAAATAGGGAGTGATGAGAGGCTGGAGGAGGGTACAGAGATAGGGAGTGATGGGAGGCTGGTGCAGGGTACAATGATGGAGAGGGAGTTACAGAGATGAAGGAGTGAGAGGCTGGAGGAAGTTACAGAGATAGGGAGGGGTGCAGGGACTGGAGGAGGTTACAGAGATAGGGAGGGATGAGAGGCTGGAGGGGGTTACAGAGATAGAAAGGGGTGTCGGGGCTGGAGGAGGTTATATAGTTAGGGAGGGGTGTAGGGGCTGGTGGACGTTACAGAGATAGGGAAGGGTGTAGGGGCTGGAGGAGGTTACACAGACGGGGGGTGTATGGGCTGGAGGAGATTACAGAGATAAGGAGGGAGGAGAGGCTGGAGGGGGTTACAGAGAAGGGGACGGAGTTACAGAGATAAGGAGGGGTGTAGGGCTGGAGAAGGTTACAGAGATAGGGAAGGATGTAGGGGCTGGAGGAGGTAACAGAGAAAGGGAGGGGTGTAGGAGCTGTAGGAGGGTACAGAGATAGGGAGGGTTGTAGGGGCTGGAGGAGGTTACAGAGATAGGGAGGAGTGTAGTGGCTGTAGGAGGTTACAGAGATAGGGAGGGTTGTAGGGGCTGGTGTAGGTTACAGAGATAGGGAGGGGTGTATGGACTGGAGGAGGTTACAGAGATAGGGAGGGATGAGAGGCTGGAGGGGGTTACAGAGATAGAAAGGGGTGTAGGGGCTGGAGGAGTTTACAGCGATAGTGAGGGGTGCAGGGGCTGGTGGGGGTTACAGAGATAGGGAAGTGTGTAGGGGCTGCAGGAGGTTACACAGACAGGGAAGGGTGTATGGGCTGCAACAGGTTACAGAGATAGGGAAGGATTAGAGGCTGGAGGGGGTTACAGAGATAGGGAAGGATGTAGGAGCTGGAGGATGTTACAGAGATAGGGTGAGGAGTAGTGGCTGGAGGATGTTGGAGAGATAGGGAGGGGTGTAGTGGCTGGAGGAGGTTGCAGAGATAGGGAGGGATGGGAGGCTGTTGCAGGGTACAGAGATGGGGTGGGAGTTACAGAGATGGGGGTGTGAGAGGCTGGAGGAGGTTACAGAGATCGGGTGGAGTGTTGGGGAATCAGGAGGTTACACAGATAGGGGGAGTTGAAGGGGCTGGAGGATGTTACAGAGATAGGGAGGGGTGTAGGGGCTGGAGGATGTTACATAGATAGGGAGGGATGAGAGGCTGGAGGGGGTTACAGATATAGGGAGGGAGTTACATAAATAGGGAGGGTTGTAGGGGTTGGAGGAGGTTACAGAGATAGGAAGTTACAGAGATAGGGATGGTTGTAGGGGCTGGAGGAGGTTACAGATAGTGAGGAGTGTACGGGCATGAGGAGGTTACACAGACAGGGAGAGGTGTATGGGCTGGAGGAAGTTACAGTGATAGGGAGGGATGAGAGACTGGAGGGGGTTACATAGAAAAGGTGTGAGTTACAGAGAGAAGGAGGGGTGTAGGGCTGGAGGAGTTTAGAGAGATATAGAAGGATGTAAGGGCTGGAGGAGGTAACAGAGAAAGGGAGGGGTGTAGGGGCTGGAGGAGGGTACAGAGATAGGGAGGGGTGTAGGGGCTGGTGGAGGTTACAGAGATAGTGAGGAGTGTAGGGGCTGGAGGAGGTTACAGATATAGGGAGGAATGGGAGGCTGGTGCGTGTTACAGAGATAGGGAGGGAGTTACAGAGATGGCGGGGTGAGAGGCTGGAGCAGGTTACAGAGATCGGGAGGAGTGTAGGGACTGGAGGAGGTTGCAGAAATTGGGGGACGTGTAGGGGCTGGAGGAGTTTAGAGAGATAGGGAGGGGTGTAGGGGCTGGAGGAGGTTACAGAGATAGGGATCCATGAGTGGCTGGAGGGTGTTACAGAGATAGGGAGAGGTGTAGGTGCTGGAGTAGGTTACAGATATAGGGAGGGATGGGAGGCTGGTGCGGGGTACAGAGATGGGGTGGGAGTTACAGAGATGGGGGCGTGAGAGGCTGGAGGAGGTTACAGAGATAGGGCGTGTTGTAGGGGCTGGAGGAGGTTACAGAGATAGGGAGGGGTGTAGGGGTTGGAGGAGGTTAGAAGGATAGGGAGGATTCTAGGGACTGGAGGCGTTTACAGAGATAGGGGGAGGTGAAGGGGCTGGAGGACGTTACAGACATAGTGAGGGGTGTAGGGTCTGCAGGATGTTACAGAGATAGGGAGCGATGTGAGGCTGGAGAAGGTTACAGAGATACGGAGGCGTGTAGGGGTTGGAGGAGGTTACAGAGATAGGGAGGGGTCTAGGGACTGGAGGAGGTTACAGAGATAGGGAGGGATGAGAGGCTAGAGGAGGTTACAGAGATAGGGTGAGGAGTAGGAGCCGGAGGAAATTACAGAGATAGTCAGGGGTGTGGGGGCTGGAGGAAGTTACAGAGATAGTGCGGGGTGTAGGGGCTGGAGGAGGTTACAGAGATAGGGTGGGGTGTAGAGGCTGTAGGAGGTTACAGAGATAGGGAGTGGTGCAGGGGCTGGAGGTGGTTTCAGAGATAGGGAGGAGTGTAGGGGCTGGAGGAGGTAACAGATATTGGGAGTGGTGTAGGGGCTGTAGGAGGTTACAGAGATAGGGAGGGTTGTAGGGGCTGGAGTAGGTTACAGACATTTGGAGGGGTGTAGGGACTGGAGGAGATTACAGAGATAGGCAAGGGTGTGGGGGCTGGAGGAGGTTACAGAGATAGTGCGGGGTGTAGAGGCTGTAGGAGGTTTCAGAGATAGGGAGTGGTGCAGTGGCTGGAGCTGGTTTCAGTGATAGGGAGGGGTGTAGGGGCTGGAGGAGGTTACAGAGATAGGGAGTGGTGTAGGGGCTGGAGGAGGTTACAGAGATAGGGAGAGGTGTCGGGGCTGGAGGAGGTTACAGAAATAGGGAGTGATGAGAGGCTGGAGGAGGTTACAGAGATAGGGAGGGATGGGAGGCTGGTGCAGGGTACAATGATGGAGAGGGAGTTACAGAGATGAAGGAGTGAGAGGCTGGAGGAAGTTACAGAGATAGGGAGGGGTGCAGGGACTGGAGGAGGTTACAGAGATAGGGAGGGATGAGAGGCTGGAGGGGGTTACAGAGATAGAAAGGGGTGTCGGGGCTGGAGGAGGTTATATAGTTAGGGAGGGGTGTAGGGGCTGGTGGACGTTACAGAGATAGGGAAGGGTGTAGGGGTGGAGGAGGTTACACAGACGGGGGGTGTATGGGCTGGAGGAGATTACAGAGATAAGGAGGGAGGAGAGGCTGGAGGGGGTTACAGAGAAGGGGACGGAGTTACAGAGATAAGGAGGGGTGTAGAGCTGGAGAAGGTTACAGAGATAGGGAAGGATGTAGGGGCTGGAGGAGGTTACAGAGATAGGGAGGAGTGTAGGGGCTGGAGGAGGTTACAGAGATAGGGAGGGTTGTAGGGGCTGGTGTAGGTTACAGAGATAGGGAGGGGTGTATGGCCTGGAGTAGGTTACAGAGATAGGGAGGGATGAGAGGCTGGAGGGGGTTACAGAGATAGAAAGGGGTGTAGGGGCTGAAGGAGTTTACAGCGATAGTGAGGGGTGCAGGGGCTGGTGGAGGTTACAGAGATAGGGAAGGGTGTAGGGGCTGCAGGAGGTTACACAGACAGGGAAGGGTGTATGGGCTGCAACAGGTTACAGAGATAGGGAAGGATGTAGGAGCTGGAGGATGTTACAGAGATAGGGTGAGGAGTAGTGGCTGGAGGATGTTGGAGAGATAGGGAGGGGTGTAGGGGCTGGAGGAGGTTGCAGAGATAGGGAGGGATGGGAGGCTGTTGCAGGGTACAGAGATGGGGTGGGAGTTACAGAATTGGGTGGGTGAGAGGCTGGAGGAGGTGACAGAGATAGTGCGGGGTGTAGGGGCTGGAGGAGGTTTCAGAGATAGGGAGGGATGAGAGGCTGGAGGGGGTTACAGAGATAGAAAGGGGTGTAGTTGCTGGAGGAGGTTACAGAGCTAGGGAAGTGTCTAGGGGCTGGAGGAGGGTACAGAGATAGGGAGGGGTGTAGGGGCTGGAGGAGGGTACAGAGATAGGGAGGGGTGTAGGGGCTGGTGGAGGTTACAGAGATAGTGAGGAGTGTATGGGCTGGAGGAGGTTACAGATATAGGGAGGAATGGGAGGCTGGTGCGTGTTACAGAGATGGGGAGGGAGTTACAGAGATGGCGGGGTGAGAGGCTGGAGCAGGTTACAGAGATAGGGAGGGAACTAGGAGCCAAAGGAGGTTACACAGACAGCGAGGGGTGTAGGGGCTGTAGGAAGTTACAGAGATAGGGAGGGATGTTGGGGCTGGAGGAGGTTACAGAGATAGGGAGCAGTGAGAGGCTGGAGGAGGTTACAGAGATGGGGGGGGAGTTACAGAGATGGTGGGGTGATAGGCTGGAGGACATTACAGAGATACGGAGGGGTGTAGGGGCTGGAGGAGGTTACAGAGATAGGGAGGTGTGCAGGGTTTGGAGGAGGTTACGACGATAAGGAAGAGTGTAGGGCGGGAGGATGTTACAGAGATAGGGGGAAGTGTAGGGGCTGGAGGAAGTTACAGAGTTAGGGAGGGTTGTAGGGGCTGGAGGAGGTTACAGAGATAGGGAGGAGTGTAGGGGCTGGAGGAGGTTACAGAGATAGGGAGGGTTGTAGGGGCTGGAGGAGTTTACTGAGATAGGGAGCAATGAGAGGCTTGAGGAGGTTACAGAGATACAGAGGGGTGTAGGGGTTGGAGGAGTTTACAGAGATAGGGAGGAGTCTAGGGACTGGAGGAGGTTACAGTGATAGGGAGAGGAGTAGGAGCCAGAGAAGGTTACAAAGAAAGGGAGGGGTGTAGGGGTTGGAGGGGGTTACAGAGATAGGGAGGGGTGTAGGGGTTGGAGGGGGTTACAGAGATAGGGAGGGGTGTAGGTCTGGATGAGGTTACAGAGATAGGGAGGGGTGTAGGGCTGGAGGAGGTTACAGACATAAGGAGGGTTTTAGGGCTTGAGGAGGTTACAGAGATAGGGAGGGGTATAGGGGCTGGAGCAGGTTACAGAGATAGGGAGGGTTGCGAGGCTGCAGGAGGTTACAGAGTTAGGGAGAGTTTAGGAGCCGGAGGAGGTTACAGCGAAAGGGAGGGGTGTAGGGGCTGGAGGGGGTTACAGAGATATGGAGGAATTTACAGAGATAGGAAGTTACAGAGATAGGGAGGGGTGTATGGGCTGGAGGAGGTTACAGAGAAAGGGAGGGGTGTAGAGGCTGGAGGAGGTTACAGAGATAGGGAGGGGTGTAGGGCTGGAGGAGGTTACAGAGATAGGGTGGGGTGTATGGGCTGGAGGAGGTTACAGAGAAAGGGAGGGGCGTAGAGGCTGGAGGAGGTTACAGAGATAGGGAGGGGCGTAGGGGCTGGAGGAGGTTACAAGAGATAGGGAGGGGTGTAGGGCTTGAGCAGCTTACAGAGATAGGGATGGAGTTACAGAGATAGGGACGGGTGAGAGGCTGGAGAGCGTTACAGAGATAGGGAGGGGTGTATGAGCAGGAGGATGTTACAGAGATAGGGAGGGGTGTAGGCACTGGAGGAGTTTGCAGAGATAGGGAGGGGTGAGAGGCTGGAGGAGTTTACAGAGTTAGGGATAGGTGTAGGAGCCAGAGGAGGTTACTGAGATAGGGACTGTTGTAGGGGCTGGATGGGGTTACAGTGATAGGAAGTTACAGAGATAAGGAGGGAGTTACAGAGATAAGGAGGGGTGTAGGGCTGGAGGAGGTTACAGACATAAGGAGGGTTTTAGGGCTGGAGGAGGTTACAGAGATAGGGAATTGTAGGGGCTGGAGGATGTTAGAGATTTAGGGAGGGGTGTAGGGGCTGGAGGAGCTTACAGAGTTAGGGAGGTTGTAGGGGCTGGAGGAGGTTACAGAGTTAGGGAGGGGTATAGGGGCCGGAGGATGTTACCGAGATAGGGAGGGGTTTAGGACTGGAGGAGATTACAGAGATAGGGAGGGGCGTACCGGCTGGAGAAGCTTACAAGATCGGGAGGGGTGTAAGGGTTGGAGCAGGTTACAGAGATAGGGAGGGGCGTAGGGGCTGGAGGAGGTTACAGAGATAGGGAGGGGTGTAGGGGCTGGAGCAGGTTACAGAGATAGGGAGGGTTGTAGGGACTGGAGGAGGTTACAGAGATAGGGAGGGGTGTCGGGGCTGGAGGAGATTACAGAGATAGGGAGGGGTGTAGGTGCTGGAGCAGGTTACAGAGATAGGGAGGGGCGTAGGGGCTGGAGGAGGTTACAGAGATAGGGAGCGGTGTAGGGGCTGGAGCAGGTTACAGAGATACGGAGTTTTGTAGGGGCTGTAGGAGGTTACAGAGATAGGGAGGGGCGTAGGGGCTGGAGGAGGTTACAGAGATAGGGAGCGGTGTAGGGGCTGGAGCAGGTTACAGAGATACGGAGTTTTGTAGGGGCTGTAGGAGGTTACAGAGATATGGAGGGCTGTAGGGGCTGTACGAGGTTACTGAGATAGGGATGGGTTTAGGGTGCTGGAGGAAGTTACAGAGATAGGGAGGTTTCTAAGGGCTGGAGGAGCTTACAGAGATAGGGAGCATTGTAGTGAGTGGAGGAGTTTTCCGAGATAGGGAGTCTTGTAGGTTTTGACAGAGGTTACATAGATAGGGATGGTTGTAGTGAGTGTAGGAGGTTACAGAGAAAGTGTGGGTTGTAGGGAGTGGAGGACATTGCAGTCATAGGGAGGGTTGTAGGGGCTGGAGAATTTTACAGAGATAGGGATGCGGTGCAGGGGCTGGAGGAGGTTACAGAGATACGGAGGTGTGTAGGGTCTGGAGGAGGATACAGAGATACAGAGGTTAATAGGTGCTGGAGGAGGTTCCAGATATAGGGAGAGGTGTAGGCGCTGGAGAAGGTTACACAGATAGGTAGGGTTGTAGGGGCTGGAGGAGGTTACACAGATAGGAAGGGGTGTAGGGTCTGGGGGAGGTTATAGAGATAGGGAGAGGTGTACGGGCTGAGAATGTTGCAGTGATATGGAGTGTTGTATGTGGCTGGAGGTGGTTACAGAGATAGGGGGGGTTGTAGGGCCTGGAGGTGGTTACAGAGATAAGGAGGGGTGTAGGGCCTGGAGGTGGTTACAGAGATAAGGAGGGGTTTCGGGGCTGTCCGAGGTTACTGAGATAGAGATGGGTATAGGGTGCTGGAGGAGGTTACAGAGATAGAGAGGTTTGTAAGGGCTGGAGGAGGTTACAGAGATAGGGAGCGTTGTAGTGAGTGGAGGAGTTATCCGAAATAGGGAGTCTTGTAGGGTTTGACAGATGTTACATAGATCGGGATAGTTGTAGTGAGTGTAGGAGGTTACGGAGAAAGGAAGGGTTGTAAGGAGTGGAGGACATTACAGAGAGAGGGAGGGTTGTAGAGGGTGCAAAATTTTACAGAGATAGGGATGGGCCGCAGGGGCTGGAGGAGGTTACAGAGATACGGAGGTGTGTAGGGTCTGGAAGAAGTTGCAGAGACAGGGAGGTTTGTAGGGACTGGTGGAGCTTACAGAGATAGAGAGGTGTGTAGGGCTGGAGGAGGTTCCAGATATAGGGAGCGATGTAGGGGCTGGAGGAGCTTACAGAGATAGGAAGGTGTGTAGGGGCAGGAAGCGGTTACAGAGTTAAGGAGTGTTGTAGGGGCTGAAGGAGTTTACAGAGATAGGGAGAGGTGTAGGGGCTGAGAATGTTGCAGTGATAGGGAGGGTTGTTTGTGGCTGGAGGTTGTTACAGAGATAAGGAGGGTTGGAGGGGCTGGAGGTGATTACAGAGATAAGGAGGGGTGTAGGGTCTGGATGAGGTTTCAGAGAATGAGAGGGCTGTAGATGGCTGGAGATGGTTATGGAGATAGGGAGGGTTGTCTGGGCTGGAGGTTGTTACTGAAATAGTGAGCGTTATGGGGACTGGAAGAGGTTACAGAGAAATGGAAGTTTGTAATGGCTGGAAGAATTTACAGAGATAGTGAGGGTCAAACAGGCTGGAGGAGGTTACGGAGATAGGGAGGGCTGTATTGGCTGTTGGAGGTTACAGAGATAAGTTGTGGTGTAGGGTCTGGAGGTGGTTACAGAGATAGGTCGCTTTGTAGGGGCTGGAGGAGGTTACAGAGATAGGGAGTGTAGTAGGGGCTGGAGGAGGTTACAGAGATAGGGAGGTTTGTAGTGCTGGAGGAGTTTCAGAGATAAGGAGAATTGTAGGGGCTGGAGGAGGTTACAGAGACAGGGAGTGTTGTCGGGGCTGCAGCAGTTTACAGAAATAGGGAGGATTGTAGTGAGTGGAAGATGTTACAGAGATAGGGAGGGGTGTTGGAGCTAGAGGAGGTTACAGAGATAGGGAGGGGTGTAGGGTCTGGAGGTGGTTACAGATATAGTGAGAGTTGTAGTGGCCTAAGGAAATTACAGAGATAGGTAGGTTTCAAGAAGCTGGAGTAGGTTACAGAGATCAAGAGTTTTGTAGTGAGTGGAGGAGTTTACAGAGATAGGGAGGGGTGTAAGGGCCAGAGGAGATTACGGGGATAGGGAGGGTTGTAGGTGGCTGGAAGTGGTTACAGAGATAGGGAGGGGTGTAGGGGCTGGAGGAGTTTACATCGATAAGGAGGTTTGTAAAGGCTGGAGGAGGTTACAGAGATAGGGATGGTTGTAGGGAGTGGACGATCTTACAAAGATATGGAGGGTTGTAGGGTCTGGAGGAAATTACAGAGATCGGAAGGTTTGTAGGAGCAGGAGGAGGATACTGAGTTGGGGAGTTTTGTTTGGTCTGGAGGAGGTTACAGAGATCGGGTGGGTTGTGGTGAGTGGAGGAGTTTACAGAGATAGGGAGGGTTGTAGGGAGTGGAGGAGCTTACAGAGATCAGGAGGGTTGTAGGGGCTGTAGGAGTTTACAGAGATAGGGAGGGATGTAGGATCTGGAGGAGATTACAGAGATAGGGAGTGGTGTAGGGGCTGAAGGAGGTTACAGAGATAGGGAGGTGTGTACGGGTAGGAGGCGGTTATAGAGATAGGGATTGGTGTAGGGGCCGAAGGAGGTTACAGAGATAGGGGGGGGAGTGTAGGAGCCGGAGGAGATGACACAGACAGGGAGGGGTGTAGTGGCTGGAAGAGGTTACAGAGATAGGGAGGGGTGTAGGGGCTGGAGGCGTTTACAGAGATAGGGAGGTTTGCAGGGTTTGGAGGAGGTTACAAGGATAAGGAGGAGTGTAGGGCTGGAGGATGTTTCAGAGATAGGGAGCGGTGAGAGGCTGGAGAAGGTTACAGAGATGGGGGGGTAGTTACAGAGATGGGGGGTTGATAGGCTGGAGGAGGTTACAGAGATAGGGCGGGATGTAGGGCCTGGAGGAGGTTACAGAGATAGGGAGGTTTGCAGGGTTTGGAGGAGGTTACAAGGATAAGGAGGAGTGTAGGGCTGGAGGATGTTTCAGAGATAGGGGGAGGTGTAGGTTCTGGAGGAAGTTACAGAGATAGGGAGGGGTGTAGGGGCCTGAGGAGGTTACAGAGATAGGGCGGGCTGTAGGGGCTGGAGGAGGTTACGGTGATAGGAATGAGTGTAGGGGCTGGAGGAGTTTACAGAGATCGGGAGTGTTGTAGTGGCTGGAGGAGATTACAGAGATAGGGAGGGTTGTACGGCATGGAGGAGGTTACAGTGATTAGGGGTGTTTGTAGGGGCTGGACAAAGTTACAGATATAGGGAGTGTTGCAGGGGCTGGAGGAGGTTAAAGACATCGGCAGTGTTGTACTGAATAGAGGAGGTTACAGAGATAGGGACGGGTGTAGGTATCCGGAGGTGGTTACAGAGATATGGAGGGGTGTAGGGGCTGGAGGAGGTTACAGAGATAGGGAAGGGTGTAGCAGCTGGTGGAGTTTATAGAGATAGGAGAGATGTAGGGGCTGGATGAGTTTACAGAGATAGTGAGGGGTGTAGGGGCTGGAGGAGTTTGCAGAGATATGGAGGGGTGTAGGGGCTGTACGAGGTTATTGAGATAGGGATGGGTATATGGTGCTGGAGGAGGTTACTGAGTTGGGGAGGGTTGTAGGTGCTGAAGGTGGTCACAGAGATAGGGAGTGTTGTAGGGGCTGGAGGAGGTTTATGAGATAGGGAGGGGTGTAGCGGTTGGAGGTGATTACAGAGATAGACAGAGTTTTAGGCGGCTGGAGATGGTTACAGAGATAGGGAGGGGTATATGGGCAATAGGAGATTACAGAGATAGGGAGGTGTGAAGGGGCTGGAGGAGGTTTATGAGATAGGGAGGGGTGTAGCGGTTGGAGGTGATTACAGAGATAGACAGAGTTGTAGGTGGCTGGAGATGGTTACAGACATAGGGAGGGGTATATGGGCAGTAGGAGATTATAGAGATAGGGAGGTGTGAAGGGGCTGGAGGAGGTTACAGAGATATCGAGGGGTGTAGGTCGCTAGATATGGTTACAGAGATATAGAGGGGTGTAGTGGCTGGAGGAGTTTACAGAGACAGGGAGGGATGTCGGGTCTGGAGGAGTTTACAGAGATAGGGAGGGGTGTAGGGGCTGGAGGAGTATACAGAGATAGGGAGGGATGTAGGGTCTGGAGGAGTTTACAGAGATAGGGATGTGTGTAGTGGTTGGAGGAGGTTACAAGGATAAGGAGTAGTGTAGGTTACAGAGACAGGGGGAGGTGTAGGGGCTGGAGGAAGTTACAGAGATAGGGAGCGGTGTAGGGGCTGGAGGAGGTTACAGAGATACAGAGTTTTGAAGGGGTTGGAAGAGGTTACAGAGATAGTGAGGGGTCTAGGGTGTGGAGGAGGTCACAGAGATAGGTAGGGGTGAGAGGCTGGAGGAGGTTACAGAGATAGGGAGGGGTGTATGGACTGAAGGAGGTTACAGATTTAGGGAGGGGTGCGAGGCTGCAGGAGGTTATAGAGTAAGGGAGAGGTGTACGAGCCCGAGGAGGTTACAGAGATTGGGAGGGGTGTAGGTGCTGGAGGGGATTACAGAGATAGGAAGTTACAGAGATAGGGAGGGAGTTACAGAGATAAGGAGGGGTGTAGGGCTAGAGGAGGTTACAGAGATAGGGAGGGTTGTAGGGGCTGGAGGAGGTTACAGAGATAGGGAGGGATGTAGCGGTTGGAGGTGGTTACAGAGATAGACAGAGTTTTAGGCGGCTGGAGATGGTTACAGAGATAGGGAGGGGTATATGGGCAATAGGAGATTACAGAGATAGGGAGGTGTGAAGGGGCTGGAGGAGGTTACAGAGATATCGAGGGGTGTAGGTCGCTAGATATGGTTACAGAGATATAGAGGGGTGTAGTGGCTGGAGGAGTTTACAGAGACAGGGAGGGATGTAGGGTCTGGAGGAGTTTACAGAGATAGGGAGGGGTGTAGGGTCTGGAGGAGTTTACAGAGATAGGGAGGGGTGTAGGGGCTGAAGGAGTATACAGAGATAGGGAGGGATGTGGGGTCTGGAGGAGTTTACAGAGATAGGGATGTGTGTAGTGGTTGGAGGAGGTTACAAGGATAAGGAGTAGTGTAGGGACTGGAGGTGGTTACAGAGACAGGGGGAGGTGTAGGGGCTGGAGGAAGTTACAGAGATAGGGAGCTGTGTAGGGGCTGGAGGAGGTTACAGAGATACAGAGTTTTGAAGGGGTTGGAAGAGGTTACAGAGATAGTGAGGGGTCTAGGGTGTGGAGGAGGTCACAGAGATAGGTAGGGGTGAGAGGCTGGAGGAGGTTACAGAGATAGGGAGGGGTGTATGGACTGAAGGAGGTTACAGATTTAGGGAGGGGTGCGAGGCTGCAGGAGGTTATAGAGTAAGGGAGAGGTGTACGAGCCCGAGGAGGTTACAGAGATTTGGAGGGGTGTAGGTGCTGGAGGGGATTACAGAGATAGGAAGTTACAGAGATAGGGAGGGAGTTACAGAGATAATGAGGGGTGTAGGGCTGGAGGAGCTTACAGAGATAGGGAGGGGTGTAGGGGTTGGTGCAGGTTACAGAGATAGGGAGGGGCGTAGGGGCTAGAGGATTTTACAGAGATAGGGAGGGGTGTAGGGGCTGGAGGAGGTTACAGATTTAGTGAGGGGTGTAGGGGCTGGAGGAATTTGCAGAGATACGGAGGGGTGTAGGGGTTGGAGGAGGTTACAGAGATAGGGAGGTGACTGGGGAATGGTGGAGGTTACAGCGATAGGGAGGGGTGTAGGGGTTGGAGGAGGTTACAGAGATAGGGAGGGGTCTAGGGAATGGTGGAGGTTATAGAGATAGGGAGGGGTGTAGGGTGCAGCACACCCTCAAATGCGGACTCTCTAGTAGTGCAGCACACCCCCAATTATTGACCCTCCAATAGTGCAGCATACCGTCAATTACTGACACTGCAATAGTGTAGCACCCCCTCAATTACAGACACTCAAATAGTGCAGAATACTGTAAATTACTGACACTCCAATAGTGCAGTACACCCTCAATAACTAACACTCCAGTAGTGCAGCACACCCCCAATTATTGAGCCTCCAATAGTGCAGCATACCGTCAATTACTGACACTGCAATAGGGTAGCACCCCTCAATTACTGACACTCAAAAGTGCAGCACACCCTGAATTACTGACACTCCAATCGTGCAGCACACCCTCAATTACTGACAATCCAACAGTGCAGCACAGTCTCGATTACTAACAATCCAATAGTGCACCAGCCTCAATTACTGACAATCTAACAGTGCTGCACAGCCACAATTACTGAACTCCAATAGTGAAGCACACCCTCAATTACTGACCCTCCAATACTGCAGCACACCCTCAATTACTGACACTCCAATACTGCAGCACACCCTCAATTACTTACACACCAATAGTGCAGCACAGTCTCGATTACTGACATTCAATAATGCCGCACAACTTCAATTAATGACAAACCAATAGTGCAGCACACCCTCAATTACTGACCCACCAATAGTTCAGCACACCCTCAATTACTGACCCTCCAAGAGAGCAGCACACCCTCAATTTATGACCCTCCAATAGTTCAGCACACCCTCAATTACTGACTGTCCAATATTTCAGCACACCCTCAATTACTGACACTCCAATAGTGCAGCATACCCTCAATTACTGACACACCTATTGTGCAGCATATCGTCAATTATTTACAATCCAATACTGCAGCACACCCACAATTACCGATGACCAATCATGCAGCACACCCTCAATTACTGAAATGCAAGTAGTGCAGCAGACACTCAGTTACTTATGCTCCAATATTGAAGAACACTGTCAAATCCTGACAAACCATTAGTGCAGCCGGAGGAGGTTCCAGATATAAGGAGGGTTTAGGGTCTGGAGGACGTTACAGAGATCGGGTGGGTTGTGGTGAGAGGAGGTTTACAGAGATATGGAGGGTTGTAGGGAGTAGAGTAGTTTACAGAGATCAGAAGGGTTGTAGGGGCTGTAGGAGTTTACAGAGATAGGGTGGGATGTAGGGAGTGGAGGAGTTTACAGAGATCAGGAGGGTTGGAGTGGCTGTAGGAGTTTACAGAGATAGGGAGGGATGTAGGATCTGGAGGAGATTACAGAGATAGGGAGGTTTGTAGGAGCAGGAGGAGGATACTGAGTTGGGGAGGGTTGTTGGGTCTGGAGGAGGTTACAGAGATCGGGTGGGTTGTGGTGAGTGGAGGAGTTTACAGAGATAGGGAGGGTTGTAGGGAGTGGAGGAGTTTACAGAGATCAGGAGGGTTGTAGTGGCTGTAGGAGTTTACAGAGATAGGGTGGGATGTAGGATCTGGAGGAGATTACAGAGATAGGGAGTGGTGTAGGGGCTGAAGGAGGTTACAGAAACAGGGAGAGGATAAGGTGCTGGAGGAGGTTACAGAGATAGGGAGGGCTGTAGGGGCTGGAGGATGTTATGGCGATAGGGATGGGTGTAGGGGCTGGAGGAGGTTACAGAGATAGGGAGGGTGTAGGGGTTGGAGGTGGTTACAGAGATAGGGAGGGGTGTAGGAGCCGAAGGATTTTACAGAGATAGGGAGAGGTGTAGGGGCTGGAGGAGGTTACAGAGATAGGGAGGGGTGTAGGGGCTGGAGGATTTTACAGAGATAGGGAGGGGTGTAGGAGCTGGAGGAGGTTACAGAGATAGGGAGCGGTGAGAGGCTGGAGGAGGTTACAGAGGTAGGTCGGGATGTAGGGTCTGGAGGAGGTTACAGAGACAGGGAGGTGTGTCGGGGTTTGAGGAGGTTACAGAGACAGGGAGGTGTGTAGGGGTTGGAGGAGGTTACAAGGATAAGGAGGAGTGTAGGGACTGGAGGTGGTGACAGAGATAGGGAGGGGTGTCGGGGCTGGAGGAGGTTACAGAGATAGGGAGGGGTCTGGAGGAGGTTACAGAGATAGGTAGGGGTGAGAGGCTGGAGGAGGTTACAGAGATAGGGATAGGAGTAGGAGCCGGAGGAGGTTACAAAGATAGGGAGGGGTGTAGGGGCTGGAGGAGGTTTACAGACATAAGGAGGGGTGTAGGGATTGGAGGAGGTTGCAGAGATAGGGAGGGGTGTATGGACTGGAGGAGGTTACAGAAATAGGGAGGGGTGCGAGGCTGGAGGAGGTTACAGAGTTAGGGAGAGTTGTACGAGCCCGAGGAGGTTACAGAGATCGGGAGGGGTGTAAGGGTTGGAGCAGTTTACAGAGACAGGGAGGGTCGTAGGGGCTGGAGCAGGTTACAGAGATCGGGAGGGGTGTTGGGGCTGGAGCAGGTTACAGAGTTAGGGAGGCGTGTAGGGGCTGGAGGAGGTTACAGAGATAGGGATGGTGTAGGGGCTGGAGGATTTTACAGAGTTAGAGAGGTGTGTAGGGGCTGCAGGAGGTTACAGAGTTAGGGTGGTGTGTAGGGGTTGGAGGAGTTACAGAGATAGGGTGGTGTATTGCGGTGGGAGGTGGTTACAGAGTTAGGGAGGGGTGTAGGGGCTGGAATAGGTTACAGAGGTAGGGATTGTGTAGGGGCTGGAGGAGGTTACAGAGTTAGGTAGGTGTGTAGGTGTTGGAGGAGGTTACAGAGATAGGGAGGGGTGTAGGGGCTGGAGGATTTTACAGAGATATGAAGAGGTGTAGGGGCTGGAGGGGGTTACAGAGATAGGGAGGGAGTTACAGAGCTAAGGAGGGGTGTAGGGCTGGAGGAGTTTACAGGGATAGGGCGGGAGTTACAGAGATAGGGAGCGGTGATAGGCTGGAGAGAGTTACGGAGATAGGGATGGGTGTAGGAGCCGTAGGAGGTTACAGAGATAGGGAGGGGTGAAGGGGCTGGAGGTGGTTACAAAGATAGTGGTGGGGGGAGGGGCTGGAGGAGATTACTGAAATAGGGAGTAAGTTATAGAGATAGTGAGTGGTGTAGGGCTGGAGGAGGTTACAGATAGGGAGCGGTGTACGGGCATGATCAGGTTACAGAGATATGGAGGAGTGTAGGGGCTGGAGGAAGTTACAGAGATAGGGAGGGTTGTAGGGGCTGGAGGAGGTTACAGAGATAGGGATGGGTGTACGGGTTGGAGGAGGTTACAGAGGTAGGGAGGGTTGTAGGGGCTGGTGGAGGTTACAGAGATAGGGAATGGTGTAGGGGCTGGAGGATTTTACAGAGATAGGGAGGGGTGTAGGGGCTGGAGGAGGTTACAGAGATAGGGAGGGGTGTAGGGATTGGAGATGGTTACAGAGTTAGGGAGTGTTGTAGGGTCTGTTGGAGGTTACAGAGATAGGGAGGTGTGTAGGGGCTGGAGGACGTTACAGAGATAGGGAGGGGTGTAGAGATTGGAGGAGGTTACAGAGATAGGGAGGGGTGTAGGAGCCAGAGGAGATTACACAGACAGGGAGGGGTGTAGGGGCTGGATGAAGTTACAGAGATAGGGAGGGGTCTAGGGGCTGGAGGAGGTTACAGAGATAGGGAGCGGTTAGAGCCTGGAGGAAGTTACAGAGATAGGGAGGGCTGTAGGGGCTGTAGGTGGTTACAAAGATAGGAGTTGGGGAGGGGCTGGAGGAGGTTACAGTAATAGGGAGGTAGTTATAGAGATAGTGAGTGGTGTAGGGCTGGAGGAGTTTACAGATAGGGAGCGGTGTACGGGGATGAGGAGGTTACAGAGATAGGGAGGAGTGTAGGGGCTGGAGGATTTTACAGAGATAGGGAGAGGTGTAGGGTCTGGAGTAGGATGCAGAGATAGGGAGGTGTATAGCGGTTGGAGGTGGTTACAGAGTTAGGGAGGTGTGTAGGTGTTGGAGGATTTTACAGAGATATGGAGAGGTGTAGGGGCTGGAGGAGGTTACAGAGATAGGGAGGGGTGTAGGGTCTGGAGGGGGTTACAGAGATAGGGAGGGAGTTACAGAGCTGAGGAGGGGTGTAGGGCTGGAGGAGGTTACAGGATAGGGCGGGAGTTACAGAGATAGGGAGAGGTGTAGGTGCTGGAGAGAGTTACGGAGATAGGGAGGGGTGTAGGAGCCGGAGGAGGTTACAGAGATAGGGAGGGGTGTAGGAGCTGGAGGAGGTTACAGAGATAGGGAGAGGTGTAGGAGCTGGAGGAGGTTACAGAGATAGGGAGGGGTGTAGGGGCTGGAGGTGGTTACAAAGATAGTGGTCCTGGGAGGGGCTGGAGGAGATTACTGAAATAGGGAGGAAGTTATAGAGATCATGCGCGGTGAAGGGCTGGAGGAGGTTACAGATAGGGAGCGGTGTACGGGCATGATTAGTTTACAGAGATATGGAGGAGTGTAGGGGCTGGAGGAAGTTACAGAGATATGGAGAGGTCTAGGGGCTGGAGGAGGTTACAGAGATAGGGATAGGAGAAGGAGCCGGAGGAGGTTACAAAGATAGGGAGGGGTGTAGGGGCTGGAGGAGGTTACAGACATAGGGAGCGGTTTAGGGATTGGAGGAAGTTACAGAGATGGGGAGGGGTGTATGGACTGGAGGAGGTTACAGAGATAGGGAGGGGTGCGAGGCTGGAGGAGGTTACAGAGTTAGGGAGAGTTGTATGAGCCCGAGGATGTTACAGAGATTGGGAGGGGTGTAGGGGCTGGAGGGGGTTACAGAGATAGGAAGTTACAGAGATAGGGAGGGAGTTACAGAGATAAGGAGAGGTGTAGGGCTGGAGGAGGTTACAGAGATAGGGAGGGGTGTAGGGGCTGGAGGAGGTTACAGAGATAGGGAGGGGTGTAGGGCTGGAGGTCGTTACAGAGATAGGGAGGGGTGTACGGGCTGGAGAAGCTTACAGAGATAGCGAGGGGTGTAGGGGTTGGAGCAGGTTACAGAGATAGGGAGGGGCGTAGGGGCTGGAGGAGGTTACAGAGATAGGGAAGGGTGTAGGGTGCAGCACAACAGCAAATGCGGACTTTCTTAGTAGTGCAGCACACCCCCAATTATTGACCCTCCAATAGTGCAGAATACCCTCAATTACTGACACTCCAATCATGCAGCACACCCTCAATTACTGACACGCCAATAGTGCAGCATACCCTCAATTAATGACACTCCAATAGTGCAGAATACCCTCAATTACTGACACTCCAATCATGCAGCACACCCTCAATTACTGACACGCCAATAGTGCAGCATACCCTCAATTAATGACACTCCAATAGTGCAGCACGCCCCTCAATTACAGACACTCAGATAGTGCAGAATACTGTAAATTACTGACACACCAATAGTGCAGTACACCCTCAATAACTGACACACCAATAGTGCAGCACACCCCCAATTATTGACCCTCCAATAGTGCAGCATACCGTCAATTACTGACACTGCAAAGGGTAGCACCCCTCAATTACTGACACTCAATAGTGCAGCATACCCTCAATTACTGACACTCCAATCGTGCAGCACACCCTCAATTACTGACACTCCAATCGTGCAGCATACCCTCAATTACTGACACTCGAATAGTGCAGCACACCCTCAATTACTGACCCTGCAATAGTGCACCCCACCCTCAATTACTGACACTCCAAGAGTGCAGCACACCCTCAATTACTGACACTCTAGTAGTGCAGCACACCCTCAATTACTGACACACCTATTGTGCAACATATCCTCAATTATTTACAATCCAATACTTCAGCACACCCACAATTACCGACGACCAATCATGCAGCACACCCTCAATTACTGAAATGCAAGTAGTGCAGCAGACACTCAGTTACTTATGCTCCAATATTGAAGCACATTGTCAATTCCTGACAATCCACTAGTGCAGCCGGAGGAGGTTCCAGATAGAAGGAGGGTTTAGGATCTGGAGGAGATTACAGAGATAGGAAGGTTTGTAGGAGCAGGAGGAGGATACTGAGTTGGGGAGGGTTGTTGGGTCTGGAGGAGGTTACAGAGATCGGGTGGGTTGTGGAGATGGAGGAGTTTACAGAGATAGGGAGGGTTGTAGGGAGTGGAGGAGTTCACAGAGATCAGGAGGGTTGTAGGGGCTGTAGGAGTATACAGAGATAGGGAGGGATGTAGGATCTGGAGGAGATTACAGAGATAGGGAGTGGTGTAGCGGTTGAAGGAGGTTACAGAAACAGGGAGAGGTTTAGGTGCTGGAGGAGGTTACAGAGATAGGGAGGGCTGAAGGGGCTGGAGGATATTACGGCAATAGGGATGGGTGTAGGGGCTGGAGGAGGTTACAGAGATAGGGAGGTGTGTAGGGGCTGGAGGTGGTTCCAGAGATAGGGAGGGGTGTAGGAGCCGGAGGATTTTACAGAGATAAGGAGGGGTGTAGGGGCTGGAGGAGGTTACAGAGATAGGGAGGCGTGTAGGGGCTGGAGGAGGTTACAGAGATAGGGAGGGGTGTAGGGACTGGAGGAGATTACGGAGATAGGGAGGGGTGTAGGGACTGGAGGAGATTACGGAGATAGGGAGGGGTGTTAAGGTTGGATCAGGTTACAGAGATAGGGAGGGGTGTTGGGGCTGGAGGAGGTTACAGAGATAGGGAGGGTTGTAGATGCTGGAGGAGTTTACAGAGATAGGGAGGGGTTTAGTGGCTGGAGGAGGTTACATAGATAGGGATGGTGTAGGGGCTGGAGGAGGTTACAGAGTTAGGGAGGTGTGTAGGGGTTGGAGGAGGTTACAGAGATAGGGAGGTGTGTAGGGGTTGGAGGTGGTTACAGGTAGGGAGGAGTGTAGGGGCTGGAGGAAGTTACAGAGATATGGAGAGGTCTAGGGGCTGGAGGAGGTTACAGAGATCGGGTGGGTTGTGGAGATGGAGGAGTTTACAGAGATAGGGAGGGGTGAGAGGCTGGAGGAGGTTACAGAGATAGGGATGGGAGTAGGAGCCGGAGGAGGTTACAAAGATAGGGAGGGGTGTAGGGGCTGGAGGAGGTTACAGACATAGGGAGCGGTGTAGGGATTGGAGGAAGTTACAGAGATGGGGAGGGGTGTATGGATTGGAGGAGGTTACAGAGATAGGGAGGGGTGCGAGGCTGGAGGAGGTTACAGAGTTAGGGAGAGTTGTATGAGCCCGAGGATGTTACAGAGATTGGGAGGGGTGTAGGGGCTGGAGGGGGTTACAGAGATAGGAAGTTACAGAGATAGGGAGGGAGTTACAGAGATAAGGAGAGGTGTAGGGCTGGAGGAGGTTACAGAGATAGGAAGGGGTGTAGGGGCTGGAGGAGGTTACAGAGATAGGGAGGGGTGTAGGGCTGGAGGTCGTTACAGAGGTAGGGAGGGGTGTACGGGCTGGAGAAGCTTACAGAGATAGCGAGGGGTGTAGGGGTTGGAGCAGGTTACAGAGATAGGGAGGGGCGTAGGGGCTGGAGGAGGTTACAGAGATAGGGAAGGGTGTAGGGTGCAGCACAACAGCAAATGCGGACTTTCTTAGTAGTGCAGCACACCCCCAATTATTGACCCTCCAATAGTGTAGCATACCGTCAATTACTGACACTCCAATAGTGCAGAATACCCTCAATTACTGACACTCCAATCATGCAGCACACCCTCAATTACTGACACGCCAATAGTGCAGCATACCCTCAATTAATGACACTCCAATAGTGCAGCACGCCCCTCAATTACAGACACTCAGATAGTGCAGAATACTGTAAATTACTGACACACCAATAGTGCAGTACACCCTCAATAACTGACACACCAATAGTGCAGCACACCCCCAATTATTGACCCTCCAATAGTGCAGCATACCGTCAATTACTGACACTGCAAAGGGTAGCACCCCTCAATTACTGACACTCAATAGTGCAGCATACCCTCAATTACTGACACTCCAATCGTGCAGCACACCCTCAATTACTGACACTCCAATCGTGCAGCATACCCTCAATTACTGACACTCGAATAGTGCAGCACACCCTCAATTACTGACCCTGCAATAGTGCACCACACCCTCAATTACTGACACTCCAATAGTGCACCCCACCCTCAATTACTGACACTCCAAGAGTGCAGCACACCCTCAATTACTGACACACCTATTGTGCAGCATATCCTCAATTATTTACAATCCAATACTTCAGCACACCCACAATTACCGACGACCAATCATGCAGCACACCCTCAATTACTGAAATGCAAGTAGTGCAGCAGACACTCAGTTACTTATGCTCCAATATTGAAGCACATTGTCAATTCCTGACAATCCACTAGTGCAGCCGGAGGAGGTTCCAGATAGAAGGAGGGTTTAGGATCTGGAGGAGATTACAGAGATAGGAAGGTTTGTAGGAGCAGGAGGAGGATACTGAGTTGGGGAGGGTTGTTGGGTCTGGAGGAGGTTACAGAGATCGGGTGGGTTGTGGAGATGGAGGAGTTTACAGAGATAGGGAGGGTTGTAGGGAGTGGAGGAGTTCACAGAGATCAGGAGGGTTGTAGGGGCTGTAGGAGTATACAGAGATAGGGAGGGATGTAGGATCTGGAGGAGATTACAGAGATAGGGAGTGGTGTAGCGGTTGAAGGAGGTTACAGAAACAGGGAGAGGTTTAGGTGCTGGAGGAGGTTACAGAGATAGGGAGGGCTGAAGGGGCTGGAGGATATTACGGCAATAGGGATGGGTGTAGGGGCTGGAGGAGGTTACAGAGATAGGGAGGTGTGTAGGGGCTGGAGGTGGTTCCAGAGATAGGGAGGGGTGTAGGAGCCGGAGGATTTTACAGAGATAAGGAGGGGTGTAGGGGCTGGAGGAGGTTACAGAGATAGGGAGGCGTGTAGGGGCTGGAGGAGGTTACAGAGATAGGGAGGGGTGTAGGGACTGGAGGAGATTACGGAGATAGGGAGGGGTGTAGGGACTGGAGGAGATTACGGAGATAGGGAGGGGTGTTAAGGTTGGATCAGGTTACAGAGATAGTGAGGGGTGTTGGGGCTGGAGGAGGTTACAGAGATAGGGAGGGTTGTAGATGCTGGAGGAGTTTACAGAGATAGGGAGGGGTTTAGTGGCTGGAGGAGGTTACATAGATAGGGATGGTGTAGGGGCTGGAGGAGGTTACAGAGTTAGGGAGGTGTGTAGGGGTTGGAGGAGGTTACAGAGATAGGGAGGTGTGTAGGGGTTGGAGGTGGTTACAGGTAGGGAGGAGTGTAGGGGCTGGAGGAAGTTACAGAGATATGGAGAGGTCTAGGGGCTGGAGGAGGTTACAGAGATCGGGTGGGTTGTGGAGATGGAGGAGTTTACAGAGATAGGGAGGGGTGAGAGGCTGGAGGAGGTTACAGAGATAGGGATGGGAGTAGGAGCCGGAGGAGGTTACAAAGATAGGGAGGGGTGTAGGGGCTGGAGGAGGTTACAGACATAGGGAGCGGTGTAGGGATTGGAGGAAGTTACAGAGATGGGGAGGGGTGTATGGATTGGAGGAGGTTACAGAGATAGGGAGGGGTGCGAGGCTGGAGGAGGTTACAGAGTTAGGGAGAGTTGTATGAGCCCGAGGATGTTACAGAGATTGGGAGGGGTGTAGGGGCTGGAGGGGGTTACAGAGATAGGAAGTTACAGAGATAGGGAGGGAGTTACAGAGATAAGGAGAGGTGTAGGGCTGGAGGAGGTTACAGAGATAGGAAGGGGTGTAGGGGCTGGAGGAGGTTACAGAGATAGGGAGGGGTGTAGGGCTGGAGGTCGTTACAGAGGTAGGGAGGGGTGTACGGGCTGGAGAAGCTTACAGAGATAGCGAGGGGTGTAGGGGTTGGAGCAGGTTACAGAGATAGGGAGGGGCGTAGGGGCTGGAGGAGGTTACAGAGATAGGGAAGGGTGTAGGGTGCAGCACAACAGCAAATGCGGACTTTCTTAGTAGTGCAGCACACCCCCAATTATTGACCCTCCAATAGTGTAGCATACCGTCAATTACTGACACTCCAATAGTGCAGAATACCCTCAATTACTGACACTCCAATCATGCAGCACACCCTCAATTACTGACACGCCAATAGTGCAGCATACCCTCAATTAATGACACTCCAATAGTGCAGCACGCCCCTCAATTACAGACACTCAGATAGTGCAGAATACTGTAAATTACTGACACACCAATAGTGCAGTACACCCTCAATAACTGACACACCAATAGTGCAGCACACCCCCAATTATTGACCCTCCAATAGTGCAGCATACCGTCAATTACTGACACTGCAAAGGGTAGCACCCCTCAATTACTGACACTCAATAGTGCAGCATACCCTCAATTACTGACACTCCAATCGTGCAGCACACCCTCAATTACTGACACTCCAATCGTGCAGCATACCCTCAATTACTGACACTCGAATAGTGCAGCACACCCTCAATTACTGACCCTGCAATAGTGCACCACACCCTCAATTACTGACACTCCAATAGTGCACCCCACCCTCAATTACTGACACTCCAAGAGTGCAGCACACCCTCAATTACTGACACACCTATTGTGCAGCATATCCTCAATTATTTACAATCCAATACTTCAGCACACCCACAATTACCGACGACCAATCATGCAGCACACCCTCAATTACTGAAATGCAAGTAGTGCAGCAGACACTCAGTTACTTATGCTCCAATATTGAAGCACATTGTCAATTCCTGACAATCCACTAGTAAGCCGGAGGAGGTTCCAGATAGAAGGAGGGTTTAGGATCAGGAGGAGATTACAGAGATAGGAAGGTTTGTAGGAGCAGGAGGAGGATACTGAGTTGGGGAGGGTTGTTGGGTCTGGAGGAGTTTACAGAGATCGGGTGGGTTGTGGAGATGGAGGAGTTTACAGAGATAGGGAGGGTTGTAGGGAGTGGAGGAGTTCACAGAGATCAGGAGGGTTGTAGGGGCTGTAGGAGTATACAGAGATAGGGAGGGATGTAGGATCTGGAGGAGATTACAGAGATAAGGAGTGGTGTAGCGGTTGAAGGAGGTTACAGAAACAGGGAGAGGTTTAGGTGCTGGAGGAGGTTACAGAGATAGGGAGTGCTGAAGGGGCTGGAGGATATTACGGCAATAGGGATGGGTGTAGGGGCTGGAGGAGGTTACAGAGATAGGGAGGTGTGTAGGGGCTGGAGGTGGTTCCAGAGATAGGGAGGGGTGTAGGAGCCGGAGGATTTTACAGAGATAAGGAGGGGTGTAGGGGCTGGAGGAGGTTACAGACATAGGGAGGGGTGTAGGGGCTGGAGGAGGTTACAGTGATAGGGAGGTGTGTAGGGGCTGGAGGTGGTTACAGAGATAGGGAGGGGTGTAGGAGCCGGAGGATTTTACAGAGATAAGGAGGGGTGTAGGGGCTGGAGGAGGTTACAGAGATAGGGAGGGGTGTTGGGGCTGGAGGAGGTTACAGAGATAGGGAGGGGTGTAGGGACTGGAGGAGATTACGGAGATAGGGAGGGGTGTTAAGGTTGGAGCAGGTTACATAGATAGGGAGGGGTGTTGGGGCTGGAGGAGGTTACAGAGATAGGGAGGGTTGTAGATGCTGGAGGAGTTTACAGAGATAGGGAGGGGTTTAGTGGCTGGAGGAGATTACATAGATAGGGATGGTGTAGGGGCTGGAGGAGGTTACAGAGTTAGGGAGGTGTGTAGGGGTTGGAGGAGGTTACAGAGATAGGGAGGTGTGTCGGGGTTGGAGGTGGTTACAGGTAGGGAGGGGTGTAGGAGCTGGAGGATTTTACAGAGATATGGAGAGGTGTAGGGTCTGTAGCGGGTTACAGAGATAGGGAGGGAGTTACAGAGATAAGGAGGTGTGTAGGGCTGGAGGAGGATACAGGGATAGGGCGGGAGTTACAGAGGTAGGGAGCGGTGTGATTCTGGAGAGCGTTACAGAGATAGGGAGGGGGGTAGGAGGCGGAGGACGTTACAGAGATAGGGAGGTGTGTAGGGGCTGGAGGTGGTTACAAAGATAGGGGTGGGGGGAAGGGCTGGAGGAGGTTACAGAAATAGGGAGGGAGTTATAGAGATAGCGAGCGGTGTAGGGCTAGAGGGGGTTACAGATAGGCAGCAGTGTAGGGGCTGGAGGATGTTACAGAGATAGGGAGGTGTGTAGGGGCTGGAGGTGGTTCCAGAGATAGGGAGGGGTGTAGGAGCCGGAGGATTTTACAGAGATAAGGAGGGGTGTAGGGGCTGGAGGAGGTTACAGAGATAGGGAGGCGTGTAGGGGCTGGAGGAGGTTACAGAGATAGGGAGGGGTGTAGGGACTGGAGGAGATTACGGAGATAGGGAGGGGTGTAGGGACTGGAGGAGATTACGGAGATAGGGAGGGGTGTTAAGGTTGGATCAGGTTACAGAGATAGGGAGGGGTGTTGGGGCTGGAGGAGGTTACAGAGATAGGGAGGGTTGTAGATGCTGGAGGAGTTTACAGAGATAGGGAGGGGTTTAGTGGCTGGAGGAGGTTACATAGATAGGGATGGTGTAGGGGCTGGAGGAGGTTACAGAGTTAGGGAGGTGTGTAGGGGTTGGAGGAGGTTACAGAGATAGGGAGGTGTGTAGGGGTTGGAGGTGGTTACAGGTAGGGAGGAGTGTAGGGGCTGGAGGAAGTTACAGAGATATGGAGAGGTCTAGGGGCTGGAGGAGGTTACAGAGATAGGGAGGGGTGAGAGGCTGGAGGAGGTTACAGAGATAGGGATGGGAGTAGGAGCCGGAGGAGGTTACAAAGATAGGGAGGGGTGTAGGGGCTGGAGGAGGTTACAGACATAGGGAGCGGTGTAGGGATTGGAGGAAGTTACAGAGATGGGGAGGGGTGTATGGACTGGAGGAGGTTACAGAGATAGGGAGGGGTGCGAGGCTGGAGGAGGTTACAGAGTTAGGGAGAGTTGTATGAGCCCGAGGATGTTACAGAGATTGGGAGGGGTGTAGGGGCTGGAGGGGGTTACAGAGATAGGAAGTTACAGAGATAGGGAGGGAGTTACAGAGATAAGGAGAGGTGTAGGGCTGGAGGAGGTTACAGAGATAGGAAGGGGTGTAGGGGCTGGAGGAGGTTACAGAGATAGGGAGGGGTGTAGGGCTGGAGGTCGTTACAGAGGTAGGGAGGGGTGTACGGGCTGGAGAAGCTTACAGAGATAGCGAGGGGTGTAGGGGTTGGAGCAGGTTACAGAGATAGGGAGGGGCGTAGGGGCTGGAGGAGGTTACAGAGATAGGGAAGGGTGTAGGGTGCAGCACAACAGCAAATGCGGACTTTCTTAGTAGTGCAGCACACCCCCAATTATTGACCCTCCAATAGTGTAGCATACCGTCAATTACTGACACTCCAATAGTGCAGAATACCCTCAATTACTGACACTCCAATCATGCAGCACACCCTCAATTACTGACACGCCAATAGTGCAGCATACCCTCAATTAATGACACTCCAATAGTGCAGCACGCCCCTCAATTACAGACACTCAGATAGTGCAGAATACTGTAAATTACTGACACACCAATAGTGCAGTACACCCTCAATAACTGACACACCAATAGTGCAGCACACCCCCAATTATTGACCCTCCAATAGTGCAGCATACCGTCAATTACTGACACTGCAAAGGGTAGCACCCCTCAATTACTGACACTCAATAGTGCAGCATACCCTCAATTACTGACACTCCAATCGTGCAGCACACCCTCAATTACTGACACTCCAATCGTGCAGCATACCCTCAATTACTGACACTCGAATAGTGCAGCACACCCTCAATTACTGACCCTGCAATAGTGCACCACACCCTCAATTACTGACACTCCAATAGTGCACCCCACCCTCAATTACTGACACTCCAAGAGTGCAGCACACCCTCAATTACTGACACACCTATTGTGCAGCATATCCTCAATTATTTACAATCCAATACTTCAGCACACCCACAATTACCGACGACCAATCATGCAGCACACCCTCAATTACTGAAATGCAAGTAGTGCAGCAGACACTCAGTTACTTATGCTCCAATATTGAAGCACATTGTCAATTCCTGACAATCCACTAGTGCAGCCGGAGGAGGTTCCAGATAGAAGGAGGGTTTAGGATCAGGAGGAGATTACAGAGATAGGAAGGTTTGTAGGAGCAGGAGGAGGATACTGAGTTGGGGAGGGTTGTTGGGTCTGGAGGAGTTTACAGAGATCGGGTGGGTTGTGGAGATGGAGGAGTTTACAGAGATAGGGAGGGTTGTAGGGAGTGGAGGAGTTCACAGAGATCAGGAGGGTTGTAGGGGCTGTAGGAGTATACAGAGATAGGGAGGGATGTAGGATCTGGAGGAGATTACAGAGATAAGGAGTGGTGTAGCGGTTGAAGGAGGTTACAGAAACAGGGAGAGGTTTAGGTGCTGGAGGAGGTTACAGAGATAGGGAGTGCTGAAGGGGCTGGAGGATATTACGGCAATAGGGATGGGTGTAGGGGCTGGAGGAGGTTACAGAGATAGGGAGGTGTGTAGGGGCTGGAGGTGGTTCCAGAGATAGGGAGGGGTGTAGGAGCCGGAGGATTTTACAGAGATAAGGAGGGGTGTAGGGGCTGGAGGAGGTTACAGACATAGGGAGGGGTGTAGGGGCTGGAGGAGGTTACAGTGATAGGGAGGTGTGTAGGGGCTGGAGGTGGTTACAGAGATAGGGAGGGGTGTAGGAGCCGGAGGATTTTACAGAGATAAGGAGGGGTGTAGGGGCTGGAGGAGGTTACAGAGATAGGGAGGGGTGTTGGGGCTGGAGGAGGTTACAGAGATAGGGAGGGTTGTAGATGCTGGAGGAGTTTACAGAGATAGGGAGGGGTTTAGTGGCTGGAGGAGATTACATAGATAGGGATGGTGTAGGGGCTGGAGGAGGTTACAGAGTTAGGGAGGTGTGTAGGGGTTGGAGGAGGTTACAGAGATAGGGAGGTGTGTAGGGGTTGGAGGTGGTTACAGGTAGGGAGGGGTGTAGGAGCTGGAGGATTTTACAGAGATATGGAGAGGTGTAGGGTCTGTAGCGGGTTACAGAGATAGGGAGGGAGTTACAGAGATAAGGAGGTGTGTAGGGCTGGAGGAGGATACAGGGATAGGGCGGGAGTTACAGAGGTAGGGAGCGGTGTGATTCTGGAGAGCGTTACAGAGATAGGGAGGGGGGTAGGAGGCGGAGGACGTTACAGAGATAGGGAGGTGTGTAGGGGCTGGAGGTGGTTACAAAGATAGGGGTGGGGGTAGGGCTGGAGGAGGTTACAGAAATAGGGAGGGAGTTATAGAGATAGCGAGCGGTGTAGGGCTGGAGGGGGTTACAGATAGGCAGCAGTGTAGGGGCTGGAGGATGTTACAGAGATAGGGAGGGTTGTAGGGGCTGGAGGAGGTTACAGAGATATGGATGGGTGTAGGGGCTGGAGGAGGTTACAGAGATAGGGGGTGTTGTAGGGGCTGGAGGAGGTTACGCAGATAGGGAGGGGTGTAGGGGTTGGAGGAGGTTACAGAGATAGGGAGTGGTGTAGGTGCTGGAGGAAGTTACAGAGATAAGGAGGGGTGTAGGGGCTGGAGGAAGTTACAGAGATAGGGAGGGGTGTAGGGGCTGGAGGAAGTTACAGAGATAGGGAGGGGTGTAGGGGCTGGAGGAAGTTACAGAGATAGGGAGGGGTGTAGGGGCTGGAGGAAGTTACAGAGATAGGGAGGGGTGTAGGGGCTGGAGGAAGTTACAGAGATAGGGAAGGGTGTAGGGGCTGGAGGAGGTTACAGAGGTAGGGAGGGTTGTAGGGACTGGTGGAGGTTACAGAGATAGGGAATGGTGTAGGGGCTGGAGGATTTTACAGAGATAGGGAGGGGTGAAGGGGCTGGAGGAGGTTACAGAGTTAGGGAGGGTTGTAGGGTCTGTTGGAGGTTACAGAGATAGGGAGGGGTGCAGGGGCTGGAAGATTTTACAGAGATAGGGTGGGGTGTAGGGGCTGGAGGTGGTTACAGAGGTAGGGAGGTTTGTAGGGGCTGGTGGATGTTACAGAGATAGGGAGGGGTGTAGGGGCTGGAGGAGGTTACAGAGATAGGGAGGGGTGTAGGGGCTGGAGGGGGTTACAGAGATAGGGAGAGGTGTAGGGGCTGGAGGAGGTTACAGAGATAGAGAGGGATGCGAGGCTGGAGGAGGTTACAGAGTTAGGGAGAGGTGTATGAGGCCGAGGAGGTTACAGAGATTGGGAGGGGTGTAGGGGCTGGAGGGGGTTACAGAGATAGGAAGTTACAGAGATAGGGAGGGAGTTACAGAGATAAGGAGGGGTGTAGGGCTGGAGGAGGTTACAGAGATAGGGAGGGGTGTAGGGGCTGGAGGAGGTTACAGAGATAGGGAGGGGTGTTGGGCTGGAGGTGGTTACAGAGATAGGGAGGGGTGTACGGGCTGGAGAAGCTTACAGAGATAGCGAGGGGTGTTGGGGTTGGAGCAGGTTACAGAGATAGGGAGGGGCGTAGGGGCTGGAGGAGGTTACAGAGATAGGGAGGGGTGTAGGGGCTGGAGGTGGTTACAGACATAGGGAGGGGTGTAGGGGCTGGAGGAGGTTACAGTGATAGGGAGGTGTGTAGGGGCTGGAGGTGGTTACAGAGATAGGGAGGGGTGTAGGAGCCGGAGGATTTTACAGAGATAAGGAGGGGTGTAGGGGCTGGAGGAGGTTACAGAGATAGGGAGGGGTGTTGGGGCTGGAGGAGGTTACAGAGATAGGGAGGTGTGTAGGGGTTGGAGGTGGTTACAGGTAGGGAGGGGTGTAGGAGCTGGAGGATTTTACAGAGATATGGAGAGGTGTAGGGTCTGTAGCGGGTTACAGAGATAGGGAGGGAGTTACAGAGATAAGGAGGTGTGTAGGGCTGGAGGAGGATACAGGGATAGGGCGGGAGTTACAGAGGTAGGGAGCGGTGTGATTCTGGAGAGCGTTACAGAGATAGGGAGGGGGGTAGGAGGCGGAGGACGTTACAGAGATAGGGAGGTGTGTAGGGGCTGGAGGTGGTTACAAAGATAGGGGTGGGGGTAGGGCTGGAGGAGGTTACAGAAATAGGGAGGGAGTTATAGAGATAGCGAGCGGTGTAGGGCTGGAGGGGGTTACAGATAGGCAGCAGTGTAGGGGCTGGAGGATGTTACAGAGATAGGGAGGGTTGTAGGGGCTGGAGGAGGTTACAGAGATATGGATGGGTGTAGGGGCTGGAGGAGGTTACAGAGATAGGGGGTGTTGTAGGGGCTGGAGGAGGTTACGCAGATAGGGAGGGGTGTAGGGGTTGGAGGAGGTTACAGAGATAGGGAGTGGTGTAGGTGCTGGAGGAAGTTACAGAGATAAGGAGGGGTGTAGGGGCTGGAGGAAGTTACAGAGATAGGGAGGGGTGTAGGGGCTGGAGGAAGTTACAGAGATAGGGAGGGGTGTAGGGGCTGGAGGAAGTTACAGAGATAGGGAGGGGTGTAGGGGCTGGAGGAAGTTACAGAGATAGGGAGGGGTGTAGGGGCTGGAGGAAGTTACAGAGATAGGGAAGGGTGTAGGGGCTGGAGGAGGTTACAGAGGTAGGGAGGGTTGTAGGGACTGGTGGAGGTTACAGAGATAGGGAATGGTGTAGGGGCTGGAGGATTTTACAGAGATAGGGAGGGGTGAAGGGGCTGGAGGAGGTTACAGAGTTAGGGAGGGTTGTAGGGTCTGTTGGAGGTTACAGAGATAGGGAGGGGTGCAGGGGCTGGAAGATTTTACAGAGATAGGGTGGGGTGTAGGGGCTGGAGGTGGTTACAGAGGTAGGGAGGTTTGTAGGGGCTGGTGGATGTTACAGAGATAGGGAGGGGTGTAGGGGCTGGAGGAGGTTACAGAGATAGGGAGGGGTGTAGGGGCTGGAGGGGGTTACAGAGATAGGGAGAGGTGTAGGGGCTGGAGGAGGTTACAGAGATAGAGAGGGATGCGAGGCTGGAGGAGGTTACAGAGTTAGGGAGAGGTGTATGAGGCCGAGGAGGTTACAGAGATTGGGAGGGGTGTAGGGGCTGGAGGGGGTTACAGAGATAGGAAGTTACAGAGATAGGGAGGGAGTTACAGAGATAAGGAGGGGTGTAGGGCTGGAGGAGGTTACAGAGATAGGGAGGGGTGTAGGGGCTGGAGGAGGTTACAGAGATAGGGAGGGGTGTTGGGCTGGAGGTGGTTACAGAGATAGGGAGGGGTGTACGGGCTGGAGAAGCTTACAGAGATAGCGAGGGGTGTTGGGGTTGGAGCAGGTTACAGAGATAGGGAGGGGCGTAGGGGCTGGAGGAGGTTACAGAGATAGGGAGGGGTGTAGGGGCTGGAGGTGGTTACAGACATAGGGAGGGGTGTAGGGGCTGGAGGAGGTTACAGTGATAGGGAGGTGTGTAGGGGCTGGAGGTGGTTACAGAGATAGGGAGGGGTGTAGGAGCCGGAGGATTTTACAGAGATAAGGAGGGGTGTAGGGGCTGGAGGAGGTTACAGAGATAGGGAGGGGTGTTGGGGCTGGAGGAGGTTACAGAGATAGGGAGGGGTGTAGGGACTGGAGGAGATTACGGAGATAGGGAGGGGTGTTAAGGTTGGAGCAGGTTACAGACATAGGGAGCGGTGTAGGGATTGGAGGAAGTTACAGAGATGGGGAGGGGTGTATGGACTGGAGGAGGTTACAGAGATAGGGAGGGGTGCGAGGCTGGAGGAGGTTACAGAGTTAGGGAGAGTTGTATGAGCCCGAGGATGTTACAGAGATTGGGAGGGGTGTAGGGGCTGGAGGGGGTTACAGAGATAGGAAGTTACAGAGATAGGGAGGGAGTTACAGAGATAAGGAGAGGTGTAGGGCTGGAGGAGGTTACAGAGATAGGAAGGGGTGTAGGGGCTGGAGGAGGTTACAGAGATAGGGAGGGGTGTAGGGCTGGAGGTCGTTACAGAGGTAGGGAGGGGTGTACGGGCTGGAGAAGCTTACAGAGATAGCGAGGGGTGTAGGGGTTGGAGCAGGTTACAGAGATAGGGAGGGGCGTAGGGGCTGGAGGAGGTTACAGAGATAGGGAAGGGTGTAGGGTGCAGCACAACAGCAAATGCGGACTTTCTTAGTAGTGCAGCACACCCCCAATTATTGACCCTCCAATAGTGTAGCATACCGTCAATTACTGACACTCCAATAGTGCAGAATACCCTCAATTACTGACACTCCAATCATGCAGCACACCCTCAATTACTGACACGCCAATAGTGCAGCATACCCTCAATTAATGACACTCCAATAGTGCAGCACGCCCCTCAATTACAGACACTCAGATAGTGCAGAATACTGTAAATTACTGACACACCAATAGTGCAGTACACCCTCAATAACTGACACACCAATAGTGCAGCACACCCCCAATTATTGACCCTCCAATAGTGCAGCATACCGTCAATTACTGACACTGCAAAGGGTAGCACCCCTCAATTACTGACACTCAATAGTGCAGCATACCCTCAATTACTGACACTCCAATCGTGCAGCACACCCTCAATTACTGACACTCCAATCGTGCAGCATACCCTCAATTACTGACACTCGAATAGTGCAGCACACCCTCAATTACTGACCCTGCAATAGTGCACCACACCCTCAATTACTGACACTCCAATAGTGCACCCCACCCTCAATTACTGACACTCCAAGAGTGCAGCACACCCTCAATTACTGACACACCTATTGTGCAGCATATCCTCAATTATTTACAATCCAATACTTCAGCACACCCACAATTACCGACGACCAATCATGCAGCACACCCTCAATTACTGAAATGCAAGTAGTGCAGCAGACACTCAGTTACTTATGCTCCAATATTGAAGCACATTGTCAATTCCTGACAATCCACTAGTGCAGCCGGAGGAGGTTCCAGATAGAAGGAGGGTTTAGGATCAGGAGGAGATTACAGAGATAGGAAGGTTTGTAGGAGCAGGAGGAGGATACTGAGTTGGGGAGGGTTGTTGGGTCTGGAGGAGTTTACAGAGATCGGGTGGGTTGTGGAGATGGAGGAGTTTACAGAGATAGGGAGGGTTGTAGGGAGTGGAGGAGTTCACAGAGATCAGGAGGGTTGTAGGGGCTGTAGGAGTATACAGAGATAGGGAGGGATGTAGGATCTGGAGGAGATTACAGAGATAAGGAGTGGTGTAGCGGTTGAAGGAGGTTACAGAAACAGGGAGAGGTTTAGGTGCTGGAGGAGGTTACAGAGATAGGGAGTGCTGAAGGGGCTGGAGGATATTACGGCAATAGGGATGGGTGTAGGGGCTGGAGGAGGTTACAGAGATAGGGAGGTGTGTAGGGGCTGGAGGTGGTTCCAGAGATAGGGAGGGGTGTAGGAGCCGGAGGATTTTACAGAGATAAGGAGGGGTGTAGGGGCTGGAGGAGGTTACAGACATAGGGAGGGGTGTAGGGGCTGGAGGAGGTTACAGTGATAGGGAGGTGTGTAGGGGCTGGAGGTGGTTACAGAGATAGGGAGGGGTGTAGGAGCCGGAGGATTTTACAGAGATAAGGAGGGGTGTAGGGGCTGGAGGAGGTTACAGAGATAGGGAGGGGTGTTGGGGCTGGAGGAGGTTACAGAGATAGGGAGGGTTGTAGATGCTGGAGGAGTTTACAGAGATAGGGAGGGGTTTAGTGGCTGGAGGAGATTACATAGATAGGGATGGTGTAGGGGCTGGAGGAGGTTACAGAGTTAGGGAGGTGTGTAGGGGTTGGAGGAGGTTACAGAGATAGGGAGGTGTGTAGGGGTTGGAGGTGGTTACAGGTAGGGAGGGGTGTAGGAGCTGGAGGATTTTACAGAGATATGGAGAGGTGTAGGGTCTGTAGCGGGTTACAGAGATAGGGAGGGAGTTACAGAGATAAGGAGGTGTGTAGGGCTGGAGGAGGATACAGGGATAGGGCGGGAGTTACAGAGGTAGGGAGCGGTGTGATTCTGGAGAGCGTTACAGAGATAGGGAGGGGGGTAGGAGGCGGAGGACGTTACAGAGATAGGGAGGTGTGTAGGGGCTGGAGGTGGTTACAAAGATAGGGGTGGGGGTAGGGCTGGAGGAGGTTACAGAAATAGGGAGGGAGTTATAGAGATAGCGAGCGGTGTAGGGCTGGAGGGGGTTACAGATAGGCAGCAGTGTAGGGGCTGGAGGATGTTACAGAGATAGGGAGGGTTGTAGGGGCTGGAGGAGGTTACAGAGATATGGATGGGTGTAGGGGCTGGAGGAGGTTACAGAGATAGGGGGTGTTGTAGGGGCTGGAGGAGGTTACGCAGATAGGGAGGGGTGTAGGGGTTGGAGGAGGTTACAGAGATAGGGAGTGGTGTAGGTGCTGGAGGAAGTTACAGAGATAAGGAGGGGTGTAGGGGCTGGAGGAAGTTACAGAGATAGGGAGGGGTGTAGGGGCTGGAGGAAGTTACAGAGATAGGGAGGGGTGTAGGGGCTGGAGGAAGTTACAGAGATAGGGAGGGGTGTAGGGGCTGGAGGAAGTTACAGAGATAGGGAGGGGTGTAGGGGCTGGAGGAAGTTACAGAGATAGGGAAGGGTGTAGGGGCTGGAGGAGGTTACAGAGGTAGGGAGGGTTGTAGGGACTGGTGGAGGTTACAGAGATAGGGAATGGTGTAGGGGCTGGAGGATTTTACAGAGATAGGGAGGGGTGAAGGGGCTGGAGGAGGTTACAGAGTTAGGGAGGGTTGTAGGGTCTGTTGGAGGTTACAGAGATAGGGAGGGGTGCAGGGGCTGGAAGATTTTACAGAGATAGGGTGGGGTGTAGGGGCTGGAGGTGGTTACAGAGGTAGGGAGGTTTGTAGGGGCTGGTGGATGTTACAGAGATAGGGAGGGGTGTAGGGGCTGGAGGAGGTTACAGAGATAGGGAGGGGTGTAGGGGCTGGAGGGGGTTACAGAGATAGGGAGAGGTGTAGGGGCTGGAGGAGGTTACAGAGATAGAGAGGGATGCGAGGCTGGAGGAGGTTACAGAGTTAGGGAGAGGTGTATGAGGCCGAGGAGGTTACAGAGATTGGGAGGGGTGTAGGGGCTGGAGGGGGTTACAGAGATAGGAAGTTACAGAGATAGGGAGGGAGTTACAGAGATAAGGAGGGGTGTAGGGCTGGAGGAGGTTACAGAGATAGGGAGGGGTGTAGGGGCTGGAGGAGGTTACAGAGATAGGGAGGGGTGTTGGGCTGGAGGTGGTTACAGAGATAGGGAGGGGTGTACGGGCTGGAGAAGCTTACAGAGATAGCGAGGGGTGTTGGGGTTGGAGCAGGTTACAGAGATAGGGAGGGGCGTAGGGGCTGGAGGAGGTTACAGAGATAGGGAGGGGTGTAGGGGCTGGAGGTGGTTACAGACATAGGGAGGGGTGTAGGGGCTGGAGGAGGTTACAGTGATAGGGAGGTGTGTAGGGGCTGGAGGTGGTTACAGAGATAGGGAGGGGTGTAGGAGCCGGAGGATTTTACAGAGATAAGGAGGGGTGTAGGGGCTGGAGGAGGTTACAGAGATAGGGAGGGGTGTTGGGGCTGGAGGAGGTTACAGAGATAGGGAGGGGTGTAGGGACTGGAGGAGATTACGGAGATAGGGAGGGGTGTTAAGGTTGGAGCAGGTTACAGAGATAGGGAGGGGTGTTGGGGCTGGAGGAGGTTACAGAGATAGGGAGGGTTGTAGATGCTGGAGGAGTTTACAGAGATAGGGAGGGGTTTAGTGGCTGGAGGAGATTACATAGATAGGGATGGTGTAGGGGCTGGAGGAGGTTACAGAGTTAGGGAGGTGTGTAGGGGTTGGAGGAGGTTACAGAGATAGGGAGGTATGTAGGGGTTGGAGGTGGTTACAGGTAGGGAGGGGTGTAGGAGCTGGAGGATTTTACAGAGATATGGAGAGGTGTAGGGTCTGTAGCGGGTTACAGAGATAGGGAGGGAGTTACAGAGATAAGGAGGTGTGTAGGGCTGGAGGAGGATACAGGGATAGGGCGGGAGTTACAGAGGTAGGGAGCGGTGTGATTCTGGAGAGCGTTACAGAGATAAGGAGGGGGGTAGGAGGCGGAGGACGTTACAGAGATAGGGAGGTGTGTAGGGGCTGGAGGTGGTTACAAAGATAGGGGTGGGGGGAAGGGCTGGAGGAGGTTACAGAAATAGGGAGGGAGTTATAGAGATAGCGAGCGGTGTAGGGCTGGAGGGGGTTACAGATAGGCAGCAGTGTAGGGGCTGGAGGATGTTACAGAGATAGGGAGGGTTGTAGGGGCTGGAGGAGGTTACAGAGATATGGATGGGTGTAGGGGCTGGAGGAGGTTACAGAGATAGGGGGTGTTGTAGGGGCTGGAGGAGGTTACGCAGATAGGGAGGGGTGTAGGGGTTGGAGGAGGTTGCAGAGATAGGGAGTGGTGTAGGTGCTGGAGGAAGTTACAGAGATAAGGAGGGGTGTAGGGGCTGGAGGAAGTTACAGAGATAGGGAGGGGTGTAGGGGCTGGAGGAAGTTACAGAGATAGGGAGGGGTGTAGGGGCTGGAGGAAGTTACAGAGATAGGGAGGGGTGTAGGGGCTGGAGGAAGTTACAGAGATAGGGAGGGGTGTAGGGGCTGGAGGAAGTTACAGATTTAGGGAAGGGTGTAGGGGCTGGAGGAGGTTACAGAGGTAGGGAGGGTTGTAGGGACTGGTGGAGGTTACAGAGATAGGGAATGGTGTAGGGGCTGGAGGATTTTACAGAGACAGGGAGGGGTGAAGGGGCTGGAGGAGGTTACAGAGTTAGGGAGGGTTGTAGGGTCTGTTGGAGGTTACAGAGATAGGGAGGGGTGCAGGGGCTGGAAGATTTTACAGAGATAGGGTGGGGTGTAGGGGCTGGAGGTGGTTACAGAGGTAGGGAGGTTTGTAGGGGCTGGTGGATGTTACAGAGATAGGGAGGGGTTTAGGGGCTGGAGGAGGTTACAGAGATAGGCAGGGGTGTAGGGGCTGGAGGGGGTTACAGAGATAGGGAGAGGTGTAGGGGCTGGAGGAGGTTACAGAGATAGAGAGGGATGCGAGGCTGGAGGAGGTTACAGAGTTAGGGAGAGGTGTATGAGGCCGAGGAGGTTACAGAGATTGGGAGGGGTGTAGGGGCTGGAGGGGGTTACAGAGATAGGAAGTTACAGAGATAGGGAGGGAGTTACAGAGATAAGGAGGGGTGTAGGGCTGGAGGAGGTTACAGAGATAGGGAGGGGTGTAGGGCCTGGAGGAGGTTACAGAGATAGGGAGGGGTGTTGGGCTGGAGGTGGTTACAGAGATAGGGAGGGGTGTACGGGCTGCAGAAGCTTACAGAGATAGCGAGGGGTGTTGGGGTTGGAGCAGGTTACAGAGATAGGGAGGGGCGTAGGGGCTGGAGGAGGTTACAGAGATAGGGAGGGGTGTAGGGGCTGGAGGAGTTTACAGAGATACGGAGGGGTGTAGGGGTTGGAGGAGGTTACAGAGATAGGGAGGAGTCTAGGGACTGGTGGAGGTTACAGAGATAGGGATGTGTGTAGGGTGCAGCGCAACCTCAAATGCGGACTTTCTTAGTAGTGCAGCACACCCCCAATTATTGACCCTCCAATAGTGTAGCATACCGTCAATTACTGACACTCCAATAGTGCAGAATACCCTCAATTACTGACACTCCAATCATGCAGCACACCCTCAATTACTGACACGCCAATAGTGCAGCATACCCTCAATTAATGACACTCCAATAGTGCAGCACGCCCCTCAATTACAGACACTCAGATAGTGCAGAATACTGTAAATTACTGACACACCAATAGTGCAGTACACCCTCAATAACTGACACACCAATAGTGCAGCACACCCCCAATTATTGACCCTCCAATAGTGCAGCATACCGTCAATTACTGACACTGCAAAGGGTAGCACCCCTCAATTACTGACACTCAATAGTGCAGCATACCCTCAATTACTGACACTCCAATCGTGCAGCACACCCTCAATTACTGACACTCCAATCGTGCAGCATACCCTCAATTACTGACACTCGAATAGTGCAGCACACCCTCAATTACTGACCCTGCAATAGTGCACCACACCCTCAATTACTGACACTCCAATAGTGCACCCCACCCTCAATTACTGACACTCCAAGAGTGCAGCACACCCTCAATTACTGACACACCTATTGTGCAGCATATCCTCAATTATTTACAATCCAATACTTCAGCACACCCACAATTACCGACGACCAATCATGCAGCACACCCTCAATTACTGAAATGCAAGTAGTGCAGCAGACACTCAGTTACTTATGCTCCAATATTGAAGCACATTGTCAATTCCTGACAATCCACTAGTGCAGCCGGAGGAGGTTCCAGATAGAAGGAGGGTTTAGGATCAGGAGGAGATTACAGAGATAGGAAGGTTTGTAGGAGCAGGAGGAGGATACTGAGTTGGGGAGGGTTGTTGGGTCTGGAGGAGTTTACAGAGATCGGGTGGGTTGTGGAGATGGAGGAGTTTACAGAGATAGGGAGGGTTGTAGGGAGTGGAGGAGTTCACAGAGATCAGGAGGGTTGTAGGGGCTGTAGGAGTATACAGAGATAGGGAGGGATGTAGGATCTGGAGGAGATTACAGAGATAAGGAGTGGTGTAGCGGTTGAAGGAGGTTACAGAAACAGGGAGAGGTTTAGGTGCTGGAGGAGGTTACAGAGATAGGGAGTGCTGAAGGGGCTGGAGGATATTACGGCAATAGGGATGGGTGTAGGGGCTGGAGGAGGTTACAGAGATAGGGAGGTGTGTAGGGGCTGGAGGTGGTTCCAGAGATAGGGAGGGGTGTAGGAGCCGGAGGATTTTACAGAGATAAGGAGGGGTGTAGGGGCTGGAGGAGGTTACAGACATAGGGAGGGGTGTAGGGGCTGGAGGAGGTTACAGTGATAGGGAGGTGTGTAGGGGCTGGAGGTGGTTACAGAGATAGGGAGGGGTGTAGGAGCCGGAGGATTTTACAGAGATAAGGAGGGGTGTAGGGGCTGGAGGAGGTTACAGAGATAGGGAGGGGTGTTGGGGCTGGAGGAGGTTACAGAGATAGGGAGGGGTGTAGGGACTGGAGGAGATTACGGAGATAGGGAGGGGTGTTAAGGTTGGAGCAGGTTACAGAGATAGGGAGGGGTGTTGGGGCTGGAGGAGGTTACAGAGATAGGGAGGGTTGTAGATGCTGGAGGAGTTTACAGAGATAGGGAGGGGTTTAGTGGCTGGAGGAGATTACATAGATAGGGATGGTGTAGGGGCTGGAGGAGGTTACAGAGTTAGGGAGGTGTGTAGGGGTTGGAGGAGGTTACAGAGATAGGGAGGTGTGTCGGGGTTGGAGGTGGTTACAGGTAGGGAGGGGTGTAGGAGCTGGAGGATTTTACAGAGATATGGAGAGGTGTAGGGTCTGTAGCGGGTTACAGAGATAGGGAGGGAGTTACAGAGATAAGGAGGTGTGTAGGGCTGGAGGAGGATACAGGGATAGGGCGGGAGTTACAGAGGTAGGGAGCGGTGTGATTCTGGAGAGCGTTACAGAGATAGGGAGGGGGGTAGGAGGCGGAGGACGTTACAGAGATAGGGAGGTGTGTAGGGGCTAGAGGTGGTTACAAAGATAGGGGTGGGGGGAAGGGCTGGAGGAGGTTACAGAAATAGGGAGGGAGTTATAGAGATAGCGAGCGGTGTAGGGCTGGAGGGGGTTACAGATAGGCAGCAGTGTAGGGGCTGGAGGATGTTACAGAGATAGGGAGGGTTGTAGGGGCTGGAGGAGGTTACAGAGATATGGATGGGTGTAGGGGCTGGAGGAGGTTACAGAGATAGGGGGTGTTGTAGGGGCTGGAGGAGGTTACGCAGATAGGGAGGGGTGTAGGGGTTGGAGGAGGTTACAGAGATAGGGAGTGGTGTAGGTGCTGGAGGAAGTTACAGAGATAAGGAGGGGTGTAGGGGCTGGAGGAAGTTACAGAGATAGGGAGGGGTGTAGGGGCTGGAGGAAGTTACAGAGATAGGGAGGGGTGTAGGGGCTGGAGGAAGTTACAGAGATAGGGAGGGGTGTAGGGGCTGGAGGAAGTTACAGAGATAGGGAGGGGTGTAGGGGCTGGAGGAAGTTACAGAGATAGGGAAGGGTGTAGGGGCTGGAGGAGGTTACAGAGGTAGGGAGGGTTGTAGGGACTGGTGGAGGTTACAGAGATAGGGAATGGTGTAGGGGCTAGAGGATTTTACAGAGATAGGGAGGGGTGAAGGGGCTGGAGGAGGTTACAGAGTTAGGGAGGGTTGTAGGGTCTGTTGGAGGTTACAGAGATAGGGAGGGGTGCAGGGGCTGGAAGATTTTACAGAGATAGGGTGGGGTGTAGGGGCTGGAGGTGGTTACAGAGGTAGGGAGGTTTGTAGGGGCTGGTGGATGTTACAGAGATAGGGAGGGGTGTAGGGGCTGGAGGAGGTTACAGAGATAGGGAGGGGTGTAGGGGCTGGAGGGGGTTACAGAGATAGGGAGAGGTGTAGGGGCTGGAGGAGGTTACAGAGATAGAGAGGGATGCGAGGCTGGAGGAGGTTACAGAGTTAGGGAGAGGTGTATGAGGCCGAGGAGGTTACAGAGATTGGGAGGGGTGTAGGGGCTGGAGGGGGTTACAGAGATAGGAAGTTACAGAGATAGGGAGGGAGTTACAGAGATAAGGAGGGGTGTAGGGCTGGAGGAGGTTACAGAGATAGGGAGGGGTGTAGGGGCTGGAGGAGGTTACAGAGATAGGGAGGGGTGTTGGGCTGGAGGTGGTTACAGAGATAGGGAGGGGTGTACGGGCTGGAGAAGCTTACAGAGATAGCGAGGGGTGTTGGGGTTGGAGCAGGTTACAGAGATAGGGAGGGGCGTAGGGGCTGGAGGAGGTTACAGAGATAGGGAGGGGTGTAGGGGCTGGAGGAGGTTACAGACATAGGGAGGGGTGTAGGGGCTGGAGGAGGTTACAGTGATAGGGAGGTGTGTAGGGGCTGGAGGTGGTTACAGAGATAGGGAGGGGTGTAGGAGCCGGAGGATTTTACAGAGATAAGGAGGGGTGTAGGGGCTGGAGGAGGTTACAGAGATAGGGAGGGGTGTTGGGGCTGGAGGAGGTTACAGAGATAGGGAGGGGTGTAGGGACTGGAGGAGATTACGGAGATAGGGAGGGGTGTTAAGGTTGGAGCAGGTTACAGAGATAGGGAGGGGTGTTGGGGCTGGAGGAGGTTACAGAGATAGGGAGGGTTGTAGATGCTGGAGGAGTTTACAGAGATAGGGAGGGGTTTAGTGGCTGGAGGAGATTACATAGATAGGGATGGTGTAGGGGCTGGAGGAGGTTACAGAGTTAGGGAGGTGTGTAGGGGTTGGAGGAGGTTACAGAGATAGGGAGGTATGTAGGGGTTGGAGGTGGTTACAGGTAGGGAGGGGTGTAGGAGCTGGAGGATTTTACAGAGATATGGAGAGGTGTAGGGTCTGTAGCGGGTTACAGAGATAGGGAGGGAGTTACAGAGATAAGGAGGTGTGTAGGGCTGGAGGAGGATACAGGGATAGGGCGGGAGTTACAGAGGTAGGGAGCGGTGTGATTCTGGAGAGCGTTACAGAGATAGGGAGGGGGGGTAGGAGGCGGAGGACGTTACAGAGATAGGGAAGTGTGTAGGGGCTGGAGGTGGTTACAAAGATAGGGGTGGGGGGAAGGGCTGGAGGAGGTTACAGAAATAGGGAGGGAGTTATAGAGATAGCGAGCGGTGTAGGGCTGGAGGGGGTTACAGATAGGCAGCAGTGTAGGGGCTGGAGGATGTTACAGAGATAGGGAGGGTTGTAGGGGCTGGAGGAGGTTACAGAGATATGGATGGGTGTAGGGGCTGGAGGAGGTTACAGAGATAGGGGGTGTTGTAGGGGCTGGAGGAGGTTACGCAGATAGGGAGGGGTGTAGGGGTTGGAGGAGGTTACAGAGATAGGGAGTGGTGTAGGTGCTGGAGGAAGTTACAGAGATAAGGAGGGGTGTAGGGGCTGGAGGAAGTTACAGAGATAGGGAGGGGTGTAGGGGCTGGAGGAAGTTACAGAGATAGGGAGGGGTGTAGGGGCTGGAGGAAGTTACAGAGATAGGGAGGGGTGTAGGGGCTGGAGGAAGTTACAGAGATAGGGAGGGGTGTAGGGGCTGGAGGAAGTTACAGAGATAGGGAAGGGTGTAGGGGCTGGAGGAGGTTACAGAGGTAGGGAGGGTTGTAGGGACTGGTGGAGGTTACAGAGATAGGGAATGGTGTAGGGGCTGGAGGATTTTACAGAGATAGGGAGGGGTGAAGGGGCTGGAGGAGGTTACAGAGTTAGGGAGGGTTGTAGGGTCTGTTGGAGGTTACAGAGATAGGGAGGGGTGCAGGGGCTGGAAGATTTTACAGAGATAGGGTGGGGTGTAGGGGCTGGAGGTGGTTACAGAGGTAGGGAGGTTTGTAGGGGCTGGTGGATGTTACAGAGATAGGGAGGGGTGTAGGGGCTGGAGGACGTTACAGAGATAGGGAGGGGTGTAGGGGCTGGAGGGGGTTACAGAGATAGGGAGAGGTGTAGGGGCTGGAGGAGGTTACAGAGATAGAGAGGGATGCGAGGCTGGAGGAGGTTACAGAGTTAGGGAGAGGTGTATGAGGCCGAGGAGGTTACAGAGATTGGGAAGGGTGTAGGGGCTGGAGGGGGTTACAGAGATAGGAAGTTACAGAGATAGGGAGGGAGTTACAGAGATAAGGAGGGGTGTAGGGCTGGAGGAGGTTACAGAGATAGGGAGGGGTGTAGGGGCTGGAGGAGGTTACAGAGATAGGGAGGGGTGTTGGGCTGGAGGTGGTTACAGAGATAGGGAGGGGTGTACGGGCTGGAGAAGCTTACAGAGATAGCGAGGGGTGTTGGGGTTGGAGCAGGTTACAGAGATAGGGAGGGGCGTAGGGGCTGGAGGAGGTTACAGAGATAGGGAGGGGTGTAGGGGCTGGAGGAGTTTACAGAGATACGGAGGGGTGTAGGGGTTGGAGGAGGTTACAGAGATGGGGAGGTGTGTAGGGGTTGGAGGTGGTTACAGGTAGGGAGGGGTGTAGGAGCTGGAGGATTTTACAGAGATATGGAGAGGTGTAGGGTCTGTAGCGGGTTACAGAGATAGGGAGGGAGTTACAGAGATAAGGAGGTGTATAGGGCTGGAGGAGGATACAGGGATAGGGCGGGAGTTACAGAGGTAGGGAGCGGTGTGATTCTGGAGAGCGTTACAGAGATAGGGAGGGGGGTAGGAGGCGGAGGACGTTACAGAGATAGGGAGGTGTGTAGGGGCTGGAGGTGGTTACAAAGATAGGGGTGGGGGGAAGGGCTGGAGGAGGTTACAGAAATAGGGAGGGAGTTATAGAGATAGCGAGCGGTGTAGGGCTGGAGGGGGTTACAGATAGGCAGCAGTGTAGGGGCTGGAGGATGTTACAGAGATAGGGAGGGTTGTAGGGGTTGAAGGGGTTACAGAGATATGGATGGGTGTAGGGGCTGGAGGAGGTTACAGAGATAGGGGGTGTTGTAGGGGCTGGAGGAGGTTACGCAGATAGGGAGGGGTGTAGGGGTTGGAGGAGGTTACAGAGATAGGGAGTGGTGTAGGTGCTGGAGGAAGTTACAGAGTTAAGGAGGGGTGTAGGGGCTGGAGGAAGTTACAGAGATAGGGAGGGGTGTAGGGGCTGGAGGAAGTTACAGAGATAGGGAGGGGTGTAGGGGCTGGAGGAAGTTACAGAGATAGGGAGGGGTGTAGGGGCTGGAGGAAGTTACAGAGATAGGGAGGGGTGTAGGGGCTGGAGGAAGTTACAGATTTAGGGAAGGGTGTAGGGGCTGGAGGAGGTTACAGAGGTAGGGAGGGTTGTAGCGACTGGTGAAGGTTACAGAGATAGGGAATGGTGTAGGGGCTGGAGGATTTTACAGAGATAGGGAGGGGTGAAGGGGCTGGAGGAGGTTACAGAGTTAGGGAGGGTTGTAGGGTCTGTTGGAGGTTACAGAGATAGGGAGGGGTGCAGGGGCTGGAAGATTTTACAGAGATAGGGTGGGGTGTCGGGGCTGGAGGTGGTTACAGAGGTAGGGAGGTTTGTAGGGGCTGGTGGATGTTACAGAGATAGGGAGGGGTGTAGGGGCTGGAGGAGGTTACAGAGATAGGGAGGGGTGTAGGGGCTGGAGGGGGTTACAGAGATAGGGAGAGGTGTAGGGGCTGGAGGAGGTTACAGAGATAGAGAGGGATGCGAGGCTGGAGGAGGTTACAGAGTTAGGGAGAGGTGTATGAGGCCGAGGAGGTTACAGAGATTGGGAGGGGTGTAGGGGCTGGAGGGGGTTACAGAGATAGGAAGTTACAGAGATAGGGAGGGAGTTACAGAGATAAGGAGGGGTGTAGGGCTGGAGGAGGTTACAGAGATAGGGAGGGGTGTAGGGCCTGGAGGAGGTTACAGAGATAGGGAGGGGTGTTGGGCTGGAGGTGGTTACAGAGATAGGGAGGGGTGTACGGGCTGCAGAAGCTTACAGAGATAGCGAGGGGTGTTGGGGTTGGAGCAGGTTACAGAGATAGGGAGGGGCGTAGGGGCTGGAGGAGGTTACAGAGATAGGGAGGGGTGTAGGGGCTGGAGGAGTTTACAGAGATACGGAGGGGTGTAGGGGTTGGAGGAGGTTACAGAGATAGGGAGGAGTCTAGGGACTGGTGGAGGTTACAGAGATAGGGATGTGTGTAGGGTGCAGCGCAACCTCAAATGCGGACTTTCTTAGTAGTGCAGCACACCCCCAATTATTGACCCTCCAATAGTGCAGCATACCGTCAATTACTGACACTCCAATAGTGCAGGATACCCTCAATTACTGACACTCCAATAGTGCAGAATACCCTCAATTACTCACACTCCAATAGTGCAGCAAACCCTGAATTACTGACCCTGCAATAGTGCAGCACACCCTCAATTACTGACACTCCAATAGTGCAGCACACCCTCAATTACTGACACACCTATTGTGCAGCATATCCTCCATTATTTACAATCCAATACTTCAGCACACCCACAATTACTGACGACCAATCATGCAGCCCACCCTCAATTACTGACATGCAAGTAGTGCAGCAGACACTCAGTTACTTATACTCCAATATTGAAGCACACTGTCAATTCCTGACAATCCATTAGTGTAGCCGGAGGAGGTTCCAGATATCAGGAGGGTTTAGGATCTGGAGGAGATTACAGAGATAGGAAGGTTTGTAGGAGCAGGAGGAGGATACTGAGTTGGGGAGGTTTGTTGGGTCTGGAGGACATTACAGAGATCGGGTGGGTTGTGGAGAGTGGAGGAGTTTACAGAGATAGGGAGGGTTGTAGGGAGTGGAGGAGTTTACAGAGATCAGGAGGGTTGTAGGTGCTGTAGGAGTATACAGAGATAGGGAGGGATGAAGGATCTGGAGGAGATTACAGAGATAAGGAGTGGTGTAGGGGCTGAAGGAGGTTACAGAAACAGGGAGAGGTTTAGGTGCTGGAGGAGGTTACAGAGATAGGGAGGGCTGAAGGGGCTGGAGGAGGTTACAGAGATAGGGAGGGATGTACGGGCAGGAGGAGATTATGGCGATAGGGATGGGTGTAGGGGCTGGAGGAGGTTACAGAGATAGGGAAGTGTGTAGGGGTTGGAGGTGGTTCCAGAGATAGGGAGGGGTGCGAGGCTGGGGGAGGTTACAGAGTTAGGGAGAGTTGTATGAGCCCGAGGATGTTACAGAGATTGGGAGGGGTGTAGGGGCTGGAGGGGGTTACAGAGATAGGAAGTTACAGAGATAGGGAGGGAGTTACAGAGATAAGGAGAGGTGTAGGGCTGGAGGAGGTTACAGAGATAGGAAGGGGTGTCGGGGCTGGAGGAGGTTACAGAGATAGGGAGGGGTGTAGGGCTGGAGGTCGTTACAGAGGTAGGGAGGGGTGTACCGGCTGGAGAAGCTTACAGAGATAGCGAGGGGTGTAGGGGTTGGAGCAGGTTACAGAGATAGGGAGTGGCGTAGGGGCTGGAGGAGGTTACAGAGATAGGGAAGGGTGTAGGGTGCAGCACAACAGCAAATGCGGACTTTCTTAGTAGTGCAGCACACCCCCAATTATTGACCCTCCAATAGTGTAGCATACCGTCAATTACTGACACTCCAATAGTGCCGAATACCCTCAATTACTGACACTCCAATCATGCAGCACACCCTCAATTACTGACACGCCAATAGTGCAGCATACCCTCAATTAATGACACTCCAATAGTGCAGCACGCCCCTCAATTACAGACACTCAGATAGTGCAGAATACTGTAAATTACTGACACACCAATAGTGCAGCTCACCCCCAATTATTGACCCTCCAATAGTGCAGCATACCGTCAATTACTGACACTGCAAAGGGTAGCACCCCTCAATTACTGACACTCAATAGTGCAGCATACCCTCAATTACTGACACTCCAATTGTGCAGCACACCCTCAATTACTGACACGCCAATAGTGCAGCATACCCTCAATTACTGACACTCGAATAGTGCAGCACACCCTCAATTACTGACCCTGCAATAGTGCACCACACCCTCAATTACTGACACTCCAATAGTGCACCCCACCCTCAATTACTGACACTCCAAGAGTGCAGCACACCCTCAATTACTGACACACCTATTGTGCAGCATATCCTCAATTATTTACAATCCAATACTTCAGCACACCCATAATTACAGACGACCAATCATGCAGCACACCCTCAATTACTGAAATGCAAGTAGTGCAGCAGACACTCAGTTCCTTATGCTCCAATATTGAAGCACATTGTCAATTCCTGACAATCCACTAGTGCAGCCGGAGGAGGTTCCAGATAGAAGGAGGGTTTAGGATCTGGAGGAGATTACAGAGATAGGAAGGTTTGTAGGAGCAGGAGGAGGATACTGAGTTGGGGAGGGTTGTTGGGTCTGGAGGAGGTTACAGAGATCGGGTGGGTTGTGGAGATGGAGGAGTTTACAGAGATAGGGAGGGTTGTAGGGAGTGGAGGAGTTCACAGAGATCAGGAGGGTTGTAGGGGCTGTAGGAGTATACAGAGATAGGGAGGGATGTAGGATCTGGAGGAGATTACAGAGATAAGGAGTGGTGTAGCGGTTGAAGGAGGTTACAGAAACAGGGAGAGGTTTAGGTGCTGGAGGAGGTTACAGAGATAGGGAGTGCTGAAGGGGCTGGAGGATATTACAGCAATAGGGATGGGTGTAGGGGCTGGAGGAGGTTACAGAGATAGGGAGGTGTGTAGGGGCTGGAGGTGGTTCCAGAGATAGGGAGGGGTGTAGGAGCCGGAGGATTTTACAGAGATAAGGAGGGGTGTAGGGGCTGGAGGAGGTTACAGACATAGGGAGGCGTGTAGGGGCTGGAGGAGGTTACAGAGATAGGGAGGGGTGTAGGGACTGGAGGAGATTACGGAGATAGGGAGGGGTGTAGGGACTGGAGGAGATTACGGAGATAGGGAGGGGTGTTAAGGTTGGAGCAGGTTACAGAGATAGGGAGGGGTGTTGGGGCTGGAGGAGGTTACAGAGATAGGGAGGGTTGTAGATGCTGGAGGAGTTTACAGAGATAGGGAGACGTTTAGTGGCTGGAGGAGATTACATAGATAGGGATGGTGTAGGGGCTGGAGGAGGTTACAGAGTTAGGGAGGTGTGTAGGGGTTGGAGGAGGTTACAGAGATAGGGAGGTGTGTAGGGGTTGGAGGTGGTTACAGGTAGGGAGGGGTGTAGGAGCTGGAGGATTTTACAGAGATATGGAGAGGTGTAGGGTCTGTAGCGGGTTACAGAGATAGGGAGGGAGTTACAGAGATAAGGAGGTGTGTAGGGCTGGAGGAGGATACAGGGATAGGGCGGGAGTTACAGAGGTAGGGAGCGGTGTGATTCTGGAGAGCGTTACAGAGATAGGGAGGGGGGTAGGAGGCGGAGGACGTTACAGAGATAGGGAGGTGTGTAGGGGCTGGAGGTGGTTACAAAGATAGGGGTGGGGGGAAGGCTGGAGGAGGTTACAGAAATAGGGAGGGAGTTATAGAGATAGCGAGCGGTGTAGGGCTGGAGGGGGTTACAGATAGGCAGCAGTGTAGGGGCTGGAGGATGTTACAGAGATAGGGAGGGTTGTAGGGGCTGGAGGAGGTTACAGAGATATGGATGGGTGTAGGGGCTGGAGGAGGTTACAGAGATAGGGGGTGTTGTAGGGGCTGGAGGAGGTTACGCAGATAGGGAGGGTTGTAGTAGCCGGAGGAGATTACACAGACAGGGAGGGGTGTAGGGGTCGGAGGAGGTTACAGAGATAGGGAGTGGTGTAGGTGCTGGAGGAGGTTACAGAGATAGGGAGTGGTGTAGGTGCTGGAGGAAGTTACAGAGATAGGGAGGGGTGTAGGGGCTGGAGGAAGTTACAGAGATAGGGAGGGGTGTAGGGGCTGGAGGAAGTAACAGAGATAGGGAGGGGTGTAGGGGCTGGAGGAAGTTACAGAGATAGGGAGGGGTGTAGGGGCTGGAGGAAGTTACAGAGATAGGGAAGGGTGTAGGGGCTGGAGGAGGTTACAGAGGTAGGGAGGGTTGTAGGGACTGGTGGAGGTTACAGAGATAGGTAATGGTGTAGGGGCTGGAGGATTTTACAGAGATAGGGAGGGGTGAAGGGGCTGGAGGAGGTTACAGAGTTAGGGAGGTTTGTAGGGGCTGGTGGATGTTACAGAGATAGGGAGGGGTGTAGGGGCTGGAGGAGGTTACAGAGATAGGGAGGGGTGTAGGGGCTGGAGGGGGTTACAGAGATAGGGAGAGGTGTAGGGGCTGGAGGAGGTTACAGAGATAGAGAGGGATGCGAGGCTGGAGGAGGTTACAGAGTTAGGGAGAGGTGTATGAGGCCGAGGAGGTTACAGAGATTGGGAGGGGTGTAGGGGCTGGAGGGGGTTACAGAGATAGGAAGTTACAGAGATAGGGAGGGAGTTACAGAGATAAGGAGGGGTGTAGGGCTGGAGGAGGTTACAGAGATAGGGAGGGGTGTAGGGGCTGGAGTAGGTTACAGAGATAGGGAGGGGTGTTGGGCTGGAGGTGGTTACAGAGATAGGGAGGGGTGTACCGGCTGGAGAAGCTTACAGAGATAGCGAGGGGTGTAGGGGTTGGAGCAGGTTACAGAGATAGGGAGGGGCGTAGGGGCTGGAGGAGGTTACAGAGATAGGGAGGGGTGTAGGGGCTGGAGGAGTTTACAGAGATACGGAGGGGTGTAGGGGTTGGAGGAGGTTACAGAGATATGGAGGGGTCTAGGGACTGGTGGAGGTTACAGAGATAGTCAGGTGTGTAGGGTGCAGCGCAACCTCAAATGCGGACTTTCTTAGTAGTGCAGCACACCCCCAATTATTGACCCTCCAATAGTGCAGCATACCGTCAATTACTGACACTCCAATAGTGCAGGATACCCTCAATTACTGACACTCCAATAGTGCAGAATACCCTCAATTACTGACACTCCAATACTGCAGCAAACCCTGAATTACTGACCCTGCAATAGTGCAGCACACCCTCAATTACTGACACTCCAATAGTGCAGCACACCCTCAATTACTGACACACCTATTGTGCAGCATATCCTCAATTATTTACAATCCAATACTTCAGCACACCCACAATTACTGACGACCAATCATGCAGCCCACCCTCAATTACTGACATGCAAGTAGTGCAGCAGACACTCAGTTACTTATACTCCAATATTGAAGCACACTGTCAATTCCTGACAATCCATTAGTGCAGCCGGAGGAGGTTCCAGATATCAGGAGGGTTTAGGATCTGGAGGAGATTACAGAGATAGGAAGGTTTGTAGGAGCAGGAGGAGGATACTGAGTTGGGGAGGGTTGTTGGGTCTGGAGGACATTACAGAGATCGGGTGGGTTGTGGAGAGTGGAGGAGTTTACAGAGATAGGGAGTGTTGTAGGGAGTGGAGGAGTTTACAGAGATCAGGAGGGTTGTAGGTGCTGTAGGAGTATACAGAGATAGGGAGGGATGTAGATCTGGAGGAGATTACAGAGATAAGGAGTGGTGTAGGGGCTGAAGGAGGTTACAGAAACAGGGAGATGTTTAGGTGCTGGAGGAGGTTACAGAGATAGGGAGGGCTGAAGGGGCTGGAGGAGGTTACAGAGATAGGGAGGGCTGTAGGGGCAGGAGGAGATTATGGCGATAGGGATGGGTGTAGGTGCTGGAGGAGGTTACAGAGATTGGGAGGTGTGTAGGGGTTGGAGGAGGTTACAGAGATAGGGAAGTGTGTAGGGGTTGGAGGTGGTTCCAGAGATAGGGAGGGGTGTAGGAGCCGGAGGATTTTACAGAGATAGGGAGAGGTGTAGGGGCTGGAGGAGGTTACAGAGAAAGGGAGGGTTGTAGGGGCTGGAGGAGGTTACAGAGATAGGGAGGGCTGTAGGGGCAGGAGGAGATTACGGCGATAGGGATGGGTGTAGGGGCTGGAGGAGGTTACAGAGATAGGGAAGTGTGTAGGGGTTGGAGGTGGTTCCAGAGATAGGGAGGGGTGTAGGAGCTGGAGGATTTTACAGAGATAGGGAGAGTTGTAGGGGCTGGAGGAGGTTACAGAGATAGGGAGGGGTGTAGGTGCTGGAGGAAGGTACAGAGATAGGGAGGGGTGTAGGGGCTGGAGGAAGTTACAGAGATAGGGAGGGGTGTAGGGGCTGGAGGAAGTTACAGAGATAGGGAGGGGTGGAGGGGCTGGAGGAAGTTACAGAGATAGGGAGGGGTGTAGGGGCTGGAGGAGGTTACAGAGATAGGGAGGGTTGTAGACGCAGGAGGAGGTTGAAGAGATACAGAGGTTTGAAGGGGTTGGAGGAGGTTACAGAGATAGGGACGGGTCTAGGGACTGGAGGAGGTTACAGAGATAGGTAGGGGTGAGAGGCAGGAGGAGGTTACAGAGATAGGGAGAGGATTAGGAGCCGGAGGAGGTTACAAAGATAGAGAGGCGTGTAGTGGCTGGAGGAGGTACAGACATTGGGAGGGGTGTAGGGATTGGAGGAGGTTACTGAGATAGGGAGGGGTGTATGGACTGTAGGAGGTTACAGAGATAGGGAGGGGTGCGAGGCTGGAGGAGGTTAAAAAGTTAGGGAGAGGTGTAGGAGCCCGAGGAGGTTACAGAGATTGGGAGGGGTGTTGGGGCTGGAGGGGGTTACAGAGATAGGAAGTTACAGAGATTGGGAGGGAGTTATAAAGATAAGGAGGGGTGTACGGCTGGAGGAGGTTACAGAGATAGGGAGGGGTGTAGCGGCTGGAGGAGTTTACAGAGATAGGGAGGGGTGTAGGGCTGGAGGAGTTTAAAGAGATAGGGAAGGGTGTACGGGCTGGAGAAGCTTACAAAGATAGCGAGGCGTGTAGGGGTTGGAGCAGGTTACAGAGATCGGGAGGGGTGTAGGGGCTGGAGGAAGTTACAGAGATAGGGAGAGGTGTAGGGGCTGGAGGAAGTTACAGAGATAGGGAGGGGTGTAGAAGCTGGAGGAGGTTGAAGAGATACAGAGGTTTGAAGGGGTTGGAGGAGGTTACAGAGATAGGGAGGGGACTAGGGATTGGAGCAGGTTACAGAGATAGGTAGGGATGAGAGGCTGGAGGAGGTTACAGAGATAGGGAGAGGATTAGGAGCCGGAAGAGGTTACAAAGATAGAGAGGCGTGTAGTGGCTGGAGGAGGTTACAGACATAGGGATGGGGGTAGGGATTGGAGGAGATTTCTGAGATAGGGAGGGGTGTATGGACTGGAGGAGGTTACAGAGATAGGGAGGGGTGCGAGGCTGGTGGAGGTTACAGAGTTAGGGAGAGGTGTAGTAGCCCGAGGAGGTTACAGAGATTGGGAGGGGTGTAGGGGCTGGAGGGGGTTACAGAGATAGGAAGTTACAGAGATTGGGAGGGAGTTATAGAGATAAGGAGGGGTGTACGGCTGGAGGATGTTACAGAGATAGGGAGGGGTGTAGCGGCTGGAGGAGGTTACAGAGATAGGGAGGGGTGTAGGGCTGGAGGAGTTTAAAGAGATAGGGAAGGGTGTACGGGCTGGAGAAGCATACAGAGATAGCGAGGGGTGTAGGGGTTGGAGCAGGTTACAGAGATAGGGAGGGGCGTAGGGGCTGTAGGAGGTTACAGAGTTAGTGAGGGGTGTAGGGGCTGGAGGATTTTACAGAGATAGGGAGGGGTCTAGGGAATGGTGGAGGTTACAGAGATAGGGAGGGGTGTAGGGGCTGGAGGAGGTTATAGAGATAGGAAGGTGTGTAGGGGCAGGAAGCTGTTAAGGAGGGTTCTAAGGGCTGGAGGAGGTTACAGAGATAGGGAGGGGTGTAGGGGCTGTAGGAGTTTACTGAGATAGGGAGAGATGTAGGATCTGGAGGAGATTACAGAGATAGGGAGTGGTGTAGGGACTGAAGGAGGTTACAGAAACAGGGAGAGGATTAGTTGCTGGAGGAGGTTACAGAGGTAGGGAGGGGTGTAGTGGCATGGAGGAGGTTACAGAGATAGGGTGGTTTGTAAGGGCTGGACAAAGTTATAGAGATAGGGTGGGTTGTAGTGAGTGGAGGAGGTTACAGAGATAGGGACGGATGTAGGTGGCTGGAGGTGGTTACAGAGATATGGAGGTGTGTAGGGGCTGGAGGAGATTACAGAGATAGGGTTGGGTGTAAATGGCTGGAGGTGGTTACAGAGATAGGGAGGTGTGTACATCTGGAGGAGTTTACAGAGATAGGAGAGATGTAGGGGCTGGATGAGTTTACAGAGTTAGGGATGGGTGTAGGTGCTGGAGGAGATTACAGAGATAGGGATGGGTGTAGGTGCTCGAGGAGGTTACAGAAATAAGGAGGGGTGCAGGGGCTGTACGAGGTTTCTGAGATAGGGATGGGTATAAGGTGCTGGAGGAGGTTACAGAGATAGGGAGGTTTGTAAGGGCTGGAGCAGGTTACAGAGATAGGGAGGTTTGTAGTGAGTGGAGGAGCTATCCGAGATTGGGAGTCTTGTTGGGTTTGACAGAGGATACATAGATAGGGATGGTTATAGTGAGTGTAGGAGGTTACGGAGAAAGGGAGGGTTGTAGGGAGTGGACGACATTGCAGACAGAGGGAGGGTTGTAGGGGCTGGAGAATTTTACAGAGATAGGGATGCGGTGCAGGGGCTGGAGGAGGTTACAGAAATACGGAGGTGTGTCGGGTCTGGATGAGGTTACAGAGAAAGGAAGGGGTGCGAGGCTGGAGGAGGTTACAGAGATAGGAAGTTACAGAGATAGGGAGGGAGTTACAGAGATAAGGAGGGTTGTAGAGCTGGAGGAGGTTCCAGAGATAGGGAGGGGTGTAGGAGGTGGAGGAGGTTACAGAGATAGGGAGGGGTGTAGGGGCTGGAGGAGATTACAGAGATAGGGAGGGGTGTATGGGTTGGAGAAGCTTACAGAGTTAGGGAGTGGTGTAGAGTTTGGAGCAGGTTACAGAGATAGAGAGGGGCGTAGGGGCTGGAGGAGTTTACAGAGATAGGGAGGGAGTTACAGAGCTGAGGAGGGGTGTAGGGCTGGAGGATGTTACAGAGATAGGGAGGGAGTTAAAGAGATAGGGAGGGGTGAGAGGCTGGAGAGCGTTACAGAGATAGGGAGGAGTGTAGGAGCCGGAGGATGTTACAGAGATAGGGCGGGTTGTCGGGATTGGAGGAGGTTACAGAGATAGGGAGGGGTGTAGGGACTGTAGGAAGTTACAGAGATAGGGAGGGGTGAGAGGCTGGAGGAGGTTACAGTGATAGGGAGAGGAGTAGGTGCCAGAGGATGCTACAAAGATAGGGAGGGTTGTATGGGCTGGAGGAGGTTACAGACATAGGGAGGAGTGTAGGGATTGGAGGAGGTTACAGAGATAGGGAGGGGTGTAGGGACTGGAGGAGGTTACAGAGATTGGAAAGGGTGCGAGGCTGGAGGAGGTTACAGAGTTAGGGAGAGGTGTAGCAGATGGAGGAGGTTACAGAGGTAGGGAGGGGTGTAGGGGCTGGAGGAGGTTACAGAGATACAGAGGGGTGTAGGTGCTGGAGGAGGTTACAGAGATAGGGAGCGATAAGAGGCTGGAGGAGGTTACAGAGATATGGAGGGGCGTAGGGGCTGGAGGAGGTTACAGAGATAGGGTGGGATGTAGGGGCTGGATGGGGTTACAGAGATAGGAAGTTACAGAGATAGGGAGGGAGTTACAGAGATAAGGAGTGGTGTAGGGCTGGAGGAGGTTACAGAGATAGGGAGGGGTGTTGGGTCTGGAGGAGGTTACAGAGATAGGGAGGGGTGTAGGGGCTGGAGCAGGTTACAGAGATATGGAGGCGCGTAGGGGCTGGAGGAGGTTACAGAGATAGGGAGGGTTGTAGGGGCTGGATGGGGTTACAGAGATAGGAAGTTATAGAGATAGGGAGGGAGTTACAGAGATAAGGAGGGGTGTAGGGCTGGAGGAGGTTACAGAGATAGGGAGGGGTGTAGTGGCTGCAGGAGGGTACAGAGATAGGGAGGGGTGTAGGGGCAGGAGGAGTTTACAGAGATAGGGAAGGGTGTACGGGCTGGCGAAGTTTACAGAGATACGGAGGGGCGTAGGGGCTGGAAAACGTTAAAGAGATAGGGAGGTTGTAGGGGCTGGAGGAGGTTACAGAGTTGGGGAGGGGTATAGGGGCCGGAGGATGTTACAGAGATAGGGAGGGGTGTAGTGGCTGGAGGATGTTACAGAGATACGGAGATGTGTAGGTTTTGGAGGAGGTTACAGATATAGGGAAGTGTGTATGGTTTGGAGGAGGTTACTGAGATAGGGAGGTGTGTAGGGGTTGGAGGAGGTTACAGAGATAGAGAGGGGTGTAGGAGCCGGAGGAGGTTACAGAGATAGGGAGAGGTGAAGGGGCTGGAGGAGGTTAGAGATAGGGAGGGGAGTACGGGCATGAGTAGGTTACAGAGATAGGGAGGATTGTAGATGCTGCCGGGTATTACAGAGATATGGAGGGTTGTAGGGGATCTAGGAGGTTACAGAGATAGGGAGGGGTGTAGGGACTGGAGGATATTACAGAGCTAGGGAGGGTTGTACCGGCTGGAGAAGCTTACAGAGATCGGGAGGTGTGTAATGGTTTAAGCAGGTTACAGAGATAGGGAGGGGCGTAGGGGCTGGAGGATGTTACAGAGATAGGGAGGGGTGTTGGGGCTGGAGCAGGTTACGGAGATAGGAAAGGGCGTAGGTGCTGGAGCAGGTTACAGAGATATGGAGGGGTGTAGGGGCAGGAGGAAGTTACAGAGTTAGGGAGGGGTGTAGGGGCCGGAGGAGGTTACAGAGATAGGGAGTGGTGTAGAGGTTGGAGCAGGTTACAGAGATAGTGAGGGGCGTAGGGGCTTGAGGAGGTTACAGTGATAGGGATGGTTGTAGGGGCTGGAGGAGGTTACAGAGATAGGGAGGTTGTAGGGGCTGGAGGAGGTTACAGAGTTAGGGAGGGGTATCGGGGCTGGAGCGGGTTACAAAGATAGGGAGGGGTGTAGGGGCTGGAGGTGCTTATAGAGATAGGTAGGTTTGAGAGTCTGGAGGATGTTATAGGGGGAGGTAGGGGTGAGAGGTTGGAGGAGGTTACAGAGATAGGGAAGGTTGTAGGGGGTGGATGGGGTTACAGAGATAGGATGTTATAGAGATAGGGAGGGAGTTACTGAGATAAGGAGGGGTGTAGGGCTGGTGGAGGTTACAGAGCTAGGGAGGGGTGTAGGGGCTGGAGGAGTTTACAGAGATAGGGAAGCGTTTACCGGCTGGCGAAGTTTACAGAGTTAGGGAGGGGCGTAGGGGCTGGAGGAGGTTACAGAGTTAGGGATTTTATAGCGGCTGGAGGAGGTTACAGAGTTAGGGAGGGGTATAGGGGCCGGAGGATGTTACAGAGATAGGGTGGGGTGTAGTGGCTGGAGGATGTTACAGAGATACGGACGTGTGTAGGTGTTGGAGGAGGTTACAGATGTAGGGAAGTGTGTATGGTTTGGAGGAGGTTACATAGATAGGGAGGTGTGTAGGGGTTGGAGGAGGTTACAGAGATAGGGAGGGCTGTAGGAGCCGGAGGAGGTCCAGAGATAGGGAGAGGTGAAGGACCTGGAGGAGGTTAGAGATAGGGAGGGGTGTACGGGCATGAGGAGGTTACAGAGTTATGGAGGGGTGTAGGGGCTCTAGGAGGTTACAGAGATAGGGAGGGGTGTAGGGACTGGAGGAGATTACAGAGATAGGGAGGGGTGTAGGGACTGGAGGAGATTACAGAGATAGGGAGGGGTGTACTGGTTGGAGAAGCTTACAGAGATCGGGAGGTGAGTAAGGGTTGGAGGAGGTTACAGAGATAGGGAGGGGTGTAGGGGCTGGAGCAGGTTACAGAGATAGGAATGGGCATAGGGGCTGGAGGAGGTTACAGTGATAGGGAGGGATGTAGGGGCTGGAGCAGGTTACAGAGATAGTGAGGGGTGTAGGGGTTGGAGCTGTTTACAGAGATTGGGAGGGGTGTAGCGGCTGGAGCAGGTTACAGACATATGGAGGGGTGTAGGGGCTGAAGGAAGTTACAGAGATAGGGAGGAGTGTAGGGGCCGGAGGAGGTTACAGAGATAGGGAGGGGTGTAGGGAATGGTGGAAATTACAGAGATAGTGAGGGGTGTACGTGATGGAGAAGCTTACGGAGATTGGGAGTGGTGTAAGGATTGGAGCAGGTTACAGAGATAAGGAGGGGCGTAGGGGCTGGAGTAGGTTACAGAGATACAGAGAGGTGTAGGGGCTGGAGGAGGTTACAGAGATAGGGAGGGTGTAGGGACTGGAAGATGTTACAGAGTTAGGGAAGTTTTTAGGGGCCGGAGGAGGTTACAGAGATAGGGGTGTAGGGGTTGGAGGAGGTTACAGATATAGGGAGGTGTGTTGGGGTTTGAGGTGGTTACAGAGATAGGGAGGTGTGTAGGTGTTGGAGGATATTACAGTGATAGGGAGGTGTGTAGGTGTTGGAGGAGGTTACAGAGATAGGGAGGGCTGTAGGGGCTGGAGGAGGTTACAGAGATAGGGAAGTGTGTAGGGGTTGGAGGTGGTTCCAGAGATAGGGAGGGGTGTAGGAGCCGGAGGATTTTACAGAGATAGGGAGAGGTGTAGGGGCTGGAGGAGGTTACAGAGAAAGGGAGGGTTGTAGGGGCTGGAGGAGGTTACAGAGATAGGGAGGGGTGTAGGGACTGGAGGTGGTTACAGAGGTAAGGAGGGGTGTAGGGACTGGAGGTGGTTACAGAGATAAGGAGGTGTGTAGGGCTGGAGGAGGATACAGGGATAGGGTGGGAGTTACAGAGGTAGGGAGCGGTGAGATTCTGGAGAGCGTTACGGAGATAGGGAGTGGTGTAGGAGGCGGAGGAGGTTACAGAGATAGGGAGGTGTGTAGGGGCTGGAGGTGGTTACAAAGATAGGGGTGGGGGGAAGGGCTGAAGGAGGTTACAGAAAAATGGAGGGAGTTATAGAGATAGTGAGCGGTGTAGGGCTGGAGGGGGTTACAGATAGGGAGCGGTGTAGGGGCATGAGGAGGTTACAGAGATAGGGAGGAGTGTAGGGGCTGGAGGAGTTTACAGATGTCGGGAGGGTTGTAGGGGCTGGAGGAGGTTACAGAGATAGGGAGGGGTGTAGGGGCTGGAGGATTTTACAGAGATAGGGAGTGGTGAGAGGCTGGAGGAGGTTTCAGAGATGGGAGGGGCGTTACAGAGATGGGGAGGGGTGATATGCGGGAGGAAGTTACAGAGATAGGGCAGGATGTAGAGTCTGGAAGCTGTTACAGAGTTAGGGAAGTGTGTAGGGGCTGAAGGAGGTTACAGAGATAGGGAGGAATGAGAGGCTGGAGGGTGTTACAGAGATAGTGAGGGAGTTATAGTGATAATGAGCGGTGTAGGTCTGGAGGAGGTTACAGATAGTGAGGGGTGTACGGGCATGAGGAGGTTACAGAGATAGCGAGGGGTGTAGGTGCTGGAGGAAGGTACAGAGATAGGGAGGGGTGTAGGGGCTGGAGGAAGTTACAGAGATAGGGAGGGGTGTAGGTGCTGGAGGAAGTTACAGAGATAGGGAGGGGTGGAGGGGCTGGAGGAAGTTACAGAGATAGGGAGGGGTGTAGGGGCTGGAGGAGGTTACAGAGATAGGGAGGGTTGTAGACGCAGGAGGAGGTTGAAGAGATACAGAGGTTTGAAGGGGTTGGAGGAGGTTACAGAGATAGGGACGGGTCTAGGGACTGGAGGAGGTTACAGAGATAGGTAGGGGTGAGAGGCAGGAGGAGGTTACAGAGATAGGGAGAGGATTAGGAGCCGGAGGAGGTTACAAAGATAGAGAGGCGTGTAGTGGCTGGAGGAGGTACAGACATTGGGAGGGGTGTAGGGATTGGAGGAGGTTACTGAGATAGGGAGGGGTGTATGGACTGTAGGAGGTTACAGAGATAGGGAGGGGTGCGAGGCTGGAGGAGGTTAAAAAGTTAGGGAGAGGTGTAGGAGCCCGAGGAGGTTACAGAGATTGGGAGGGGTGTTGGGGCTGGAGGGGGTTACAGAGATAGGAAGTTACAGAGATTGGGAGGGAGTTATAGAGATAAGGAGGGGTGTACGGCTGGAGGAGGTTACAGAGATAGGGAGGGGTGTAGCGGCTGGAGGAGTTTACAGAGATAGGGAGGGGTGTAGGGCTGGAGGAGTTTAAAGAGATAGGGAAGGGTGTACGGGCTGGAGAAGCTTACAAAGATAGCGAGGCGTGTAGGGGTTGGAGCAGGTTACAGAGATCGGGAGGGGTGTAGGGGCTGGAGGAAGTTACAGAGATAGGGAGAGGTGTAGGGGCTGGAGGAAGTTACAGAGATAGGGAGGGGTGTAGAAGCTGGAGGAGGTTGAAGAGATACAGAGGTTTGAAGGGGTTGGAGGAGGTTACAGAGATAGGGAGGGGACTAGGGATTGGAGCAGGTTACAGAGATAGGTAGGGATGAGAGGCTGGAGGAGGTTACAGAGATAGAGAGAGGATTAGGAGCCGGAAGAGGTTACAAAGATAGAGAGGCGTGTAGTGGCTGGAGGAGGTTACAGACATAGGGATGGGGGTAGGGATTGGAGGAGATTTCTGAGATAGGGAGGGGTGTATGGACTGGAGGAGGTTACAGAGATAGGGAGGGGTGCGAGGCTGGTGGAGGTTACAGAGTTAGGGAGAGGTGTAGTAGCCCGAGGAGGTTACAGAGATTGGGAGGGGTGTAGGGGCTGGAGGGGGTTACAGAGATAGGAAGTTACAGAGATTGGGAGGGAGTTATAGAGATAAGGAGGGGTGTACGGCTGGAGGATGTTACAGAGATAGGGAGGGGTGTAGCGGCTGGAGGAGGTTACAGAGATAGGGAGGGGTGTAGGGCTGGAGGAGTTTAAAGAGATAGGGAAGGGTGTACGGGCTGGAGAAGCATACAGAGATAGCGAGGGGTGTAGGGGTTGGAGCAGGTTACAGAGATAGGGAGGGGCGTAGGGGCTGTAGGAGGTTACAGAGTTAGTGAGGGGTGTAGGGGCTGGAGGATTTTACAGAGATAGGGAGGGGTCTAGGGAATGGTGGAGGTTACAGAGATAGGGAGGGGTGTAGGGGCTGGAGGAGGTTATAGAGATAGGAAGGTGTGTAGGGGCAGGAAGCTGTTAAGGAGGGTTCTAAGGGCTGGAGGAGGTTACAGAGATAGGGAGGGGTGTAGGGGCTGTAGGAGTTTACTGAGATAGGGAGAGATGTAGGATCTGGAGGAGATTACAGAGATAGGGAGTGGTGTAGGGACTGAAGGAGGTTACAGAAACAGGGAGAGGATTAGTTGCTGGAGGAGGTTACAGAGGTAGGGAGGGGTGTAGTGGCATGGAGGAGGTTACAGAGATAGGGTGGTTTGTAAGGGCTGGACAAAGTTATAGAGATAGGGTGGGTTGTAGTGAGTGGAGGAGGTTACAGAGATAGGGACGGATGTAGGTGGCTGGAGGTGGTTACAGAGATATGGAGGTGTGTAGGGGCTGGAGGAGATTACAGAGATAGGGTTGGGTGTAAATGGCTGGAGGTGGTTACAGAGATAGGGAGGTGTGTACATCTGGAGGAGTTTACAGAGATAGGAGAGATGTAGGGGCTGGATGAGTTTACAGAGTTAGGGATGGGTGTAGGTGCTGGAGGAGATTACAGAGATAGGGATGGGTGTAGGTGCTCGAGGAGGTTACAGAAATAAGGAGGGGTGCAGGGGCTGTACGAGGTTTCTGAGATAGGGATGGGTATAAGGTGCTGGAGGAGGTTACAGAGATAGGGAGGTTTGTAAGGGCTGGAGCAGGTTACAGAGATAGGGAGGTTTGTAGTGAGTGGAGGAGCTATCCGAGATTGGGAGTCTTGTTGGGTTTGACAGAGGATACATAGATAGGGATGGTTATAGTGAGTGTAGGAGGTTACGGAGAAAGGGAGGGTTGTAGGGAGTGGACGACATTGCAGACAGAGGGAGGGTTGTAGGGGCTGGAGAATTTTACAGAGATAGGGATGCGGTGCAGGGGCTGGAGGAGGTTACAGAAATACGGAGGTGTGTCGGGTCTGGATGAGGTTACAGAGAAAGGAAGGGGTGCGAGGCTGGAGGAGGTTACAGAGATAGGAAGTTACAGAGATAGGGAGGGAGTTACAGAGATAAGGAGGGTTGTAGAGCTGGAGGAGGTTCCAGAGATAGGGAGGGGTGTAGGAGGTGGAGGAGGTTACAGAGATAGGGAGGGGTGTAGGGGCTGGAGGAGGTTATAGAGATAGGAAGGTGTGTAGGGGCAGGAAGCTGTTAAGGAGGGTTCTAAGGGCTGGAGGAGGTTACAGAGATAGGGAGGGGTGTAGGGGCTGTAGGAGTTTACTGAGATAGGGAGAGATGTAGGATCTGGAGGAGATTACAGAGATAGGGAGTGGTGTAGGGACTGAAGGAGGTTACAGAAACAGGGAGAGGATTAGTTGCTGGAGGAGGTTACAGAGGTAGGGAGGGGTGTAGTGGCATGGAGGAGGTTACAGAGATAGGGTGGTTTGTAAGGGCTGGACAAAGTTATAGAGATAGGGTGGGTTGTAGTGAGTGGAGGAGGTTACAGAGATAGGGACGGATGTAGGTGGCTGGAGGTGGTTACAGAGATATGGAGGTGTGTAGGGGCTGGAGGAGATTACAGAGATAGGGTTGGGTGTAAATGGCTGGAGGTGGTTACAGAGATAGGGAGGTGTGTACATCTGGAGGAGTTTACAGAGATAGGAGAGATGTAGGGGCTGGATGAGTTTACAGAGTTAGGGATGGGTGTAGGTGCTGGAGGAGATTACAGAGATAGGGATGGGTGTAGGTGCTCGAGGAGGTTACAGAAATAAGGAGGGGTGCAGGGGCTGTACGAGGTTTCTGAGATAGGGATGGGTATAAGGTGCTGGAGGAGGTTACAGAGATAGGGAGGTTTGTAAGGGCTGGAGCAGGTTACAGAGATAGGGAGGTTTGTAGTGAGTGGAGGAGCTATCCGAGATTGGGAGTCTTGTTGGGTTTGACAGAGGATACATAGATAGGGATGGTTATAGTGAGTGTAGGAGGTTACGGAGAAAGGGAGGGTTGTAGGGAGTGGACGACATTGCAGACAGAGGGAGGGTTGTAGGGGCTGGAGAATTTTACAGAGATAGGGATGCGGTGCAGGGGCTGGAGGAGGTTACAGAAATACGGAGGTGTGTCGGGTCTGGATGAGGTTACAGAGAAAGGAAGGGGTGCGAGGCTGGAGGAGGTTACAGAGATAGGAAGTTACAGAGATAGGGAGGGAGTTACAGAGATAAGGAGGGTTGTAGAGCTGGAGGAGGTTCCAGAGATAGGGAGGGGTGTAGGAGGTGGAGGAGGTTACAAAGATAGGGAGGGGTGTAGGGGCTGGAGGAGATTACAGAGATAGGGAGGGGTGTATGGGTTGGAGAAGCTTACAGAGTTAGGGAGTGGTGTAGAGTTTGGAGCAGGTTACAGAGATAGAGAGGGGCGTAGGGGCTGGAGGAGTTTACAGAGATAGGGAGGGAGTTACAGAGCTGAGGAGGGGTGTAGGGCTGGAGGATGTTACAGAGATAGGGAGGGAGTTAAAGAGATAGGGAGGGGTGAGAGGCTGGAGAGCGTTACAGAGATAGGGAGGAGTGTAGGAGCCGGAGGATGTTACAGAGATAGGGCGGGTTGTCGGGATTGGAGGAGGTTACAGAGATAGGGAGGGGTGTAGGGACTGTAGGAAGTTACAGAGATAGGGAGGGGTGAGAGGCTGGAGGAGGTTACAGTGATAGGGAGAGGAGTAGGTGCCAGAGGATGCTACAAAGATAGGGAGGGTTGTACGGGCTGGAGGAGGTTACAGACATAGGGAGGAGTGTAGGGATTGGAGGAGGTTACAGAGATAGGGAGGGGTGTAGGGACTGGAGGAGGTTACAGAGATTGGAAAGGGTGCGAGGCTGGAGGAGGTTACAGAGTTAGGGAGAGGTGTAGCAGATGGAGGAGGTTACAGAGGTAGGGAGGGGTGTAGGGGCTGGAGGAGGTTACAGAGATACAGAGGGGTGTAGGTGCTGGAGGAGGTTACAGAGATAGGGAGCGATAAGAGGCTGGAGGAGGTTACAGAGATATGGAGGGGCGTAGGGGCTGGAGGAGGTTACAGAGATAGGGTGGGATGTAGGGGCTGGATGGGGTTACAGAGATAGGAAGTTACAGAGATAGGGAGGGAGTTACAGAGATAAGGAGTGGTGTAGGGCTGGAGGAGGTTACAGAGATAGGGAGGGGTGTTGGGTCTGGAGGAGGTTACAGAGATAGGGAGGGGTGTAGGGGCTGGAGCAGGTTACAGAGATATGGAGGCGCGTAGGGGCTGGAGGAGGTTACAGAGATAGGGAGGGTTGTAGGGGCTGGATGGGGTTACAGAGATAGGAAGTTATAGAGATAGGGAGGGAGTTACAGAGATAAGGAGGGGTGTAGGGCTGGAGGAGGTTACAGAGATAGGGAGGGGTGTAGTGGCTGCAGGAGGGTACAGAGATAGGGAGGGGTGTAGGGGCAGGAGGAGTTTACAGAGATAGGGAAGGGTGTACGGGCTGGCGAAGTTTACAGAGATACGGAGGGGCGTAGGGGCTGGAAAACGTTAAAGAGATAGGGAGGTTGTAGGGGCTGGAGGAGGTTACAGAGTTGGGGAGGGGTATAGGGGCCGGAGGATGTTACAGAGATAGGGAGGGGTGTAGTGGCTGGAGGATGTTACAGAGATACGGAGATGTGTAGGTTTTGGAGGAGGTTACAGATATAGGGAAGTGTGTATGGTTTGGAGGAGGTTACTGAGATAGGGAGGTGTGTAGGGGTTGGAGGAGGTTACAGAGATAGTGAGGGGTGTAGGAGCCGGAGGAGGTTACATAGATAGGGAGAGGTGAAGGGGCTGGAGGAGGTTAGAGATAGGGAGGGGAGTACGGGCATGAGTAGGTTACAGAGATAGGGAGGATTGTAGATGCTGCCGGGTATTACAGAGATATGGAGGGTTGTAGGGGATCTAGGAGGTTACAGAGATAGGGAGGGGTGTAGGGACTGGAGGATATTACAGAGCTAGGGAGGGTTGTACCGGCTGGAGAAGCTTACAGAGATCGGGAAGTGTGTAAGGGTTGGAGCAGGTTACAGAGATAGGGAGGGGCGTAGGGGCTGGAGGATGTTACAGAGATAGGGAGGGGTGTTGGGGCTGGAGCAGGTTACGGAGATAGGAAAGGGCGTAGGTGCTGGAGCAGGTTACAGAGATATGGAGGGGTGTAGGGGCAGGAGGAAGTTACAGAGTTAGGGAGGGGTGTAGGGGCCGGAGGAGGTTACAGAGATAGGGAGTGGTGTAGAGGTTGGAGCAGGTTACAGAGATAGTGAGGGGCGTAGGGGCTTGAGGAGGTTACAGTGATAGGGAGGGGTGTAGGGGCTGGATGAGGTTACAGAGTTAGGGATGGTTGTAGGGGCTGGAGGAGGTTACAGAGATAGGGAGGTTGTAGTGGCTGGAGGAGGTTACAGAGTTAGGGAGGGGTATCGGGGCTGGAGCGGGTTACAAAGATAGGGAGGGGTGTAGGGGCTGGAGGTGCTTATAGAGATAGGTAGGTTTGAGAGTCTGGAGGATGTTATAGGGGGAGGTAGGGGTGAGAGGCTGGAGGAGGTTACAGACATAGGGAGGGTTGTAGGGGCTGGATGGGGTTACAGAGATAGGATGTTATAGAGATAGGGAGGGAGTTACTGAGATAAGGAGGGGTGTAGGGCTGGTGGAGGTTACAGAGCTAGGGAGGGGTGTAGGGGCTGGAGGAGTTTACAGAGATAGGGAAGCGTTTACCGGCTGGCGAAGTTTACAGAGTTAGGGAGGGGCGTAGGGGCTGGAGGAGGTTACAGAGTTAGGGATTTTGTAGCGGCTGGAGGAGGTTACAGAGTTAGGGAGGGGTATAGGGGCCGGAGGATGTTACAGAGATAGGGTGGGGTGTAGTGGCTGGAGGATGTTACAGAGATACGGACGTGTGTAGGTGTTGGAGGAGGTTACAGATGTAGGGAAGTGTGTATGGTTTGGAGGAGGTTACATAGATAGGGAGGTGTGTAGGGGTTGGAGGAGGTTACAGAGATAGGGAGGGCTGTAGGAGCCGGAGGAGGTCCAGAGATAGGGAGAGGTGAAGGACCTGGAGGAGGTTAGAGATAGGGAGGGGTGTACGGGCATGAGGAGGTTACAGAGTTATGGAGGGGTGTAGGGGCTCTAGGAGGTTACAGAGATAGGGAGGGGTGTAGGGACTGGAGGAGATTACAGAGATAGGGAGGGGTGTAGGGACTGGAGGAGATTATAGAGATAGGGAGGGGTGTACTGGTTGGAGAAGCTTACAGAGATCGGGAGGTGAGTAAGGGTTGGAGGACGTTACAGAGATAGGGAGGGGTGTAGGGGCTGGAGCAGGTTACAGAGATAGGAATGGGCATAGGGGCTGGAGGAGGTTACAGTGATAGGGAGGGATGTAGGGGCTGGAGCAGGTTACAGAGATAGTGAGGGGTGTAGGGGTTGGAGCTGTTTACGGAGATTGGGAGGGGTGTAGCGGCTGGAGCAGGTTACAGACATATAGAGGGGTGTAGGGGCTGAAGGAAGTTACAGAGATAGGGAGGAGTGTAGGGGCCGGAGGAGGTTACAGAGATAGGGAGGGGTGTAGGGAATGGAGGAAATTACAGAGATAGTGAGGGGTGTACGTGATGGAGAAGCTTACGGAGATTGGGAGTGGTGTAAGGATTGGAGCAGGTTACAGAGATAAGGAGGGGCGTAGGGGCTGGAGTAGGTTACAGAGATACAGAGAGGTGTAGGGGCTGGAGTAGGTTACAGATTTAGGGAGGGCTGTAGGGGCTGGAGGAGGTTACAGAGATAGGGAGGGTGTAGGGACTGGAAGATGTTACAGAGTTAGGGAAGTTTTTAGGGGCCGGAGGAGGTTACAGAGATAGGGGTGTAGGGGTTGGAGGAGGTTACAGATATAGGGAGGTGTGTTGGGGTTTGAGGTGGTTACAGAGATAGGGAGGTGTGTAGGTGTTGGAGGATATTACAGTGATAGGGAGGTGTGTAGGTGTTGGAGGAGGTTACAGAGATAGGGAGGGGTGTAGGTGCCGGAGGATGTTACAGAGATAGGGAGAGGTGTTGGGGCTGGAGGGGGTTACAGAGATAGGGAGGGTGTTACAGAGATAAGGAGGGGTGTAGGTCTGGAGGATGTTACAGAGATAGCGCGGGAGTTACAGAGATATGGAGCGGTGAGAGGCTGGACAGCGTTACAGAGATAGGGAGGGGTGTTGGAGCTGGAGGAGGTTACAGAGATAGGAAGTGGTGTAGGGGCGGTAGGAAGTTACAGAAATAGGGAGGATTGTAGGGGCTGGAGGTGTTTACAGAGATAGGGAGAGGAGTAGGGGCCGGAGGAGTTTACAAAGAAAGGGAGGGGTGTAGGGGCTGCAGGAGGTTATAGAGATAGGTAAGTGTGAGAGGCTGGAGGAGGTTATAGAGATAGGTAGGGGTGAGAGGCTGGATGAGGTTACAGAGATAGGGAGAGGAGTAGGAGCCGGAGGAGGTTACAAAGATAGGGAGGGGTGTAGGGGCTGGAGGAGGTTACAGACATAGGGAGGGGTGAAGGGATTGGAGGAGGTTACAGAGATAGGGAGGGGTGTAGGGACTGGAGGAGGTTACAGAGATAGGGAGGGGTGCGAAGCTGGAGGAGGTTACAGAGTTAGTGAGAGTTTAGGAGCCGGAAGAGGTTACAGCTATAGGGAGGGGTGTAGGGGTTGGAGGGGGTTACAGAGATAGGGAGGGAGTTACAGAGATAGGAAGTTACAGAGATAGGGAGGGAGTTACAGAGATAAGGAGGGGTGTAGGTCTGGAGGAGGTTACAGAGATAGGGAGGGGTGTAGGTTCTGGAGGAGGTTACAGAGATAGGGAGGGATGTAGGGGCTGGCGACGCTTACAGAGATAGGGAGCGGTTTTGTGGTTGGAGCAGGTTACAAAGATAGGGAGGGTCATAGGGGCTGGAAGAGGTTACAGAGATAGGGAGGAAGTTACAGAGATAGGGACTGGTGTAGTAGGCGGAGGATGTTACAGAGATAGGGAGGGGTGTAGGGATTGAAGGAGGTTACAGAGATAGGGAGGGGTGTAGGGGCTGGAGGAGTTTTCAGAGATAGGGAGGGGCGAGAGGCTGGAGGAGGTTACAGAGTTAGGGAGAGGTGTAGGAGACGGAGGAGGTTACTGAGATAGGGAGGGTTGTAGGGGCTGGATGGGGTTACAGAGATAGGTACTTACAGAGATAGGGAGGGAGTTACAGAGGTAAGGAGGGGTGTAGGGCTTGGAGCAGGTTACAGAGATAGGGAGGGTCGTAGGGGCTGGAGGAGGTTAGAGAGTTAGGGAGGGTTGTAGGGGCTGGAGGAGGTTACAGAGATAGGGAAGTTGTAGGGGCTGGAGGAGGTTACAGAGTTAGGGAGGGGTATAGGGGCAGAAGGAAGTTACAGAGATAGGGAGGGGTGCAGTGGCTGGAGAAGGTAACAGAGATAGGGATGTGTGTAGGGGCTGGAGGAGATTACAGATATAGGGAAGTGTGCACGCGTTGGAGGAGGTTACAGAGATTGGGAGGTGTGTAGATGTTGGAGGAGGTTACAGAGATAGGGAGGGGTGTAGATGCTGGCGGAGGTTACAGAGATATGGAGGGGTGTGGGGCTTCTAGGAGGTTACAGAGATAGGGAGTGGTCTAGGGACTGGAGGAGATCACAGAGATAGGGAGGGGTGTAAGGGTTGGAGCAGGTTACAGTGATAGGGAGGGGCGTAGGGGCTGGAGGAGGTTACAGAGTTAGGGAGGGGTGTAGGGGCTGGAGCAGGTTACAGAGTTTGGGAGGGGTGTAGGGGCTGGAGAATGTTACAGAGATAAGGATGGTGTAAGGGCTGGAGTAGGTTACAGAGTTAGGGAGGTGTGTAGAGGTTGCTGGTGGTTACAGAGATAGGGAGGGGTGTAGGGGCTGGAGGGTATTACAGAGATACGGCGGGAGTTACAGAGTTAAGGAGGGGTGTAGGGCTGGTGGAGGTTACGGGGATAGGGCGGGAGTTACAGAGATAGGGAGCGGTGAGAGGCTGGAGAGCGTTACAGAGATCGGGAGGGGTGTAGGAGCCGGAGGAGGTTACAGAGATAGGGAGGGGTGCAGGGACTGGAGTTGGTGACAGAGTTAGGGAGGGGTGTAGGGGCTGGAGGTGGTTACAAAGATGGGGGTGGGGGGAGCGGCTGGAGGATGTTTCAGAAATAGGGAGGGAGTTATAGAGATAGTGTGCGGTGTAGGGCTGGAGGAGCTTACATATAGGGAGGTGTGTACGGGCATAAGGAGTTTACAGAGATAAGGTGGGTTGTAGGGACTGGAGGATTTTACAGAGATAGGGATGGGTGTAGGGGCTGGAGGAGGTTACAGAGATAGGGAGGGATGTAGTGTCTGGAGGAGATTACAGAGATAGGGAGCGGTGAGAGGCTGGAGGAGGTTACAGAGATGGGGAGGGAGTTACAGAGATTGTGCGGTGTTAGGCTGGAGGAGGTTACAGAGATGGGGAGGTGTGTAGGGGTTGGAGGAGGTTACAAGGATAAGGAGGAGTGTAGGGACTGCAGGTGGTTACAGAGATAGGGGGAGGTGTGGCTGGAGGATGTTAGAGATAGGGAGGGGTGTAGCGCTGGAGGAGGTTACAGTGATAGGGAGGGGTGTACGGGCTGGAGGAATTTACAGAGATAGCGATGGGTGTAGGGGTTTGAGCAGATTACAGAGATAGGGAGGGGCGTAGGGGTTGGAGGAGGTTACAGAGATAGGGAGGGCTGTAGGGGCTGGAAGAGGTTACAGAGTTAGTGAGGGGTTTAGGGGCTGGAGGAGGTTACAGAGATACGGAGGGGTGTAGGTGTTGGAGGAGTTTACAGAGATAGGGAGGGGTCTAGTGAATGGTGGAGGTTACAGAGATATGGAGGGGAGTAGGGTGCAGCACACCCTCAAATGCGGACTCTCTTGTAGTGCAGCACACCCCCAATTATTGACCCTCCAATAGTGCAGCATACCGTCAATTACTGACACTGCAATAGTGTAGCACACCCGCAATTACTGACACTCCAATCATGCAGCATACCCTCAATTACTGACACTCCAATCATGCAGCACACCCTCAATTACTGACACTGCAATAGTGTAGCACCCCCTCACTTACAGACACTCAAATTGTGCAGAATACTGTAAATTAATGACTCTCCAATAGTGCAGCACACCGTCAATTACTGACACTCGAACAGTACAGCACACCCTCAATTACTGACACCTATTGAAGCCTATTTCTCCACTAGACCACTGTAACATAATATCAATGGAGCCAGGGTGAGTTTTCACACAGCATATTTCAACTCTTTCTTGGACTCGAAATCAAGTTCTGTCGAAGGGTCATGAGGACTCGAAACGTCAACTCTTTTCTTCTCCGCCGATGCTGCCAGACCTGCTGAGTTTTTCCAGGTAATTCTGTTTTTGTTTTGGATTTCCAGCATCTGCAGTTTTTTTTTGTCTTTAGGTAGATGGGGTTACAGAGATAGGAAGTTACAGAGATAGGGAGGGAGTTACAGAAATAAGGAGGGGTGTAGGGCTGGAGGAGGTTACAGAGATAGGGTGGGGTGTTCTGGATGGAGGAGGGTACAGTGATAGGGAGGGGTGTAGGGGCTGGAGTAGGTTACAGAGTTAGGGACGTGTATCGGGACCGGAGGAGGTTACAGAGATAGGGAGGGGTGTAGGGGCTGGAGCAGGTTACAGAGATAGGGAGGTATATATGGGTTGGAGGATGTTACAGAGATAGGAAGTGTGTAGGGGTTGGAGGAGGTTACAGAGGTAAGGAGGGGCGTAAGAGCCGGAGGAGGTTACAGAGATAGGGAGGGGTGTAGGGGCATGAGGAGTTAACAGAGATAGTGTGGGGACTAGAGGCTGGAGGGGCTTACAGAGATAGGGAGAGATGTAGGGGCTGGAGGAGGGTACAGAGATAGGGAGCGGTGTAAGGGTTGGAGCAGGATACAGAGATAGGGAGGTGTGTAGGAGTTGGAGGTGGTTACAGAGATAGGGAGGGGTGAGGGAGCGGGAGGAGTTTACAGAGATACAGATATGTGTAGGGGCTGGAGGAGGTTACAGAGATAGGGAGGGGTGTAGGGGCTGGAAGGTGTTTCAGAGATTGGGAGGGTGTTACAGAGATAAGGAGGGGTGTAGGTCTGGAGGAGGTTACAGATATAGGGCGGGAGTTACAGAGATAGGGAGGGGTGTTGGATCCGCAGGGTGTTACAGAGAAAGGGAGGGCTGTAGGGGCTGTAGGAGGTTACAACAATAGGGGTGGCGGGAGGGGCTGGAGGAGGTTACAGAGATAGGGAGGAATGAGAGGCTCAAGGGTGTTAAAGAGATAGGGAGGGAGTTATAGAGATTATGAGCGGTGTAGGGCTGGAGGAGGTTACCGATAGTGAGGGGTGTATGGGCATGAGGAGATTACAGAGATACGGAGGGGTGTAGGGGCTGGAGGAAGTTACAGAAATCGGGAGGGTTGTAGGGTCTGGAGGAGGTTACAGAGATAGGGAGGGGTGTAGGGGCCGGAGGAGGTTACAGAGATAGGGAGGGGTGTAGGGGCCGGAGGAGGTTACAGAGATAGGGCTGGGTGTAGAGGCCGAAGGAGGTTACAGAGATAGGGAGGGGTGTAGGAGCCGGAGGAGATTACAAAGACAGGGAGGGGTGTCGGGGCTGGAAGAAGTTACAGACATAGGGAGGAGTGTAGGGGCTGGAGGAGGTTACAGAGATAGGGAGCGATGAGAGGCTGGAGGAGGTTACAGAGATGGGAGGGTAGTTACAGAGATGGTGGTGTGATAGGCTGGAGGAGGTTACAGAGATAGGGAGTGGTGTAGGGGTTGGAGGAGATTACACAGACAGGGAGGGGTGTAGGGGCTGGAAGAGGTTACAGAGATAGGGAGGTGTGCAGGGGTTGGAGGAGGTAAAAAGCATAAGGAGGAGTGTAGGGACTGGAGGTGGTTACTGAGATGGGGGAGGTGTAGGGGCTGGAGGAAGTTACAGAGATAGGGACGGATGAGAGGCTGGAGGAGGTTACAGAGATACAGAGGGGTGTCGGGGTTGGAGGAGGTTACAGAGATAGGGAGAGGTCTAGGGACTGGAGGAGGTTACAGAGATAAGTAGGGAAGGGAGGCTGGAGGAGGTTACAGAGATAGGGAGAGGAGTAGGACCCGGAGGAGGTTACAAAGATAGGGAGGGGTGTAGGGGCTGGAGGAGGTTACAGACATAGGGAGGGGTGTAGGGATTGGAGGAGGTTACAGAGATAGGGAGGGGTGTAGGGATTGGAGGAGGTTACAGAGATAGGGAGGGGTGCGAGGCTGGATGAGGTTACAGAGTTAGGGAGTGTTTAGGAGCCGGAGGAGGTTACAGCGATAGGGAGGGGTGTAGGTGCTGGAGGGGGTTACAGAGATAGGGAAGGAGTTACAGAGATAGGAAGTTACAGAGATAGGGAGTGGTGTAGGGGTTGGAGGAGATTACACAGACTGGGAGGGGTGTAGGGGCTGGAAGAGGTTACAGAGATAGGCAGGGGTGTAGGGATTGGAGGAGTTTACAGAGATAGGAAGTTACAGAGATAGGGAGGGAGTTAGAGAGATAAGGAGGGGTGTAGGGCTGGAGGATGTTACAGAGATAGGGAGCGGTGTAGGGGCTGGAGGAGGCTACAGAGATAGGGAGGGTGGCAAGGGCTGGAGGAGGTTATAGAGATAGGGAGGGAGTTACAGAGATAGGGACGGGTGAGAGGCTGGAGAGCGTTACAGAGATAGGGAGGGGTGTAGGGTCCGGATGATGTTACAGAAATAGGGAGGGGTGTAGGGATTGGAGGTGGTTACAGAGATAGGGAGGGTTATTGGGCCTGAGGATGTTACAGATATAGGGAGGGGTGTAGGGGCTGGAGGAGGTTACAGAGATAGGGTGGTGTGTAGGGGTTGGAGGAGGTTTCAGATATAGGGAATTGTGTAGGGGCATGAGGAGGTTACAGATATAGGGTGTGGTGTAGATGCTGGCGAGGGTTACAGAGATAGAGAGGGTTTTAAGGGCTCTAGGAGGTTACAGAGATTGGGAGGGGTGAAGGGTCTGGAGGAGATTATAGAGATAGGGAGAGTTGTGCGGGCTGGAGAAGCTTACAGAGATCGGGAGTGGTGAAGGGGTTGGACCAGGTTACAGAGATTTGGAGGGGTGTAGGGGCTCGAGGAGTTTACAGAGATAGGGAGAGATTTGGAGCCGGAGGAGGTTACAGCGATGGGGGGGGGGGGGGGGTGTAGGGACTGGAGTGGGTTACAGAGATAGGGAGGGAGTTACAGAGATAGGAAGTTACAGTGACAGGGAGGGAGTTACAGAGATTAGGAGGGGTGTAGTGTTGGAGGAGGTTACAGATAGGGAGGGGTGTAGGGGCTGGAGGAGGTTACTGAGATAGGGACGGGTGTAGGAGTTGGAGCAGGTTACAGAGATAGGGAGGTGTGTAGGGGTTGGAGGTGGTTACAGAGATAGGGAGGGGTGTAGGAACCGGAGGAGGTTACAGAGATAGGGAGAGGTGTAGGGGCTGGAGAAGGTTACAGAGATAGGGACTGGTGTAGGGGCTGGAGTGGGTTACAGAGATAGGGAGGGATTTAAAGAGATAGGAAGTTACAGAGATAGGGAGGGAGTTACAGAGATAAGGAGGGGTGTAGGGCTGGAGGAGGTTACAGAGATAGCGAGGGGTGTAGGGGCTGGAAGAGGTTACAGACATAGGGAGGGGCGTAGGGTCTGGAGAGGTTACAGAGAGAGGGAGCGGTGAGAGGCTGGAGGAGGTTACAGAGATGGGGGGGGGTAGTTACAGAGAAGGGGGGGTGATAGGCTGGAGGAGGGTACAGAGATAAGGCGGGATGAGAGGCTGGAGGAGGTTACAGAGATACGGAGGGGTGTTAGGGTTGGAGATGGTTACAGAGATAGGGAGGGGTTTAGGGACTGGAGGAGGTTACAGAGATAGGGAGGGGTGCGAGGCTGGAGGAGGTTACAGAGTTAGGGAGTGTTTAGGAGCCGGAGGAGGTTACAGCGATAGGGAGGTGTGTAGGGGCTGGAGGGGATTACAGAGATAGGGAAGGAGTTACAGAGATAGGAAGTTACAGAGTTAGGGAGGGAGTTACAGAGATAAGGAGGGGTGTAGGGCTGGAGGAGTTTACAGAGATAGGGAGGGGTGTAGGGGCTGGAGGAGATTGCAGAGATAGAGAGGGGTGCAGGGGTTGGAGCAGGTTACAGAGATTAGCAGGGGCGTAGTGGCTGGAGGAGGTTACAGAGAAAGGGAGGGGTGTAGGGCTGGAGGAGGTTACAGAGATAGGGAGGGAGTTACAGAGATAGGGACGGGTGAGAGGCTGGAGAGCGTTACAGAGATAGGGAGGGGTGTAGGGTCCGGATGATGTTACAGAAATAGGGAGGGGTGCAGGGATTGGAGGTGGTTACAGAGATAGGGAGGGGTATTGGGCCTGAGGATGTTACAGAGATAGGGAGGGGTGTAGGGGCTGGAGGAGGTTACAGAGATAGGGAGGTGTGTAGGGGTTGGAGGAAGTTTCAGATATAGGGAATTGTGTAGGGGCATGAGGAGGTTACAGATATAGGGAGTGGTGTAGATGCTGGCGAGGGTTACAGAGATAAGGAGAGTTTTAGGGGCTCTAGGAGGTTACAGAGATTGGGAGGGGTGAAGGGTCTGGAGGAGATTATAGAGATAGGGAGGGTTGTGCGGGCTGGAGAAGCTTACAGAGATCGGGAGTAGTGTAGGGGTTGGAGCAGGTTACAGAGATTTGGAGGGGTGTAGGGGCTCGAGGATTTTACAGAAATAGGGAGGGGTGTAGGGGCTGGAGCAGGTTACAGAGTTAGGGAGGGTTGTAGGGGCTGGAGGGGGTTACAGAGATAGGGAGAGATTTGGAGCCGGAGGAGGTTACAGCGATTTGGGGGGGGGGTGTAGGGACTGGAGTGGGTTACAGAGATAGGGAGGGAGTTACAGAGATAGGAAGTTACAGAGATAGGGAGGGAGTTACAGAGATTAGGAGGGGTGTAGGGTTGGAGGAGGTTACAGAGATAGGGAGGGGTGTAGGGGCTGGAGGAGGTTACTGAGATTGGGACGGGTGTAGGAGTTGGAGCAGGTTATAGAGATAGGGCTGTGTGTAGGGGTTGGAGGTGGTTACAGAGATAGGGAGGGTTGTAGGAGCCGGAGGCGGTTACAGAGATAGGGAGAGGTGTAGGGTCTGGAGAAGGTTACAGAGATAGGGAGTGGTGTAGGGGCTGGAGTGGGTTACAGAGATAGGGAGGGATTTACCGAGATAAGGAGGGGTGTAGGGGCTGGAGGAGGTTAAAGAGTTAGGGAGGGAGTTCCAGAGAAAGGGAGGGGTGAGAGGCTGGAGAGAGTTACAGAGATAGGGAGTGGTGTAGGGATTGGAGGAGGTTACAGACATTGGGAGGGGTGTAGGGATTGGAGGAGTTTTCCGAGATAGGGAGGGGTGTAGGGATTGGAGGAGGTTTCCGAGGTAGGGAGGGGTGCAGGGACTTGAGGACGTTACAGAGATAGGAAGGGGTGCGAGGCTGGAGGAGGTTACAGAGTTAAGGAGAGGTGTAGGAGCCGGAGGAGGTTACTGAGATAGGTAGGGTTCTCGATGGGGTTACAGAGATAGGAAGTTACAGAGATAGGGAGGGAGATACAGAAATAAGGAGGGGTGTAGGGCTGGAGGAGGTTACAGAGATAGGGTGGGGTGTTCTGGCTGGAGGAGGGTACAGCGATAGGGAGGGGTGTAGGGGCTGGAGTAGGTTACAGAGTTAGGGAGGTGTATCGGGGCCGGAGGAGGTTACAGAGATAGGGAGGGGTGTAGGGGATGGAGCAGGTTACAGAGATAGGGAGGTATATATGGGTTGGAGGATGTTACAGAGATAGGAAGTGTGTAGGGGTTGGAGGAGGTTACAGAGGTAAGGAGGGGTGTAAGAGCCGGAGGAAGTTACAGAGATAGGGAGGGGTGTAGGGGTTGGAGGAGATTACACAGACTGGGAGGGGTGTAGGGGCTGGAGGAGGTTACAGAGCTAGGGAGGCGTATAGGGCTGGAGGAGGTTACAGAGATAGGGAGGGAGTTACAGAGATAGGGACGGGTGAGAGGTTGGCGAGATTTACAGAGATAGGGAGGGGTGAAGGAGCCGGATGATGTTACAGAGATAGGGAGGGGTGTAGGGATTGGCGGAGGTTACAGTGATAGGGAGGGATATATGGGCCGGAGGATGTTACAGAGATATGGAGGTGTGTCGGGGTTGGAGGAGGTTACAGATATAGGGAATTGTGTAGGTGTTGGAGTAGGTTACAGAGATAGGGAGGTGTGTAGGGGTTGAAGGAGGTTACAGAGATAGGGAGGGGTGTAGGGGCTGGAGGAGGTTACAGAGATAGGGAGGGGTGTACGGGCATGTGGAGGTTAGATATAGGGAGGGGTGTAGATGCCGGCGGGGGTTACAGAGATAGGCAGGGGTGTAGGGGCCCTAGGAGGTTACAGAGATAGGGAGGGGTGTTGGGACTGGAGGAGATTATAGAGATAGGGAGGGGTGTAGGCGTTGGAGCAGGTTACAGAGATTTGGAGTCGCGTAGGGGCTGGAGGAGTTAACAGAGATAGGGAAGGGTGTTGGAGCCGCAGGAGGTTACAGAGAAAGGGATCGTTGTAGGGGCTGTAGGAGGTTACAAAAATAGGGGTGTGGGGAGGGGCTGGAGGAGGTTACAGAGATAGGGCGGAATGAGAGGCTGGAGGGTGTTACAGAGATAGGGAGGTTTGTAGGGGCTGGAGGAGGTTACAGAGTTAGGGAGGGGTTTAAGGGCCGCAGGATTTTACAGAAATAGGGAGGGGTGTAGAGGCCGGAGGAGGTTACAGAGATAGGGAGGGGTGTAGGGGCCGGAGGAGGTTACAGAGATAGGGCGGGGTGTAGGGGCCGGAGGAGGTTACAGAGATTGGGCGGGGTGTAGGGGCTGGAGGAGGTTCAGAGATAGGTCTGGGTGTAGGAGCCGAAGGAGGTTACAGAGATAGGGAAGGGTGTAGGAGCCGGAGGAGATTACACAGACAGGGAGGGGTGTAGGGGCTGGAAGAAGTTACAGACATAGGGAGGGGTGTAGGGGCTGGAAGAGGATACAGAGATAGGGAGGGCTGTAGAGGCTGGAGGAGGTTACAGAGATAGGGAGCGGTGAGAGGCTGGAGGAGGTTACAGAGATGGGGGGGGTAGTTACAGTGATGGTGAGGTGATAGGCTGGAGCAGGTTACAGAGATAGGGAGTGGTGTAGGGGTTGGAGGAGATTACACAGACAGGGAGGGGTGTAGGGGCTGGAAGAGGTTACAGAGATAGGGAGGGGTGTAGGGGCTGGAGGAGTTTACAGAGATAGGGAGGTGTGCAGGGGTTGGAGGATGTTAGAAGGATAAGGAGGAGTGTAGGGACTGGAGGTGCTTACTGAGATAGGGGGAGGTGTAGGGGCTGGAGGATGTTACAGAAATAGGGAGGGTTGTTGGGGCTGGAGGAGTTTACAGAGATAGGGAGGGATGAGAGGCTGGAGGAGGTTACAGAGATACAGAGGGGTGTAGGGGTTGGAGGAGGTTACAGAGATAGGGAGGGGTGTAGGGACTGGAGGAGGTTACAGAGATAAGTAGGGAAGGGAGGCTTGGGGAGGTTACATAGATAAGGAGAGGAGTAGGAGCCGGAGGAGGTTACAAAGATAGGGAGGGGTGTAGTGTCTGGAGGAGTTTACAGACATAGGGAGGGGTGTAGGGATTGGAGGAGGTTACAGAGATAGGGAGGTGTGTAGGGACTGGAGGAGGTTACATAGATAAGGAGAGGAGTAGGAGCCGGAGGAGGTTACAAAGATAGGGAGGGGTGTAGTGTCTGGAGGAGGTTACAGACATAGGGAGGGGTGTAGGGATTGGAGGAGGTTACAGAGATAGGGAGGTGTGTAGGGACTGGAGGAGGTTACAGAGATAGGGAGGGGTGCGAGGCTGGAGGAGGTTACAGAGTTAGGGAGTGTTTAGGAGCCGGAGGAGGTTACAGTGATAGGGAGGGGTGTAGGTGCTGGAGGGTGTTACAGAGATAGGGAAGGATTTACAGAGATAGGAAGTTACAGAGATAGGGAGGGAGTTACAGAGATAAGGAGGGGTGTAGGGCTGGAGGAGGTTACAGAGCTAGGGAGGGGTGTAGGGGCTGGAGGAGTTTACAGAGATAGAGAGGGGTGTAGGAGTTGGAGAAGGTTAAAGAGATAGGGAGGGGCGTAGTGCCTGGAGGAGGTTACAGAGATAGGGAGGGGTATAGGGCTGGAGGAGGTTACAGAGATGGGGAGAGAGTTACAGAGATAGGGACGGGTGAGAGGTTGGAGAGAGTTACAGAGATAGGCAGGGGTGTAGTGATTGGAGGAGGTTACAGAGATAGGGAGGGGTATATGGGCCGGAGGATGTTACAGAGATAGGGATGGGTGAAGGGGCTGGAGGAGGTTACAGAGATATGGAGTTGTGTAGGGGTTGGAGGAGGTTACAGATATAGGGAATTGTGTAGGGGTTGGAGGAGGTTACCGAGATAGGGAGGTGTGTAGGGGTTGGAGGAGGTTACAGAGATAGGGAGGGGTGTAGGTGCTGGAGGAGGTTACAGAGATAGGGAGGGTTGTAGGGGCCCTAGGAGGTTACAGAGATAGGGAGGGGTGTAGGGACTGGAGGAGATTATAGAGATAGGGAGGGGTGTAGGGGTTGGAGCAGGTTACAGAGATTTGGAGTCGCCTTGGGGCTGGAGGAGTTTACAGAGATAGGGAGGGGTGTTGGAGCCGCAGGAGTTTACAGAGATAGGGAGGGCTGTAGGGGCTGTAGGAGGTTACAAAAATTGGGGTGGGGGGTAGGTCTGGAGGAGGTTACAGAGATAAGGAGGAATGAGAGGCTGGAGGGTATTAAAGAGATAGGGAGGGAGTTATAGAGATTATGAGCGGTGTAGGGCTGGAGGAGGTTACAGATAGGGAGGGGTGTATGGGCATGAGGAGGTTACAGAGATAGGGAGGGGTGTAGGGGCTGGAGGAAGTTACAGAGATAGGGAGGGGTGTAGGGGCCGGAGGATTTTACAGAAATAGGGAGGGGTGTAGGGGCCGGAGGACTTTACAGAGATAGGGAGGGGTGAAGGGGCCGGAGGAGGTTACAGATATAGGGAGGGGTGTTGGGGCTGGAGGGGGTTACAGAGATAGGAAGTTACAGAGATTGGGAGGGAGTTATAGAGATAAGGAGGGGTGTACGGCTGGAGGAGGTTACAGAGATAGGGAGGGGTGTAGCGGCTGGAGGAGTTTACAGAGATAGGGAGGGGTGTAGGGCTGGAGGAGTTTAAAGAGATAGGGAAGGGTGTACGGGCTGGAGAAGCTTACAGAGATAGCGAGGCGTGTAGGGGTTGGAGCAGGTTACAGAGATCGGGAGGGGTGTAGGGGCTGGAGGAAGTTACAGAGATAGGGAGAGGTGTAGGGGCTGGAGGAAGTTACAGAGATAGGGAGGGGTGTAGAAGCTGGAGGAGGTTGAAGAGATACAGAGGTTTGAAGGGGTTGGAGGAGGTTACAGAGATAGGGAGGGGACTAGGGATTGGAGCAGGTTACAGAGATAGGAAGGGATGAGAGGCTGGAGGAGGTTACAGAGATAGGGAGAGGATTAGGAGCCGGAAGAGGTTACAAAGATAGAGAGGCGTGTAGTGGCTGGAGGAGGTTACAGACATAGGGATGGGGGTAGGGATTGGAGGAGATTTCTGAGATAGGGAGGGGTGTATGGACTGGAGGAGGTTACAGAGATAGGGAGGGGTGCGAGGCTGGTGGAGGTTACAGAGTTAGGGAGAGGTGTAGTAGCCCGAGGAGGTTACAGAGATTGGGAGGGGTGTAGGGGCTGGAGGGGGTTACAGAGATAGGAAGTTACAGAGATTGGGAGGGAGTTATAGAGATAAGGAGGGGTGTACGGCTGGAGGATGTTACAGAGATAGGGAGGGGTGTAGCGGCTGGAGGAGTTTACAGAGTTAGGGAGGGGTGTAGGGCTGGAGGAGTTTAAAGAGATAGGGAAGGGTGTACGGGCTGGAGAAGCATACAGAGATAGCGAGGGGTGTAGGGGTTGGAGCAAGTTACAGAGATAGGGAGGGGCGTAGGGGCTGTAGGAGGTTACAGAGTTAGTGAGGGGTGTAGGGGCTGGAGGATTTTACAGAGATAGGGAGGGGTCTAGGGAATGGTGGAGGTTACAGAGATAGGGAGGGGTGTAGGGGCTGGAGGAGGTTATAGAGATAGGAAGGTGTGTAGGGGCAGGAAGCTGTTACAGAGTTAAGGAGGGTTCTAAGGGCTGGAGGAGGTTACAGAGATAGGGAGGGGTGTAGGGGCATAAGGACTTTACTGAGATAGGGAGAGATGTAGGATCTGGAGGAGATTACAGAGATAGGGAGTGGTGTAGGGACTGAAGGAGGTTACAGAAACAGGGAGAGGATTAGTTGCTGGAGGAGGTTACAGAGGTAGGGAGGGGTGTAGTGGCATGGAGGAGGTTACAGAGATAGGGTGGTTTGTAAGGGCTGGACAAAGTTATAGAGATAGGGTGGGTTGTAGTGAGTGGAGGAGGTTACAGAGATAGGGACGGGTGTAGGTGGCTGGAGGTGGTTACAGAGATATGGAGGTGTGTAGGGGCTGGAGGAGATTACAGAGATAGGGTTGGGTGTAAGTGGCTGGAGGTGGTTACAGAGATAGGGAGGTGTGTACATCTGGAGGAGTTTACAGAGATAGGAGAGATGTAGGGGCTGGATGAGTTTACAGAGTTAGGGATGTGTGTAGGTGCTGGAGGAGATTACAGAGATAGGGATGGGTGTAGGTGCTCGAGGAGGTTACAGAGATAAGGAGGGGTGCAGGGGCTGTACGAGGTTTCTGAGATAGGGATGGGTATAAGGTGCTGGAGGAGGTTACAGAGATAGGGAGGTTTGTAAGGTCTGGAGCAGGTTACAGTGATAGGGAGGTTTGTAGTGAGTGGAGGAGCTATCCGAGATTGGGAGTCTTGTTGGGTTTGACAGAGGATACATAGATAGGGATGGTTATAGTGAGTGTAGGAGGTTACGGAGAAAGGGAGGGTTGTAGGGAGTGGACGACATTGCAGACATAGGGAGGGTTGTAGGGGCTGGAGAATTTTACAGAGATAGGGATGCGGTGCAGGCGTTGGAGGAGGTTACAGAAATACGGAGGTGTGTCGGGTCTGGATGAGGTTACAGAGAAAGGAAGGGGTGCGAGGCTGGAGGAGGTTACAGAGATAGGAAGTTACAGAGATAGGGAGGGAGTTACAGAGATAAGGAGGGTTGTAGAGCTGGAGGAGGTTACAGAGATAGGGAGGGGTGTAGGAGGTGGAGGAGGTTACAGAGATAGGGAGGGGTGTAGGGGCTGGAGGAGATTACAGAGATAGGGAGGGGTGTATGGGTTGGAGAAGCTTACAGATTTAGGGAGTGGTGTAGAGTTTGGAGCAGGTTACAGAGATAGAGAGGGGCGTAGGGGCTGGAGGAGGTTACAGAGATAGGGAGGGAGTTACAGAGCTGAGGAGGGGTGTAGGGCTGGAGGATGTTACAGAGATAGGGAGGGAGTTAAAGAGATAGGGAGGGGTGAGAGGCCTAAGAGCGTTACAGAGATAGGGAGGAGTGTAGGAGCCGGAGGATGTTACAGAGATAGGGCGGGTTGTCGGGATTGGAGGAGGTTACAGAGATAGGGAGGGGTGTAGGGACTGTAGGAAGTTACAGAGATAGGGAGGGGTGAGAGGCTGGAGGAGGTTACAGTGATAGGGAGAGGAGTAGGTGCCAGAGGATGTTACAAAGATAGGGAGGGTTGTACGGGCTGGAGGAGGTTACAGACATAGGGAGGAGTGTAGGGACTGGAGGAGGTTACAGAGATTGGAAAGGGTGCGAGGCTGGAGGAGGTTACAGAGTTAGGGAGAGGTGTAGCAGATGGAGGAGGTTACAGAGGTAGGGAGGGGTGTAGGGGCTGGAGGAGGTTACAGAGATATGGAGGGGCGTAGGGGCTGGAGGAGGTTACAGAGATAGGGTGGGATGTAGGGGCTGGATGGGGTTACAGAGATAGGAAGTTACAGAGATAGGGAGGGAGTTACAGAGATAAGGAGTGGTGTAGGGCTGGAGGAGGTTACAGAGATAGGGAGGAGTGTTGGGTCTGGAGGAGGTTACAGAGATAGGGAGGGGTGTAGGGGCTGGAGCAGGTTACAGAGATATGGAGGGGCGTAGGGGCTGGAGGAGGTTACAGAGATAGGGAGTGTTGTAGGGGCTGGATGGGGTTACAGAGATAGGAAGTTATAGAGATAGGGAGGGAGTTACAGAGATAAGGAGGGGTGTAGGGCTGGAGGAGGTTACAGAGATAGGGAGGGGTGTAGTGGCTGCAGGAGGGTACAGAGATAGGGAGGGGTGTCGGGGCAGGAGGAGTTTACAGAGATAGGGAAGGGTGTACGGGCTGGCGAAGTTTACAGAGATACGGAGGGGCGTAGGGGCTGGAAAACGTTAAAGAGATAGGGAGGTTGTAGGGGCTGGAGGAGGTTACAGAGTTGGGGAGGGGTATAGGGGCCGGAGGATGTTACAGAGATAGGGAGGGGTGTAGTGGCTGGAGGATGTTACAGAGATACGGAGATGTGTAGGTTTTGGAGGAGGTTACAGATATAGGGAAGTGTGTATGGTTTGGAGGAGGTTACTGAGATAGGGAGGTGTGTAGGGGTTGGAGGAGGTTACAGAGATAGTGAGGGGTGTAGGAGCCGGAGGAGGTTACAGAGATAGGGAGAGGTGAAGGGGCTGGAGGAGGTTAGAGATAGGGAGGGGAGTACGGGCATGAGTAGGTTACAGAGATAGGGAGGATTGTAGATGCTGCCGGGTATTACAGAGATATGGAGGGTTGTAGGGGATCTAGGAGGTTACAGAGATAGGGAGGGGTGTAGGGACTGGAGGATATTACAGAGCTAGGGAGGGTTGTACCGGCTGGAGAAGCTTACAGAGATCGGGAGGTGTGTAAGGGTTGGAGCAGGTTACAGAGATAGGGAGGGGCGTAGGGGCTGGAGGATGTTACAGAGATAGGGAGGGTTGTTGGGGCTGGAGCAGGTTACGGAGATAGGAAAGGGCGTAGGTGCTGGAGCAGGTTACAGAGATATGGAGGGGTGTAGGGGCAGGAGGAAGTTACAGAGTTAGGGAGGGGTGTAGGGGCCGGAGGAGGTTACAGAGATAGGGAGTGGTGTAGAGGTTGGAGCAGGTTACAGAGATTGAGTCGCCTTGGGGCTGGCGGAGTTTACAGAGATAGGGAGGGGTGTTGGAGCCGCAGGAGGTTACAGAGTTAGGGAGGGCTGTAGGGGCTATAGGAGGTTACAAAAACTGGGGTGGGGGGAAGGCTTGGAGGAGGTTACAGAGATAAGGAGGAATGAGAGGCTGGAGGGTATTAAAGAGATAGGGAGGGAGTTATAGAGATTATGAGCGGTGTAGGGCTGGAGGAGGTTACAGATAGGGAGGGGTGTATGGGCATGAGGAGGTTACAGAGATAGGGAGGGGTGTAGGGGCTGGAGGAAGTTACAGAGATAGGGAGGGGTGTAGGGGCCGGAGGATTTTACAGAAATAGGGAGGGGTGTAGGGGCCGGAGGACTTTACAGAGATAGGGAGGGGTGAAGGGGCCGGAGGAGGTTACAGATATAGGGAGGGGTGTAGTGGCCGGAGGAGGTTACAGAGATTGGGCGGGGTGTAGCGGCTGGAGGAGGTTACAGAGATAGGGAGCGGTGAGAGGCTGGAGGAGGTTACAGAGATGGGGGGTAGTTACAGAGATGGTGGGGTGATAGGCTGGAGGAGGTTACAGAGATAGGGATTGGTGTAGGGGTTGGAGGAGATTACACAGACAGGGAGGGTTGTAGGGGCTGGAAGAGGTTAGAGAGATAGGGAGGGGTGTAGGAGCTGGAGGATGTTACAGAGATAGGGAGGTGTGCAGGGGTTGGAGGAGGTTACAAGGATAAGGAGGAGTGTAGGGACTGGAGGTGGTTACAGAGATAGGGGAGGTGTAGGAGCTGGAGGAATTTACAGAAATAGGGAGGGTTGTTGGGGCTGGAGGAGTTTACAGAGATAGGGAGGGATGAGAGGCTGGAGGAGGTTACAGAGATACAGAGGGGTGTAGGTGTTGGAGGAGGTTACAGAGATATGGAGGGGTCTAGGGACTGGAGGAGGTTACAGAGATAGGGAGGTGTGTAGGGGTTGGAGCAGGTTAAAGTGATAGGGAGGGGCGTAGGGGCTGGAGGAGGTTCCAGAGATAGGAGTGTAGGGGCTGGAGCAGTTTACAGAGTTAGGGAGGGGTGTATGGGCTGGAGGAGGTTACAGAGATAGGGAGGGTGTAGGGGTTGGAGGAGATTACACAGACAGGGAGGGGTGTAGGGGCTGGAAGAGGTTAGAGAGATAGGGAGGGGTGTAGGGGCTGGAGGAGGTTACAGACATAGGGACGGGTGCAGGGATTGGAGGAGGTTACAGAGATGGGGAGGGGTGTAGGGACTGGAGGAGGTTACAGAGATATGGAGGGGTGCGAGGCTGGAGGAGGTTACAGAGTTAGGGAGTGTTTAGGAGCCGGAGGAGGTTACACCGATAGGGAGCGGTGTAGGGGCTGGAGGGGGTTACAGAGATAGAAGGAGTTACAGAGATAGGAAGTTACAGCGATAGGGAGGGAGTTACAGAGATAAGGAGTTGTGTAGGGCTGGCGGAGGTTACAGAGATAGGGAGGGGTGTAGGAGTTGGAGAAGGTTACAGAGATAGGGAGGGGCGTAGTGCCTGGAGTAGGTTACAGAGATAGGGAGCGGTATAGGGATGGAGGAGGTTACAGAGATAGGGAAGGAGTTACAGAGATAGGGACGTTTGACAGGTTGGAGAGAGTTACAGAGATTGGGAGGGGTGAAGGAGCCGGATGATGTTACAGAGATAGGGAGGGGTGTAGGGATTGGAGGAGGTTACAGAAATAGGGAGGGTTATATGGGCCGGAGGATGTTACAGAGATAGGGAAGGGTGTAGGGGCTGGAGGAGTTTACAGAGATATGGAGGTGTGTAGGGGTTGGAGGAGGTTACAGATATAGGGAATTGTGTAGGGGTTGGAGGAGGTTACAGAGATAAGGAGGTGTGTAGGGGTTGGAGGAGGTTACAGAGATAGGGAGGGGTGTAGGGGCTGGAGGAGGTTACAGAGATGGGAGGGGTGTACGGGCATGAAGATGTTACAGATATAGGGAGGGATGTAGATGCTGGCGTGTGTTACAGAGATAGGGAGGGGGGCAGGGGCCCTAGGAGGTTACAGAGATATGGAGGGGTGTAGGGACTGGAGGAGAATACAGAGATAAGGAGGGATGTAGGGGCTGGAGGAGGTTACAGAGATAGGGAGGTGTGTAGGGGTTGGAGCAGGTTAAAGTGATAGGGAGGGGCGTAGGGGCTGGAGCAGTTTACAGAGTTAGGGAGGGGTGTATGGGCTGGAGGAGGTTACAGAGATAGGGAGGGTGTCGGGGCTGGAGGAGGTTACAGAGATAGGGAGTGGTGTAGGGGCTGGAGTGGGTTACAGAGATAGGGAGGGATTTACAGGGATAAGGAGGTGTGTAAGGGCTGGAGGAGGTTACAGAGTTAGGGAGGGAGCTACAGAGATAGGGAGGGGTGAGAAGCTGGAGAGCGTTACAGAGATAGGGAGTTGTTTAGGGATTGGAGGAGGTTACAGACATAGGGAGGGGTGTAGGGATTTGATGAGGTTTCCGAGACAGGGAGGGTTGTAGGGATTGGAGGAGGTTTCCGAGATAGGGAGGGGTGTAGGGACTTGAGGACGTTACAGAGATAGGAAGGAGTGCGAGGCTGGAGGAGGTTACAGAGTTAAGGAGAGGTGTGGGAGCTGGAGAAGGTTACAGAGATATGGAGGGGTGTAGGGGCTGGAGGAGGTTACAGAGATAGGGAGGGAGTTACAGAGATAAGGAGGGCTGTAGGGCTGGAGAAGGTTACAGAGATAGGGAGGGAGTTACAGAGATAGGGAGGGGTGAGAAGCTGGAGAGCTTTACAGAGATAGGGAGGGGTGTAGGAGCCAGAGGAGGTTACTGAGAAAAGGAGGGGTGTAGGGATGGAGGAGGTTACAGAGATAGGGAGGGGTGAGTGGCTGGAGGAGGTTACAGATTTAGGGAGAGGTGTAGGATCCGGAGGAGGTTACTGAGATAGGGAGGGTTCTAGATGGGGTTACAGAGGTAGGAAGTTACAGAGATAGGGAGGGAGTTACAGGATAAGGAGGGGTGTAGGGCTGGAGGAGGTTACAGAGATAAGGTGGGGTGTTCTGGCTGGAGGAGGGTACAGCGATAGGGAGGGGTGTCGGGGCTGGAGCAGGTTCCAGAGATAGGGCGTGGTGCACGGGTTGGAGCACGTTACAGAGATAGGGAGGGGCGTAGGGTCATGAGGAGGTTACAGAGATAGGGAGGGGTGTAGGGGCTGGATGAGGTTACAGATTTGGGGGGGGTAGGGGCTAGATGATGTTACGGAGATTGGGAGGTTGTAAGGGCCGGAGGAGGTTTCAGAGTTAGGGAGGTGTATCGGGGCCGGAGGAGGTTTCAGAGATAGGGAAGGATGTAGAGGCTGGAGGAGGTTACAGAGATAGGGAGGTGTATATGGGTTGGAGGATGTTACAGAGATAGGCAGTGTGTAGGGGGTGGAGGAGTTTACATAGATAGGGAGGTGTGTAGGGGCTGGAGGATGTTACAGAGAAAGGGAGGGGTGTAGGAGCCGGAGGAGGTTACAGAGATAGGGAGGAGTGTAGGGGCATGAGGAGTTTACAGAGATAGTGTGGGGTGTAGAGGCTGGAGGGTCTTACAGAGATAGGGAGAGATGTAGGGGCTGGAGGGGGTTACAGAGATAGGGCGGGAGTTATAGAGATAAGGCGGGGTGTAGGGCTGGAGGAGGTTACAGAGATAGGGAGAGGTGTAGGTGCTGGAGGATGTTACCGAGGTAGGGAGTGGTGTAGGGGCTGGAGGTGGTTACAGAGATAGGGAGGGGTGTAGGAACCCGAGGTGGTTACAGAGATACGGATATGTGTAGGGGCATGAGGAGGTTACAGAGATAGGGAGGGGTGTAGGAGCCGGAGGAGGTTACAGAGCTAGTGAGAGGTGCAGGAGCTGGAGTGGGTTACAGAGATAGGGCTGGGTGTAGGGGCCGAAGTAGGTTACAGAGATAGGGAGGGGTGTAGGAGCTGGAGGAGGGTACAGAGATAGGAGGGGTGTAGGAGCCGGAGGAGGGTACAGAGATAGGGAGCGGTGAGAGGCTGGAGGAGGTTACAGAGATGGTGGGGTGATAGGCTGGAGGATGTTGCAGAGATAGGGTGTGGTGTAGGGGTTGGAGGAGATTACACAGACACGGAGGGATGTAGGGGCTGGAAGAGGTTACAGAGATAGGGAGGGGTGTAGGGACTGGAAGAGGTTACAGAGATAAGTAGGGAAGGGAGGCTGGAGGAGGTTACAGAGATAGAGAGAGGAGTAGGACCCGGAGGTGGTTACAGAGATAGGGAGGGGTGTAGGGGCTGGAGGAGTTTTCAGACATATGGAGGGGTGTAGGGATTGGAGGATGTTACAGAGATAGGGAGGGGTTTAGGGATTGGAGGAGGTTACAGAGATAGGGAGGTGTGTAGGGACTGGAGGAGTTTACAGAGATAGGGAGGGGTGCGAGGCTGGAGGAGGTTACAGAGTTAGGGAGTGTTTAGGAGCCGTAGGAGGTTACAGCGATAGGGAGGGGTTTAGAGCCTGGAGGGGGTTGCAGAGATAGGGAAGGTGTTACAGAGATAGGAAGTTACAGAGATAGGGAGTTACAGAGATAAGAAGGGGTGTAGGGCTGGAGGATGTTACAGAGATAGGGAGGGGTGTAGGGGCTGGCGGAGGTTACAGAGATAGAGAGGGGTGTAGGAGTTGGAGAAGGTTACAGAGATAGGGAGGGACTTAGTGCCTGGAGGAGGTTACAGAGATAGGGAGGGGTATAGGGCTGGAGGAGGTTACAGAGATAGGGACGGTTGAGAGATTGGAGAGAGTTACAGAGATAGGGAGGGGTGAAGGAGCCGGATGATGTTACAGAGATAGGGAGGGGTGTAGGGATTGGAGGAGTTTACAGAGATAGGGAGGGGTATATGGGCCGGAGGATGTTGCAGAGATAGGGAAGGGTGTAGGGGCTGGAGGAGGTTACAGAGATATGGAGGTGTGTAGGGGTTGGAGGAGGTTACAGATATAGGGAATCGTGTAGGGGTTGGAGGAGGTTACAGAGATAGGGAGGTGTGTAGGGGTTGGAGGAGGTTACAGAGATAGGGAGGGGTGTAGGGGCTGGAGGAGGTTACAGAGATTGGGAGGGGTGTACGGGCATGAGGAGGTTACAGATATAGGGAGGGGTGTAGATGCTGGCGGGGGTTACAGAGATAGGTAGGGGTGTAGGGGCCCTAGGAGGTTACAGAGATAGGGAGGGGTGTAGGGACTGCAGGAGACTATAGAGATAGGGAGGGGTGTAGGGGTTGGAGCAGGTTACAGAGATTTGGAGTCGCGTAGGGGCTGGAGCAGGTTACAGTGTTAGGGAGGGGTGTAGGGGCTGGAGGAGGTTACAGAGTTAGGGGGAGATTTGGAGCCGGAGGAGGTTACAGCGAAAGGGAGGGTTGTAGCGGCTGGAGGGGTTTACAGAGATAGGGAGGGAGTTACAGAGATAGGAAGTGACAGAGATAGGGAGGGATTTACAGAGATTAGGAGGCGTGTAGGGCTGGAGGAGTTTACAGAGACAGGGAGGGGTGTAGGGGCTGGAGGAGGTTACAGAGATAGGGAGGTGTGTAGGGGTTGGAGCAGGTTACAGAGATCGGGAGGGGCGTAGGGGCTGGAGGGGGTTACAGAGATTGGGAGGGGTGTAGGGATGGAGGAGTTTACAGAGATAGGGAGGGATTTACAGAGATAGGGTCGGGTGAGAGGCTGGAGAGCTTTGCAGAGATAGGGAGGGGTGTAGGGGCTGGAGCAGTTTACAGAGATAGGGAGGGGCGTAGGGGCTGGAGCAGGTAAACTCCTCCAGCCCCTACACCCCTCTCTATCTCTGTAACCACTTCCAGCCACCTACAACCCTCCCTATCCCCATAATCTCCTCCGGCACTTACACCCCTCCCTATCTCTGTAAACTCCTCCACTCACTACAACCCTCCTGATCTCTGTAACCTACTCCAGCTTCTACAAACCTCCCTATCTCTGTAATTTCCTTAGGCCACTACAACTGTCACTATCTCTGTAACCAACTCCAGACCCTACATCCCTCCCTATCTCTGTAACCTCCTCCAGCTCCTACACCCCTCCCTATCTCTGTAACCTCCTCCAGCCCCTACAATTCTTCTTATCTCTGTAACTCCTCCAGCACTACAAACCTTCCTATCTCCGTAATTTCCTTGGGCCACTACAACTCTCACTATCTCTGTAACCTCCAACCCCTACATCCATCCCTATCTCCGTAACCTCCTCCAGCCTCTACACCCCTCCCTATCTCTGTAACCTCCTCCAGCACCTAACCCTCTCCCTGTTTCTGTTATCTCCTCCAGCCCCTACACCACTCCCTATCTCTGTAATTTCCTCCAGCCCCTACAACCCTCCCTATCTCTGTAACCTCCTCCACTCACTACAACCTTCCTGATATCATTATCCTCCTCCGGCCACTACACCCCTCCCTATCTCTGTAACATCCTCCTGCTCCTACACATCTTCCTTTCTCTGTAACCTTCTCCAGACCATACAGCCCTCCCTACACATCCCTCCCAATCTCTGCAACCTCCTCCAGCCCCTACAACCCTCCCTATCTTTGTGAGATCATCCACTCCCTACAACCCTCCCTATCTCTGTAATCACCTCCAGCCACATACAACCCTCCCTATCACTGCAACATTCTCAGCCCCTACACCTCTCCCTATCTCTGTAAACTCCTCCAGCCCCTACAACACTCCTTAACTCTGTAACAGCTTCCTGCCCCTACACAACTTCCTAGCTCTGTAAGCTCCTCCAGCCCCTACATCGCTCCCTATATCTGGAACCTCCTCCAGCCCCGACACACCTCTCTACCTCTGTAAGCTCCACCAGTCCCTACAAACCTCCCTGTCTCTGCAACTTCTTCCAGACCCTACACACCTCCGTATCTCTGTAACCTCCTCCAACCCCTGCGGCCCATCCCTATCTCTGTAAAATCTTCCACCCTCTACAACCCTCCCTCTCTCTGTAATGTCCTCCACTCCTTACAACCCTCCCTTTCTCCGTAACCTCCTACACTCACTACAACTATCCCGATCTATGTAACCTCTGTCAAACCCTACAAGACTCCCTATTTTGGATACCTCCTCCACTCACTACAACGCTGCCTATCTCTGTAAGCTCCTCCAGCCCTTACAAACCTCCCTATCTCTGTAACATCCTCCAGCACCCTATACCCATCCCTATCTCAGTAACCTCGTACAGTCCCTAAACCCCTCCTTATCTCTGTAACCTCCTCCAGGCCCTACACCCCTCCTTATCTCTGTGACCACCTCCAGGCCATACAACCCTCCCTATCTCTGTAACCACCTCCAGCCACATACAACACTCCATATCACTGCAACATTCTCAGCCCGTAAACCTCTCCCTATCTCTGTAACCTCCTCTAGCCCCTACAACCCTCCCTTTGTTGTAACCATCCAGCCCCTACAAATCTCCCTATCTCTGTAACCTCCTCCAGTCTCTACACCCCTCCCTATCTCTGTAACCTCCTCCAGTCTCTACACCCATCCCTATCTCTGTAACCTCCTCCAGTCTCTACACCCATCCCTATCTCTGTAACCTCCTCCAGTCTCTACACCCCTCCCTATCTCTGTACCCTCCTCCAGTCTCTACACCCTTCTCTATCTCTGTAAACTCCTCCAGCACCTACAACGCTCCCATTGTCTGTAACTCCTCCAAGCCCTACAATCCTCCCTATCTCTCTGTAACCAACTCCACTCACTACAACAGTCCCTATCTCTGTAACCTCCTCCAGCCCCTACATCCCTCCATATCTCTGTAAAAGTTCCAGCCACCTACACCCCTCCCTATCTCTGTAAACTCCTCCAATCTCTACAACCCTCCCTATCTCTGTAACCGCCTCCACTCACTACAAACCTCCTGTTCTCTGTAACCTATCCCAGCCCCTACAACACTCCCTATCCCTGTACCCTCTTGCAGCCCCTAAACACCTCCCTATCTCTGTAATCACCTCCAGCACCTACACCGCACCCTAACTCTGTAAACTCCTCCACTCCCTTCAACCCTCCCTATCTGTTATCTCCTCCAGCACCTACAAAGCTCCCTATCAATTTAAACTCCTCCAGCCCCTACACGACTCCCTATCTCTGTAACCTCTTCCAGCCACCTACACCGCTCCCTATCTCTGTAATCTCCTCCAGCCCCTAAACCCCTCTCTATCTCTGTAACCACCTCCAGCCACCTACACCCTTCACTATCACTGTAATCTCGTCCAGACCTTACACCACTCCCTATCTCTGTAAACTCCTCCAATATCTACAACCCTCCCTATCTCTGTAACCTCCTCCATTCGCGACAACCCTCCTGATCTCTGTAACCTATTCCAGCTTCTACAAACCTCTCTATCTCTGTAATCTCGTTAGGCCACTACAACCGTCACTATCTCTGTAACCTCCTCCGGCTCCTACAACCCTTTCTATCTCTGTAACCTCCTCCGGCTCCTACACCCCTCCCTATCGCTGTAACATCCTCTACTTAGTACAATCCTCCCAATTTCTGTAACCTCCTCCACATCTTACAAGACTCACTATCTCTGTAACCTCCTCCACTCACTACAACCCTCCCTATCTCTGTAATCTCCTCCACTGACTAGAACCGTCCTGATCTCTGTAACCTTCTCCAGCCCTTACAAACCTCCCTATCTCTGGAAAGTCCTCCAGCACCCTACACCCATTCCTATCTTAGTAACCTCCTCCAGCCCCTAGACCCCTCCCTATCTCTGTTACCTCCTCCAGCCCTTACACCCCTCCCTATCTCTTTAACCACCACCAGCCCCTACACCCCTCCCTATCTCTGTAACCACCTCCAGCCACATACACCCCTCCCTATCACAGCAACATCCTTAGCCCCTACACCTCTCCCCATCTCTGCAATCTCCTGCAGCCCCTAAAAACCTCCCTATCTCTGTAATCACCTCCAGCACCTACACCACACCTTATCTCTGTAAACTCCTCCAGCACCTACAACGCTCTCTATCTCTTTAACCTCCTCCAGCCCCAAAAATCTCCCCATCTCTGTAACCTCCTCCTGCCCTTACAAACCTTCTTATCTATGTAAACTCCTCCAGCCCCTACACCCCTCCCTATCTCTGTAACCACCTCCAGCCACCTACACCCCTCCCTATATCTGTAATCTCCTCCAGCCCCTACACCCCTCTCTATCTCTGTAAACTCCTCCACTATCTACAACCCTCCCTATCTCTGTAACTTCCTCCATTCACTCCAGCCCTCCCTAAATCTGTAACTTCCTCCACTCACTACAATGCTTCTGATCTCTGTAACCTACTCCAGACCCTACACCCCTCGCTATCCCTGTAACCTCCTCCAGCTCCTACACCCCTCCCTATCTCTGCAACATCCTCCACTCACTACAATCCTCCCTATTTCTGTAATCTCCTCCAGCCCTACAACACTCCCTATCTCTGTAATCTCCTCCATCCCCTACAAATCTCCCTATCTCTGTAACTCCTCCAGCCTTACAAAGCTCCCTATCTCTGTAACCTCCTCCAGCCCCTACACCACAACTTACCTCTGTAACCTCCAACAGCCCCTAAAAGCCCCCCTAATTCTGTAACCTCCCAGCCTCTACAACCCTCCCTGTCTCTGTAATGTCCTCCACTCCCTACAACCCTCCCTTTCTCCATAACCTCCTACACTCACTACAACCATTCCTATCTCTGTAACATCAGCCACACCCTATAAGACTCCCTATCTCTGTTATCTCCTCCACTCACTATAACCCTCCTTATCTCTGTAAACTCCCCCAGCCCTTACAACCTTCCATTTCTCTGTAACCTCCTCCAGTCCCTATAATGTTCACTATTACTGTAACAACCTCCAGCCACTACACCCCACCCTATCTCCGTAACCACCTCCAACCATCTACACCCCTCTCTTTCTCTGTAACCTCATCCAGCCCCTACACCACTCCTTATCTCTGTAACCACCTCCAGCCTTACAAGCCTCCCTATCTCTGTAACCACCTCCAGCCACATACAGCTCTCCCTATCACTGCAACATTCTCAGCCCCGACACCTCTCCCTATCTCTGTAACCTCCTCCAGCCCCTACACCCCACCCTATATCTGGAACATCCTCCAGCCCCTACACATCTCTCTATCTCTGTAAGCTCCACCAGTCCCTACACCCCTCCCTATCTCTGTAACTTCAAACAGCCCCTGCACACCTCCATATCTCTATAACCTCCTCCAGCCCCAACACCCCTCCCTATCTCTGTAAAATCCTCCAGCCCCTACAACGCTCCCTATCTCTGTAACGTCCTCCACTCCCTACAACCTTCCCTTTCTCCGTAACCTCCCATACTCACTACAAACATCCCTATCTCTGTAACATCAGCCACACCCTGCAAGACTCCCTATCCCTGTTACCTCCTCCACTCACTATAATACTCCCTGTCTCTGAAAACTCCTCTAGCCCTTACAAACCTCCCTATCTCTGTAACCTCCTCCAGCACCTACACCCATCCCTATCTCTGTAAACTCATCCAGCCTCTATTTCGCTCCTATCGCTGTTAACTCCTCCAGCCGCTACACCTCTCCCTATATCTGTAACCTCCTCCAGCCCCTACAACCCTCCCTATCTCTGTAAATTCGTCCAGCCCCTACAAATCTCCCTATCTCTGTAACTCCCTCAAGCTGCTACACCATTCCCAATCTCTGTAACCTCCTCCAGCCCCTACACCTCTCCCTATTTCTATAGCCTCCTCCAGCACCTAACCCTCTCCCTGTTTCTGTAATCTCCTCCAGCACCTACACTCCTCCCTATCTCTGTAAACTCCTCCAGCCCCTACAACCCTCCCTATCTCTGTAACCTCCTCCACTCACTACAACCCTCCCAATCTCTGTAACCTCCTCCAGCCACTGCAGCCCAACCTAACTCTGTATTCTCCTCCTGCTCCTTAACACCTTCCTATCTCTGTAACCTCCTCCAGACCGTACACCCCTCCCTACACACCCCTCCCGATCTCTGTAACTGCCTCCAGCCCCTACACAACTCCGTATCTCAGCAACCTCCTCCAGCCCCTACAACCCTCCCTATCTCTGTAAGCTCATCCACTCCCTACAACCATCCCTATCTCTGTAACCTCCTCCAGCCCTTACAAACCTCCTTATCTATGTAAACACCTCCAGCCCCTACACTCCTCCCTATCTCTGTAACCACTTCCAGCCACCTACAACCCTCCCTATCTCTGTAATCTCCTCCAGCCCTTACATCCCTCTCTATCTCTGTAAACTCCTCCACTCACTACAACCCTACTGATCTCTGTAACCTACTCCAGCTTCTACAAACCTCCCTATCTCTGTAATTTCCTTAGGCCACTACAACTGTCACTATCTCTGTAACCACCTCCAGACCCTACACCCCTCCCTATCTCTGTAACCTCCTCCAGCTCCTACACCCCTCCCTATCTCTGTAACCTCCTCCAGCTCCTACACCCCTCCCTATCTCTGTAACATCTTCCACTCACTACAATCCTCCCTATTTCTGTAAACTGCTCCAGCCCCGACAACACTCCCTATCTCTGTAAACTCCTCCACTCACTACAACCCTCCTGATCTCTGTAACCTACTCCAGCTTCTACAAACCTCCCTATCTCTGTAATTTCCTTAGGCCACTACAACTGTCACTATCTCTGTAACCAACTCCAGACCCTACATCCCTCCCTATCTCTGTAACCTCCTCCAGCTCCTACACCCCTCCCTATCTCTGTAACCTCCTCCAGCCCCTACAATTCTTCTTATCTCTGTAACTCCTCCAGCACTACAAACCTTCCTATCTCCGTAATTTCCTTGGGCCACTACAACTCTCACTATCTCTGTAACCTCCAACCCCTACATCCATCCCTATCTCCGTAACCTCCTCCAGCCTCTACACCCCTCCCTATCTCTGTAACCTCCTCCAGCACCTAACCCTCTCCCTGTTTCTGTTATCTCCTCCAGCCCCTACACCACTCCCTATCTCTGTAATTTCCTCCAGCCCCTACAACCCTCCCTATCTCTGTAACCTCCTCCACTCACTACAACCTTCCTGATATCATTATCCTCCTCCGGCCACTACACCCCTCCCTATCTCTGTAACATCCTCCTGCTCCTACACATCTTCCTTTCTCTGTAACCTTCTCCAGACCATACAGCCCTCCCTACACATCCCTCCCAATCTCTGCAACCTCCTCCAGCCCCTACAACCCTCCCTATCTTTGTGAGATCATCCACTCCCTACAACCCTCCCTATCTCTGTAATCACCTCCAGCCACATACAACCCTCCCTATCACTGCAACATTCTCAGCCCCTACACCTCTCCCTATCTCTGTAAACTCCTCCAGCCCCTACAACACTCCTTAACTCTGTAACAGCTTCCTGCCCCTACACAACTTCCTAGCTCTGTAAGCTCCTCCAGCCCCTACATCGCTCCCTATATCTGGAACCTCCTCCAGCCCCGACACACCTCTCTACCTCTGTAAGCTCCACCAGTCCCTACAAACCTCCCTGTCTCTGCAACTTCTTCCAGACCCTACACACCTCCGTATCTCTGTAACCTCCTCCAACCCCTGCGGCCCATCCCTATCTCTGTAAAATCTTCCACCCTCTACAACCCTCCCTCTCTCTGTAATGTCCTCCACTCCTTACAACCCTCCCTTTCTCCGTAACCTCCTACACTCACTACAACTATCCCGATCTATGTAACCTCTGTCAAACCCTACAAGACTCCCTATTTTGGATACCTCCTCCACTCACTACAACGCTGCCTATCTCTGTAAGCTCCTCCAGCCCTTACAAACCTCCCTATCTCTGTAACATCCTCCAGCACCCTATACCCATCCCTATCTCAGTAACCTCGTACAGTCCCTAAACCCCTCCTTATCTCTGTAACCTCCTCCAGGCCCTACACCCCTCCTTATCTCTGTGACCACCTCCAGGCCATACAACCCTCCCTATCTCTGTAACCACCTCCAGCCACATACAACACTCCATATCACTGCAACATTCTCAGCCCGTAAACCTCTCCCTATCTCTGTAACCTCCTCTAGCCCCTACAACCCTCCCTTTGTTGTAACCATCCAGCCCCTACAAATCTCCCTATCTCTGTAACCTCCTCCAGTCTCTACACCCCTCCCTATCTCTGTAACCTCCTCCAGTCTCTACACCCATCCCTATCTCTGTAACCTCCTCCAGTCTCTACACCCATCCCTATCTCTGTAACCTCCTCCAGTCTCTACACCCCTCCCTATCTCTGTACCCTCCTCCAGTCTCTACACCCTTCTCTATCTCTGTAAACTCCTCCAGCACCTACAACGCTCCCATTGTCTGTAACTCCTCCAAGCCCTACAATCCTCCCTATCTCTCTGTAACCAACTCCACTCACTACAACAGTCCCTATCTCTGTAACCTCCTCCAGCCCCTACATCCCTCCATATCTCTGTAAAAGTTCCAGCCACCTACACCCCTCCCTATCTCTGTAAACTCCTCCAATCTCTACAACCCTCCCTATCTCTGTAACCGCCTCCACTCACTACAAACCTCCTGTTCTCTGTAACCTATCCCAGCCCCTACAACACTCCCTATCCCTGTACCCTCTTGCAGCCCCTAAACACCTCCCTATCTCTGTAATCACCTCCAGCACCTACACCGCACCCTAACTCTGTAAACTCCTCCACTCCCTTCAACCCTCCCTATCTGTTATCTCCTCCAGCACCTACAAAGCTCCCTATCAATTTAAACTCCTCCAGCCCCTACACGACTCCCTATCTCTGTAACCTCTTCCAGCCACCTACACCGCTCCCTATCTCTGTAATCTCCTCCAGCCCCTAAACCCCTCTCTATCTCTGTAACCACCTCCAGCCACCTACACCCTTCACTATCACTGTAATCTCGTCCAGACCTTACACCACTCCCTATCTCTGTAAACTCCTCCAATATCTACAACCCTCCCTATCTCTGTAACCTCCTCCATTCGCGACAACCCTCCTGATCTCTGTAACCTATTCCAGCTTCTACAAACCTCTCTATCTCTGTAATCTCGTTAGGCCACTACAACCGTCACTATCTCTGTAACCTCCTCCGGCTCCTACAACCCTTTCTATCTCTGTAACCTCCTCCGGCTCCTACACCCCTCCCTATCGCTGTAACATCCTCTACTTAGTACAATCCTCCCAATTTCTGTAACCTCCTCCACATCTTACAAGACTCACTATCTCTGTAACCTCCTCCACTCACTACAACCCTCCCTATCTCTGTAATCTCCTCCACTGACTAGAACCGTCCTGATCTCTGTAACCTTCTCCAGCCCTTACAAACCTCCCTATCTCTGGAAAGTCCTCCAGCACCCTACACCCATTCCTATCTTAGTAACCTCCTCCAGCCCCTAGACCCCTCCCTATCTCTGTTACCTCCTCCAGCCCTTACACCCCTCCCTATCTCTTTAACCACCACCAGCCCCTACACCCCTCCCTATCTCTGTAACCACCTCCAGCCACATACACCCCTCCCTATCACAGCAACATCCTTAGCCCCTACACCTCTCCCCATCTCTGCAATCTCCTGCAGCCCCTAAAAACCTCCCTATCTCTGTAATCACCTCCAGCACCTACACCACACCTTATCTCTGTAAACTCCTCCAGCACCTACAACGCTCTCTATCTCTTTAACCTCCTCCAGCCCCAAAAATCTCCCCATCTCTGTAACCTCCTCCTGCCCTTACAAACCTTCTTATCTATGTAAACTCCTCCAGCCCCTACACCCCTCCCTATCTCTGTAACCACCTCCAGCCACCTACACCCCTCCCTATATCTGTAATCTCCTCCAGCCCCTACACCCCTCTCTATCTCTGTAAACTCCTCCACTATCTACAACCCTCCCTATCTCTGTAACTTCCTCCATTCACTCCAGCCCTCCCTAAATCTGTAACTTCCTCCACTCACTACAATGCTTCTGATCTCTGTAACCTACTCCAGACCCTACACCCCTCGCTATCCCTGTAACCTCCTCCAGCTCCTACACCCCTCCCTATCTCTGCAACATCCTCCACTCACTACAATCCTCCCTATTTCTGTAATCTCCTCCAGCCCTACAACACTCCCTATCTCTGTAATCTCCTCCATCCCCTACAAATCTCCCTATCTCTGTAACTCCTCCAGCCTTACAAAGCTCCCTATCTCTGTAACCTCCTCCAGCCCCTACACCACAACTTACCTCTGTAACCTCCAACAGCCCCTAAAAGCCCCCCTAATTCTGTAACCTCCCAGCCTCTACAACCCTCCCTGTCTCTGTAATGTCCTCCACTCCCTACAACCCTCCCTTTCTCCATAACCTCCTACACTCACTACAACCATTCCTATCTCTGTAACATCAGCCACACCCTATAAGACTCCCTATCTCTGTTATCTCCTCCACTCACTATAACCCTCCTTATCTCTGTAAACTCCCCCAGCCCTTACAACCTTCCATTTCTCTGTAACCTCCTCCAGTCCCTATAATGTTCACTATTACTGTAACAACCTCCAGCCACTACACCCCACCCTATCTCCGTAACCACCTCCAACCATCTACACCCCTCTCTTTCTCTGTAACCTCATCCAGCCCCTACACCACTCCTTATCTCTGTAACCACCTCCAGCCTTACAAGCCTCCCTATCTCTGTAACCACCTCCAGCCACATACAGCTCTCCCTATCACTGCAACATTCTCAGCCCCGACACCTCTCCCTATCTCTGTAACCTCCTCCAGCCCCTACACCCCACCCTATATCTGGAACATCCTCCAGCCCCTACACATCTCTCTATCTCTGTAAGCTCCACCAGTCCCTACACCCCTCCCTATCTCTGTAACTTCAAACAGCCCCTGCACACCTCCATATCTCTATAACCTCCTCCAGCCCCAACACCCCTCCCTATCTCTGTAAAATCCTCCAGCCCCTACAACGCTCCCTATCTCTGTAACGTCCTCCACTCCCTACAACCTTCCCTTTCTCCGTAACCTCCCATACTCACTACAAACATCCCTATCTCTGTAACATCAGCCACACCCTGCAAGACTCCCTATCCCTGTTACCTCCTCCACTCACTATAATACTCCCTGTCTCTGAAAACTCCTCTAGCCCTTACAAACCTCCCTATCTCTGTAACCTCCTCCAGCACCTACACCCATCCCTATCTCTGTAAACTCATCCAGCCTCTATTTCGCTCCTATCGCTGTTAACTCCTCCAGCCGCTACACCTCTCCCTATATCTGTAACCTCCTCCAGCCCCTACAACCCTCCCTATCTCTGTAAATTCGTCCAGCCCCTACAAATCTCCCTATCTCTGTAACTCCCTCAAGCTGCTACACCATTCCCAATCTCTGTAACCTCCTCCAGCCCCTACACCTCTCCCTATTTCTATAGCCTCCTCCAGCACCTAACCCTCTCCCTGTTTCTGTAATCTCCTCCAGCACCTACACTCCTCCCTATCTCTGTAAACTCCTCCAGCCCCTACAACCCTCCCTATCTCTGTAACCTCCTCCACTCACTACAACCCTCCCAATCTCTGTAACCTCCTCCAGCCACTGCAGCCCAACCTAACTCTGTATTCTCCTCCTGCTCCTTAACACCTTCCTATCTCTGTAACCTCCTCCAGACCGTACACCCCTCCCTACACACCCCTCCCGATCTCTGTAACTGCCTCCAGCCCCTACACAACTCCGTATCTCAGCAACCTCCTCCAGCCCCTACAACCCTCCCTATCTCTGTAAGCTCATCCACTCCCTACAACCATCCCTATCTCTGTAACCTCCTCCAGCCCTTACAAACCTCCTTATCTATGTAAACACCTCCAGCCCCTACACTCCTCCCTATCTCTGTAACCACTTCCAGCCACCTACAACCCTCCCTATCTCTGTAATCTCCTCCAGCCCTTACATCCCTCTCTATCTCTGTAAACTCCTCCACTCACTACAACCCTACTGATCTCTGTAACCTACTCCAGCTTCTACAAACCTCCCTATCTCTGTAATTTCCTTAGGCCACTACAACTGTCACTATCTCTGTAACCACCTCCAGACCCTACACCCCTCCCTATCTCTGTAACCTCCTCCAGCTCCTACACCCCTCCCTATCTCTGTAACCTCCTCCAGCTCCTACACCCCTCCCTATCTCTGTAACATCTTCCACTCACTACAATCCTCCCTATTTCTGTAAACTGCTCCAGCCCCGACAACACTCCCTGTCTCTGTAACCTCCTCCAGCCCCTACAATTCTCCGTATCTCTGAAACTCCTCCAGCACTACAAACCTCCCTATCTCTGTAACCTCCTCCAGCCCCGACAACACTCCCTGTCTCTGTAACCTCATCCAGCCCCTACAAAGCTCCCTATCTCTGTAACCTCCTCCAGCCCCTACACCACAACTTATCTCTGTAACCTCCAACAGCCAATACAGCCCTCCCTATCTCCGTAACCTCCTTCAGCCTTTATGACCCTCACTATCTCTGTAAATTCTTCCAGCCATTACAAACTTCCATTTCTCTGTAACCTCTTCCAGTCCCCATAACGCTCACTATTTCAGTAACAACCTCCAGCCCAGACAACCCTCCCTATCTCCAGAACCATCTCCAGCCATCTACAGCCCTCTCTTTCTCTGTAACCTCATCCAGACCCTACACCCCTCCTTATCTCTGTAATCACCTCCAGTCCCTACACCCCTCCCTATCTCTGTAACAACCTCCAGCCACAAACAACCCTCCCTATCTCTGTAACAACCTCCAGCCACATACAACCCTCCCTATCACTGCAACATTCTCAGCCCCTACACCTCTCCCTATCTCTGTAAACTCCTCCAGCCCCTACAACACTCCTTAACTCTGTAACCGCTTCCTGCCCCTACACACCTTCCTATCTCTGTAAGCTCCTCCAGCCCCTACACCGCTCCCTATATCTGGAACCTCCTCCAGCCCCTGCACACCTCTCTATCTCTGTAAGCTCCACCAGTCCCTACAAACCTCACTGTCTCTGTAACTTCTTCCAGACCCTACACACCTCCGTATCTCTGTAACCTCCTCCAGCCGCTGTGGCCCATCCCTATCTCTGTAAAATCTTCCAACCTCTACAACCCTCCCTCTCTCTGTAATGTCCTCCACTCCTTACAACCCTCCCTTTCTCCGTAACCTCCTACACTCACTACAACTATTCCGATCTACGTAACCTCTGTCAAACCCTACAAGACTCCCTATTTCGGATAACTCTTCCACTCACTACAACGCTCCCTATCTCTGTAACCTCCTCCAGCACCCTATACCCATCTCTATCTCAGTAACTTCGTACAGCCACTAAACCCCTCCTTATCTCGGTAACCACCTCCAGGCCCTACAACCCTCCCTATCTCTGTAACCACCTCCAGCCACATACAACACTCCATATCACTGCAACATTCTCAGCCCGTACACCTCTCCCTATCTTGTAACCTCCTCCAGCCCCTACACCCCTTCCTATCTGTGTAGCCTCCTCCAGCCCCTACACACCTACCTATCTGTGTAACTTTCTCCAGCCCCTACACCTCTCCCTATATCTGGAACCTCCTCCAGCACCTATACACCTCTGTATCTCTGTAACCTCCTCCAGACCCTACACACCTCCGTATCTCTGTAACCTCCTCCAGCCCCTGCACCGCATCCCTATCTCTGTAAAATTCTCCAGCCCCTACAACCCGCCCTATGACTGCAATGTCCTCCACTCTGTACAACCCTCACTTTCTCCATAACCTCCTACACTCACTACAACCATCCCTATCTATGTAACCTCTGTCAAAACCTACAAGACTCCCTATCTCGGAAAACTCCTCCACTCACTACAACGCTCCCTATCTCTGTAAGCTCCTCCAGCCCTGACAAACCTCCCTATCTCTGCAACTTCCTCCAGCATCCTAAACCCATCCCTATCTCAGTAACCTCGTACAGCCCCTACACCCCTCCCTATCTCTGTAACCTCCTCCAGCACCTGCACACATCCCTATCTCTGTAAACTCATCCAGCCCCGACATCTCTCCTATCTCTGTAAACTCCTCCAGCTGCTACACCCCTCCCTATCTCTGTAACCACCTTCAGCTATTTACACCTGTCCCTATCTCTGTAATCTCCTCCAGCCACCTACACCCCTTCATAACTCTGTAACCTCCTCCAGCCACCTACACCCCTCCCTATCTGTAACCTCCTCCACTCACTACAACCCTCCCTACCTCGGTAACATCCTCCAGCCCCTACACCGATCCCTATCGCCATAACCTCCACCAGCCCCTACACCCCTCCCTATCTCTGTAACCTCCTCCAGCACCTAATCCTCTCCCTGTTTCTGTAACCTCCTTCAGCCCCTACACCACTCCTTATCTCTGTAATCTCCTCCAGGTCCTACATCCATCCCTATCTCTGTAAACTCCTACAGCACCTACAACCCTCCTGATCTCTGTAAACTCCTCCACTCCCTACAACCCTCCCTATCTCTGTAACCTCCTCCAGCCCTTACCACCCTCCTTAACTCTGTAACAGCTTCCTGACCCTACACATCTTCCTATCCCTATAACCTCCTCCAGCCCCTACACCTCTCCCTATATCTGGAACCTCCTCCAGCACCTATTAACCTCTCTATCTCTGTAACCTCCTCCAGACCCTTCACACCTCCGTATCTCTGTAACCTCCTCCAGCCCCTGCATCCCTATCTCTGTAAAATTCTCCAGCCCCTACAACCCACCCTATGTCTGCAATGTCCTCCACTCCCTACAACCCTCCCTTTCTCCATAACCTCCTACACTCACTACAACCATCCCTATCTATGTAACCTCTGTCAAACCCTACAAGACTCCCCATCTCGGATACCTCCTCCACTCACTATAACGCTCCCGATCTCTGTAAGCTCCTCCAGCCCTTACAAACCTCCCTATCTCTGTAACCTCCTCCAGCACCATATACCCATCCCTATCTCAGTAACCTCATACAGCCCCTACACCCCTCCTTATCTCTGTAACCTCCTCCAGCACCTACATCCATCCCTATCTCTGTAAACTCATCCAGCCCCTTCATCTCTCCTATCTCTGTAAACTCCCCCAGCCACTACACCCTTCCCTATCTCTGTAACCTCCTCAAGCCACTTACACCCGTCCCTATCTCTGTAATCTCCTCCAGCCCCTACACCCTTCCATATCTCTGTAACCACCTCCAGATACCTACACCCGTCCCTATCTCTGTAACCTCCTCTACTCAGTATAACACTGCCTATGTCTTTAACCTCCTCCAGCCCCTGCAACACTCCCTATGTCTGTAACTTTGTCCAGGCCCTACAAACCCCCCTATCACTGTAACCTCCTCCATGCCCTACACCCCTCCCTACCTCTGTTATCTCCTCCAGCCACTACACCACTCCCGATCTCTGTAACCTCCTCCAGCCCCTACACCCATCCCTATCGCCGTAACCTCCTCCAGCCCCTACAGCCCTCCCTATCTCTGTAACCTCCTCCAGCACCTAATCCTCTCCCTGTTTCTGTAACCTCCTTCAGCCCCTACACCACTCCCTATCTCTGTAATCTCCTCCAGATCCTACATCCCTCACTATTCTGTAAACTCCTACAGCCCCTACAACCCTCCTGATCTCTGTAAACTTCTCCACTCACCACAACCCACCCGATCTCTGTAACCTCCTCCAGACCCAACAACCATCCCCAATTCAGTATCCTCCTCCTGCTCCTACAAACCTTCCTATCTCTGTAACCTCCTCCAGATCCTAAACCCTCCTTATATCTGGAACCTCCTCCGGCTGCACTAATGGATTTTCAGGAATTGACAGTGTGCTTCAATATTGGAGAATAAGTAACTGAGTGTCTGCTGCACTACTTGCATGTCAGTAATTGAGGGTGTGCTGCATGATTGGTCGTCGGTTATTGTGGGTGTGCTGCAGTATTGGATTGTAAATAATTGAGGATATGCTGCACAATAGGTGTGTCAGTAATTGAGGGTGTGCTGCACTCTTGGAGTGTCAGTAATTGAGGGTGTGCTGCACTATTGGAGTTTCAGTAATTGAGACTGTGCTATACTGTTGGAGTGTCAGTAATTGAGGGTGCGCTGCAGTATTGGAGTGTCAGTAATTGAGGATGTGCTTCGCTATTGGACTTCAGTAATTGTGGCTGTGCTGCACTATTGGAGGGTCAGTAATTCAGGGTGTGCTGCACTGTTGGAGGGTCAGTAATTGAGACTGTGCTGCACGATTGGACGGTCAGTAATTGAAGGTTTGCTGCACTATTGGAGGTTCAGTAATTGAGGGTTACCTTCACTATTGAAGTGTCAGTAATTGATGCTGTGCTGCACTGTTGGAGTGTCATTAATTGAGGGAGTGCTGCACTAGTGGATGGTATGTAATTGAGGGTGTTCCGCAATGTCGGAAGGTCAGTAATTGAAGGTGTGATGCACTATTAGAGGGTCAGTGTTTGAGGGTGTGCTGCACTATTGGAGGATTAGTAAATGAGACTGTGCTGCATTATTGAAGAGTCATCAGTTGAGGCTGTGCTGCACTTTTGGAATGTCAGTGATTGAGGGGGTGCTGCACTAGAGGTGTGCAAGTAATTGAGGGTGTGCTGCACTATTGCAGGGGCAGTAATTCAGGGTTTGCTGCACTATAGGTATGGCAGTGATTAAGGGTGTGCTGCACTATTGAGTGTCAGTAATTGAGGGGGTGCTACCCTATTGCAGTGTCAGTAATTGACGGTATGCTGCACTATTGGAGGGTCAATAATTGAGGGTGTGCTGCATGATTGGTGTGTCAGTAATTGAGGGTATCCTGCACTATTGGAGTGTCAGTAATTGACGGTATGCTGCACTATTGGAGGGTCAATAATAGAGGGTGTGCTGCACTACTAGAGAGTCCGCATTTGAGGGTGTGCTGCACCCTACACCACTCCCTATATCTGTAACCTCCTCCAGCCCTACACCCCTCCGTATCTCTGTAACCTCCTCCAGCCACTTACACCCGTCCCTATCTCTGTAATCTCCTCCAGCCCCTACACCCGTCCCTATCTCTGTAACCTCCTCTACTCAGTACAACACTGCCTATGTCTTTAACCTCCTCCAGCCCCTGCAACACTCCCTATGTCTGTAACTTTGTCCAGGCCCTAAAAACCCCCCCTATCACTGTAACCTCCTCCATGCCCTACACCCCTCCCTACCTCTGTTATCTCCTCCAGCCACTACACCACCCCCGATCTCTGTAACCTCCTCCAGCCCCTACACCCATCCCTATCGCCGTAACCTCCTCCAGCCCCTACAGCCCTCCCTATCTCTGTAACCTCCTCCAGCACCTAATCCTCTCCCTGTTTCTGTAACCTCCTTCAGCCCCTACACCACTCCCTATCTCTGTAATCTCCTCCAGATCCTACATCCCTCACTATTCGGTAAACTCCTACAGCCCCTACAACCCTCCTGATCTCTGTAAACTTCTCCACTCACCACAACCCACCCGATCTCTGTAACCTCCTCCAGACCCAACAACCCTCCCCAATTCAGTATCCTCCTCCTGCTCCTACAAACCTTCCTATCTCTGTAATCTCCTCCAGATCCTAAACCCTCCTTATATCTGGAACCTCCTCCGGCTGCACTAATGGATTTTCAGGAATTGACAGTGTGCTTCAATATTGGAGAATAAGTAACTGAGTGTCTGCTGCACTACTTGCATGTCAGTAATTGAGGGTGTGCTGCATGATTGGTCGTCGGTTATTGTGGGTGTGCTGCAGTATTGAATTGTAAATAATTGAGGATATGCTGCACAATAGGTGTGTCAGTAATTGAGGGTGTGCTGCACTATTGGAGTTTCAGTAATTGAGACTGTGCTATACTGTTGGAGTGTCAGTAATTGAGGGTGTGCTGCACTATTGGAGTGTCAGTAATTGAGGGTGTGCTGCTCTATTGGAGTGTCAGTAATTGAGGGTGTGCTGCTCTATTGGAGTGTCAGTAATTGAGGGTGTGCTGCACTATTGGAGTGTCAGTAATTGAGGGTGTACTTCGCTATTGGAGTATCAGTAATTGAGACTGTGCTGCACGATTGGACGGTCAGTAATTGAGGGTGTGCTGCACTATTGGAGGGTCAGTAATTGAGGGTTACCTTCAGTATTGAAGTGTCAGTAATTGATGCTGTGCTGCACTGTTGGAGTGTCATTAATTGAGGGAGTGCTACACTAGTGGATGGTCTGTAATTGAGGGTGTTCCGCAATGTCGGAAGGTCAGTAATTGAAGGTGTGATGCACTATTAGAGGGTCAGTGTTTGAGGGTGTGCTGCACTATTGGAGGATTAGTAAATGAGACTGTGCTGCATTATTGAAGAGTCATCAGTTGAGGCTGTGCTGCACTTTTGGAATGTCAGTGATTGAGGGGGTGCTGCACTAGAGGTGTGCAAGTAATTGAGGGTGTGCTGCACTATTGGAATGTCAGTGAATGAGGGGGTGCTGCACTAGAGGTGTGCAAGTAATTGAGGGTGTGCTGCACTATTGCAGGGTCAGTAATTCAGGGTTTGCTGCACTATAGGTATGGCAGTGATTGAGGGTGTGCTGCACTATTGAGTGTCAGTAATTGAGGGGGTGCTACCCTATTGCAGTGTCAGTAATTGACGGTATGCTGCACTATTGGAGGGTCAATAATAGAGGGTGTGCTGCACTACTAGAGAGTCCGCATTTGAGGGTGTGCTGCACCCTACACCACTCCCTATATCTGTAACCTCCTCCAGCCCTACACCCCTCCCTATCTCTGTAACCTCCTCCAGCCCCTACACCCCTCCCTATCTCTGTAACCTCCTCCAGCCCTACACCTCTCCTTATCTCTGTAACCACCTCCAGCCCCTACACCCCTCCCTATCTCTGTAACCACCTCCAGCCACATACAACCCTCCCTATCACTGCAACATTCTCAGCCCCTACACCTCTCCCTATCTCTGTAACCTCCTCCAGCCCCTACAAACCTCCCTGTCTCTGTAACAGCTTCCTGCCCCTACACACCTCCGTATCTCTGTAACCTCCTCCAGCCCCTGCGGCCCGTCCCTATCTCTGTAAAATCTTCCACCCTCTACAACCCTCCCTCTCTCTGTAATGTCCGCCATTCCTTACAACCCACCCTTTCTCCGTAACCTCCTGAACTCACTACAACTATCCCGAACTATTTAACATCTGTCAAACCCTACAAGACTTCCTGTCTCGGATAACTCCTCCATTCACTACAACGCTCCCGATCTCTGTAAGCTCCTCCAGCCCTTCCAAACCTCCCTATCTCTGTAACCTCCTCCAGCACCCTATACCCATCTCTATCTCAGTAACCTCGTACAGACCCTAAACCTCTCCTTATCTCTGTAACCACCTCCAGGCCCTGCAACCCTCCCTATCTCTGTAACCACCTCCAGGCCCTGCAATCCTCCCTGTCTCTATAACCTCCTCCAGCCCCTACACCCCTTCCTATCTGTGTAATCTCCTCCAGCCCCTACACACCTATCTATCTGTGTAACTTTCTCCAGCCCCTACACTTCTCCGTATATCTGGAACCTCCTCCAGCACCTATACACCTCTGTATCTCTGTAACCTCCTCCAGACCCTACATACCTCCATATCTCTGTAACCTCCTCCAGCCCCTGCACCGCATCCCTATCTCTGTAAAATTCTCCAGCCCCTACAACCCTCCCTATGACTGCAATGTCCTCCACTCGCTACAACCATCCCATTCTCCGTAACCTCCTACACTCATTACAACCATCCCTATCTATGTAACCTCTGTCAAACCCTACAAGACTCCCTATCTCGGAAAACTCCTCCACTCACTACAACTCTCCCTATCTCTGTAAGCTCCTCCAGCCCTTACAAACCTCCCTATCTCTGTAATTTCCTCCAGCACCCTAAACCCATCCCTATCTCAGTAACCTCGTACAGCCCCTACAGCCCTCCCTATCTCTGTAACCTCCTCCAGCACCTACACCCAACCCTATCTCTGTAAACTCATCCAGCCCCTACATCTCTCCTATCTCTGTAAACTCCTCCAGCTGCTACACCCCTCCCTATCTCTGTAACCTCCTCCAGCCATTTACACCTGTCCCTATCTCTGTAATCTCCTCCAGCCACCTACACCCCTCCATATCTCTGTAACCACCTCCAGCCACCTACACCCCTCCCTATCTGTAACCTCCTCCACTCACTACAACTCTCCCTACCTCTGTAACATCCTCCATCCCCTACACCCATCCCTATCGCCATAACCTCCTCCAGACCCTACACCCCTCCCTATCTCTGTAACCTCCCCAAGCACCTAATCCTCTCCCTGTTTCTGTAACCTCCTTCAACCCTTACACCACTCCCTACCTCTGTAAACTCCTCCAGATCCTATATCCCTCCCTATCTCTGTAAACTCCTCCAGCACCTACAACCCTCCTGATCCCTGTAAACTCCTCCACTCCCTACAGCCCTCCCTATCTCTGTAACATTCTCCAGCCCTTACAACCCTCCTTAATTCTGTAACAGCTTCCTGACCCTACACACCTTCCTATCCCTATAACCTCCTCCAGCCCCAACACCTCTCCCTATATCTGGAACCTCCTCCAGCACCTATACACCTCTGTATCGCTGTAACCTCCTCCAGACCCTTCACACCTCCGTATCTCTGTAACCTCCTCCAGCTCCTGCATCCCTATCTCTGTAAAATTCTCCAGCCCCTACAACCCTCCCTATGTCTGCAATGTCCTCCACTCCCTACAACCCTCCCTTTCTCCATAACCTCCTACACTCACTACAACCATCCCTATCTATGTAACCTCTGTCAAACCCTACAAGACTCCCTATCTCGGAAAACTCCTCCACTCACTACAACTCTCCCTATCTCTGTAAGCTCCTCCAGCCCTTACAAACCTCCCTATCTCTGTAATTTCCTCCAGCACCCTAAACCCATCCCTATCTCAGTAACCTCGTACAGCCCCTACAGCCCTCCCTATCTCTGTAACCTCCTCCAGCACCTACACCCAACCCTATCTCTGTAAACTCATCCAGCCCCTACATCTCTCCTATCTCTGTAAACTCCTCCAGCTGCTACACCCCTCCCTATCTCTGTAACCTCCTCCAGCCATTTACACCTGTCCCTATCTCTGTAATCTCCTCCAGCCACCTACACCCCTCCATATCTCTGTAACCACCTCCAGCCACCTACACCCCTCCCTATCTGTAACCTCCTCCACTCACTACAACTCTCCATACCTCTGTAACATCCTCCATCCCCTACACCCATCCCTATCGCCATAACCTCCTCCAGACCCTACACCCATCCCTATCTCTGTAACCTCCCCAAGCACCTAATCCTCTCCCTGTTTCTGTAACCTCCTTCAACCCTTACACCACTCCCTACCTCTGTAAACTCCTCCAGATCCTATATCCCTCCCTATCTCTGTAAACTCCTCCAGCACCTACAACCCTCCTGATCTCTGTAAACTCCTACATTCCCTACAACCCTCCCTATCTCTGTAACCTCCTCCAGCCCTTACAACCCTCCTTAACTCTGTAACAGCTTCCTGACCCTACACACCTTCCTATCCCTATAACCTCCTCCAGCCCCTACACCTCTCCCTATATCTGGAACCTCCTCCAGCACCTATACACCTCGATATCTCTGTAACCTCCTCCAGACCCTTCACACCTCCGTATCTCTGTAACCTCCTCCAGCCCCTGCATCCCTATCTCTGTAAAATTCTCCAGCCCCTACAACCCACCCTATGTCTGCAATGTCCTCCACTCCCTACAACCCTCCCTTTCTCCATAACCTCCTACACTCACTACAACCATCCCTATCTATGTAACCTCTGTCAAACCCTACAAGACTTCCTATCTCGGATACCTCCTCCACTCACTACAACGCTCCCGATCTCTGTAAGCTCCTCCAGCCCTTACAAACCTCCCTATCTCTGTAACCTCCTCCAGCACCATATACCCATCCCTATCACAGTAACCTCGTACAGCCCCTACACCCCTCCTTATCTCTGTAACCTCCTCCAGCAGCTACACCTATCCCTATCTCTGTAAACTCATCCAGCCCCTTCATCTCTCATATCTCTGTAAACTCCCCCAGCCGCTACACCCTTCCCTATCTCTGTAACCTCCTCAAGCCACTTACACCCGTCCCTATCTCTGTAATCTCCACCAGCCCCTACACCCCTCCATATCTCTGTAACCACCTCCAGACACCTACACCCGTCCCTATCTCTGTAACCTCCTCTACTCAGTACAACATTGTCTATGTCTTTAACCACCTCCACCCCCTGCAACACTCCCTATGTCTGTAACTTTGTCCAGCCCCTACAAACCCCCCGATCACTGTAACCTCCTCCATGCCCTACACCCCTCCCTACCTCTGTTATCCCCTCCAGCCACTACACCACTCCCGATCTCTGTAACCTCCTCCAGCCCCTACACCCATCCCTATCGCCGTAACCTCCTCCAGCCCCTACACCCCTCCCTAACTCTGTAACCTCCTCCAGCACCTAATCCTCTCCCTGTTTCTGTAACCTCCTTCAGCCCCTACACCACTCCCTATCTCTGTAATCTCCTCCAGACCCTAAACCCTCCTTATATCTGGAACCTCCTCCGGCTGCACTAATGGATTATCAGGAATTGACAGTGTGCTTCAATATTGGAGCATAAGTAACTGAATGTCTGAAGCACTACTTGCATGTCAGTAATTGAGGGTGTGCTGCATGATTGGTCGTCGGTAATTGTGGGTTTGCTGCAGTACTGGATTGTTAATAATTGAGGATATGCTGCACAATAGGTGTGTCAGTAATTGAGGGTGTGCTGCAGTATTGGAGTGTCAGTAATTGAGGGTGTGCTGCACTATTGGAGTGTCAGTAATTGAGGGTGTGCTGCACTATTGGAGTGTCAGTAATTGAGGGCGTGCTATACTGTTGGAGTGTCAGTAATTGAGGGTGTGCTGCACTATTGAGAGTCAGTAATTGAGACCATGCTATACTGTTGGAGTGTCAGTAATTGAGGGTGTGCTGCACTAATGGAGTGTCAGTAATTGAGACCGTGCTATACTGTTGGAGTGTCAGTAATTGAGGATGCTGCTCTATTGGAGTGTCAGTAATTGAGGGTGTGCTGAACTGTTGGAGGGTCAGTAATTGAGGGTGTGCTGCTCTATTGGAGTGTCAGTAATTGAGGGTGTGCTGAACTATTGGAGGGTCAGTAATTGAGGGTGTGCTGCACTACTGGAGGGTCAGTAATTGAGGGTGTGCTGCACGATTGGACGGTCAGCAATTGAAGGTTTGCTGCACTATTGGAGGTTCAGTAATTGAGGGTTACCTTCAGTATTGAAGTTTCAGTAATTGATGCTGTGCTGCACTGTTGGAGTGTCATTAATTGAGGGAGTGCTGCACTAGTGGATGGTCTGTAATTGAGGGTGTTCCGCAATGTCGGAAGGTCAGTAATTGAAGGTGTGATGCACTATTAGAGGGTCAGTGTTTGAGGGTGTGCTGCACTACTGGAGGATTAGTAAATGAGACTGTGCTGCATGATTGAAGAGTCATCAATTGAGGGTGTGCTGCACTTTTGGAATGTCAGTGATTGAGGGGGTGCTGCACTAGAGGTGTGCAAGTAATTGAGGGTGTGCTGCACTATTGCAGGGTCAGTAATTCAGGGTTTGCTGCACTATAGGTGTGGCAGTGATTGAGGGTGTGCTGCACTATTGGAGTGTCATTGAGGGTGTGCTGGACTATTGAAAGGACAGTAATTCAGGTTGTTCTGCACTACATGGTATCAGTAATTGAGGGTGTGCTGTACTATTTGAGGGTCAGTAATTGAGGGTGTGCTGCACTATTTGAGTGTCAGTAATTGAGGGTGTGCTGCACGATTGGAGTGTCAGTAATTGAGGGTGTGCTGCACTATTGAGTGTCAGTAATTGAGGGGTGCTACCCTATTGCAGTGTCAGTAATTGACGGTATGCTGCACTATTGGAGGGTCAATAATTGGGGGTGTGCTGCACTATTGGAGTGTCAGTTATTGAGGGTGTACTGCACTATTGGAGTGTCAGTAATTTACAGTATTCTGCACAACTTGAGTGTCTGTAATTGAGGGGGTGCTACACTATTGCAGTGTCAGTAATTGAGGGTGTGCTGCATGATTGCAGTGTCAGTAATTGAGGGTATGCTGAACTATTGGAGTGTCAGTAATTGAGGGTGTGCTGCACTATTGGAGTGTCAGTAATTGAGGGTGTGCTGCATGATTGGAGTGTCAGTAATTGAGGGGGAGCTACACTATTGCAGTGTCAGTAATTGACGGTATGCTGCACTATTGGAGGGTCAATAATTGGGGGTGTGCTGCACTACTATAGAGTCCGCATTTGAGGGAAGTGCTGCACCCTACACCCCTCCCTATCTCTGTAACCTCCACCAGTACCTAGACCCCTCCCTACCTCTGTAATCTCCTCCAACCCCTACACCCCTCCGTATCTCTGTAACATCCTCCAGCCCCTACACCCTTCACTAACTCTGTAACCTCCTGCAGCCCCTACACCCCTCCCTATCTCTGTAACCTCCTCCAGCCCCTACGCCCCTCACTATCTCTGTAACCTGCTCCAACCCCTACACCCCTCCCTATCTTTGTAACCTCCTCCAGCCCTACACCCCTCCCTATCTCTGTAACCACCTCCAGCCCTACACCCCTCCATATCTCTGTAACTCCCTCATTATATCTGTAACATCCTATCTCTGTAACTCCATCCAGCCCCTACAACAATCCCAATCTCTGTAACCTCCTCGGGCTCCTACACCTCTCCCTAAATCTGTAAACTCCTCCAGCCTTGCACCACTCCCTATCTCTCTAATGTCCTCCAGTCCATACACCCCTCCCTATCTCTGTAACCTCCTCCAGTCACTGCACACCTCCCTATCTCTGTAACCTCCTCCAGCCCTTACATCCCGCCCAACTCTGTAACCTACTCCAGCCTATCACCGCTCCCTATCTCTGTAAGCTCCTCCAGTCCCTACACACCTCCCTATCTCTGTAACTTCATCCAGCCCCTACACCCCTCCCTTTCTCTGTAAAATCGTCCAGCACCTACACCCTTCCCTATCTCTGTAACCTCCACCAGCCCCTACAACCCTCCCTATCTCTGTAACCTCCTCCAGCCCCTACACCCATCCCTATCTCAATAACATCCTCCAGCCCCTTCAAACCTCCCTATCTCAGTATCTTCCTCCAGCCTCTACACCCCTCCATATCTCTGTCAACTCCTCATGCCCGTAAACCCCTCCCTAAATGTAAGCTCCTCCAGCCCTACACCGCTCACTATCTCTATAACTCCCTCCCTATTTCTGTAACCTCCTCCAGCGCCTCCCCCCAACCCTATCTTTGTAACCACCTCCAGCCCCTACACCCCTCCCTATCTCTGTAACCTCCTCCGGCTCCTACACCCCTCCCTATCTCTGTAACTCCCGCCCTATCCCCGTAACCTCCTCCAGCCCTACACCCCTCATTATTTCTGTATTGCTCTCCAGCCTCTCACCGCTCCCTATCTCTGTAACTCCCGCCCTATCCCCATAACCTCCTCCAGCCCTACACCCCTCCTTATCTCTGAAATACCCACCCTATCTCTGTAACCCCCTCCAGCACCTACACCCCACCCTATCTCTGTAACCTCCTCCAGCCCCTACACCTCTCCCTATCTCTGTAAAAACCTCCGGCTCCTACACCCCCCCCTATCACTGTAACCACCTCCAACCCCAACACACCTCCCTATCTCTGTAACCTCCTCCAACCCCTACACACCTCCCTAACTCTGTAAACTCCTCCAGCCCCTACATCATCCCTATCTCTGTAACCTCCTCCAGCCCCAACAACCTCCCTAACTCTGTAGCCTCCTCCAGCCCCTACACCCCTCCCTAACTCTGTAACCTGCTCCAGCCCCTACACCCCTCCCAATCTCTGTAACCTCCTCCAGCATCTACACCCCTCCCTATCTCTGCAACCTCCTCATGCCCGTACACACCTCCCTATCTCTGTAACCTCCTCCAGCCCTACACCCCTCCTTATCTCTTTAACCTCCTCCAGCCCTACACCCCTCATTATCTCTGTAACTCCCTCCCTATCTCTGTAACTTCCTATCTCTGTAACCCCATCCAGCCCCTACACCCCTCCCAATCTCTGTAACCTCCTCCGGCTCCTACACCTTTCCCTAACTCTGTAACCTCCTCCAGCCTCTCACCCCTAACTATCTCTGTAAACTCATCCAGTCCCTACACCCCTCCCTATCTCTGTAACCTCCTCCAATCCCTAAACTCCTCCCTATCTCTGTAACCTCCTCCAGCCCCTACACCCCTCCCTATCTCTGTAACCTCCTCCAATCCCTACACTCCTCCCTATCTCTGTAACATCCTCCTGCTCAAACACCCCTCCCTATCTCTGTAACGCTCTCCAGCCTCTCACCCGTCGCTATCTCTGTAACTCCCTCCCTATCTCTGTAACCTCCTCCAGCACTCCACCCCGCCCTATCTCTTGTAACCTCCTCCAGCCCCTACGCCCCTCCCTATCTCTGTAACCTGCTCCAATCCCTACAACCCTTAATATCTCTGTAAGCTTCGGCAGCCCCTACACCCCTCCCTATCTCTGGAACCTCCTCCAGCCCCTACACCCCTCCCTATCTCTGTAACCTCCTCCAGCCCCTACACCCCTCCCTATCTCTGTAACCTCCTCCAGCCCTACACCCCTCCTTATCTCTGTAACTTCCTCCCTATCTCTGTAACTTCCTAACTCTGCAACTTCATCCCTATCTCTGTAACCCCCTCCAGCCCCTACACCCCTCCCTTTCGCTGTAACCTCCTCCGGCTCCTAAACTCTCCTTAACTCTGTAACCTCCTCCAGCCACTCACCCCTACCTATCCCTATAACCTCCTCCAGCCTCTCACCCCTACCTATCTCTACAACAACCTCCAACCCCTACACCCCTCCCTATCTTTGTAACCTCCCCTGGCTCCTACTCCTCTCCCTGTCTCTGTAACCTCCTCCAGTCCCTAGACCCCTCCCTATCTCTGTAAACTCCTCCAACCCCTACACCCCTCTGAATCTCTGTAACATCCTCCAGCCTCTCATTGCTCCCTATCTCAGTAAACTCATCCAGCCCCTACAATCCTCCCTAAATCTGTAACTTCCTGCAGCCCCTACACCTCCCCCTATCTCTGTAACATCCTCCCGCCCTACACACCTCCTTATACTTGTAACCTCCTCCAAACCCTGCACACATCCCTATCTCTGAAAACCTCCTCCAGCCCCTACATCCCTCCCTATCTCTGTTACTTCCTCCAGCCTATCACCCCACCATCACTCTACCACCCCCCCCCCCCATCTCTGTAACCTCCTCCAGCCTCTCACTGCTCCCTATCTCTGTAACCTCCTCCAACCCCAACATCCCTCCCTATCTCTGTAACCTCCTCCAGCCCCTAAACTCCTCCTTGTCTGTGTAACCTACTCCGGCTCCTACACCCCTCCCTATCCCTGTAACCTCCTCCAGCCACTACAACCCTCCCTATCTCTGTAACTTCATCCAGCCCCTACACCCCTCCCTATCTCTGTAACCTGCTCGTGCCCGTACACCCCTCACTATCTGTAACCTCCACCAGACCTACACCGCTCATTATCACTATAACTCCCTCACTATCTCTGTAACACCCTCCAGCCTCTCATTCCTCACTATCCCTGTAACATCCTCCATCCCCTACACACTTCCCTAACTCTGTGATGTCCTCCAACCCCTACACACCTCCCTATCTCTGTACCCTCCTCCAGCCCTACACACTTCCCTATCTCTATAACCTGATCCGGCCCCTATACACCTCCATAACTCTGTAACCTCCTCCAGATCCTACAACCTCCCTATCTCTGTAACCTCCTCCAGCCCCTACACCCCTCCCTAACTCTGTAACCTCATCCAGCCCCTACACCCCTCCCTATCTCTGTAAGCTCCTCCAGCCACTACGCCCCTCCCTATGTCTGTAACGTGCTCCAACCCCTACACCCCTCCCTATCTCTGTAACCTCCTCCGGCCCCGACACACCTCGCTATCTCTGTAAAATCCTACAGCCCCTAAACCCATCCTTATCTCTGTAACCTCCACCAGCCCCTACAACCCTCTCTATCTCTGTAACCTCATCCAGCCCATACACCCATCCCTATCTCTGTAACCTCCTACAGCCCCTACAAACCTCCGTATCTCTGTAACTTCCTCTCGCCCCTACACCCCTCATATCTCTGTAACCTGCTCCAGAACTACACCGCTCCCTATCTCTGTAACCTCCTCCAGCCCCTACGCCCCTCCCTATCTCTGTAACCTGCTCCAGCCCCTACACCCCTCCCTATCTCTGTAACCTCCTCCAGCCGGTACACCCCTCCCTATCTCTGTAATCTCCTCCAGACCCTACACACCTCCCTATCTCTGTAACCTCCTCCAGTCCCTACACCGCTCCCCATCTCTGTAACCACCTAGAGCCCCTACACACGTCCATAACTCTGTAACCCACGACAGCATCTACAACCCTCCCTATCTCTGTAACCTCCTCATGCCCGTACACCCCTCCCTATCTCTAACCTCCTTCAGCCCCTTCACCTCTCCCTATCTCTGTCTTTCCTCCGGCTCCTACACCCCTCCCTATCTCTGGAACCTTCTCCAACCCCTACACACCTCCCTATGTCTGTAACATCCTCCGGCCCCTATACCCCTCCCTAACTCTGTAACCTCCTCCAAACCCTACAAAGTCCCTAACACTGTAACCTCCTCCAGCCCCTACACCCCTACCTCAATCTCAAACCTCCTCCAGCCCCTACATCCCTCCCTATCTCTGTAACCTCCTCCAGCCCCTACGCCCCTCCCTATCTCTGTAACCTTCGCCAGCCCGTACACCCTTCCCTATCTCTGTAAACTCCTCCAGCCCATACACCCCTCCCTAACTCTGTACCCTCCTGCAGCCACTACCCCCCCTCCCTATTTCTGTACCCTCCTCCAGCCATGCACCCCTCCTTATCGCTGTAAATCCCTCCCTATCTCTGTAACTTCCTATCTCTGTAACCCCATCCAGCCCCTACAACCCGCCCTATCTCAGTAACCTCCTCCGGCTCCTACACCTCTCACTAAATCTGTAACATCCTCCAGCCTCTCACCCCCTCCCTAGCTCTGTAACCTCCTCCAGTCCCTACACCCCTCCCTATCTCTCTAACCTCCTCCAATCACTACACCCCTCCCTATCTCTGTAACATCCTACAGCTCCTACAACCCTCCCTATCTCTGTAACGCTCCCCAGCCACTCACCCGTCCCTATCTCTGTAACTCCCTCCCGAACTCTGTAACCTCCTCCAGCCCTACACACCTCCCTATCTCTGTAACCTACCCCAGCCCCTACGCCCTTCCCTGTCTCTGTAACCTGCTCCGACCACAACACCCTTCCCTATCTCTGTAAGCTTCGCCAGCCGCCAAACCCCTCCCTATCTCCGTAACCTCATCCAGCCCCTACACCCCTCCCTATCCCTGTAACCTCCTCCAGCCCTACACTCCTCCTTATCCTTGTAAACTCCTCCAAACCCTGCACCCCTCCCTATCTCTGTAACTTCCTCCAGCCCCTACACCCCTCCCTATCTCTGTAACCTCCTCCAGCCCCAACATCCCTCCCTATCTCTGTAACCTCCTCCAGTCCCTACACCCCTCCCTATCTCTGTAATCTCCTCATGCCCGTACACCCCTCACTATCTGTAACCTCCACCAGACCTACACCGCTCATTATCACTATAACTCCCTCACTATCTCTGTAACACCCTCCAGCCTCTCATTCCTCACTATCCCTATAACCTCCTCCAGCCCCTACACACTTCCCTATCTCTGTAACCTCCTGCAGCCCTACAACCTTCCCTATCTCTGTAACCTTATCCGACCCCTTACGCCTCCATAACTCTGTAACCTCCTTGAGACCCTACAACCTCCCTATCTCTGTAACCTCCTCCAGCCCCTACAACCCTCCCTAACTCTGTAAACTCATCCAGCCCCTACACCCCTCCCTAACTCTGTAACCTGCTCCAAACCATACACCCCTCCCTATCTCTGTAACCTCCTCCGGCCCCTACACCCCTCCCTAACTCTGTAAAATCCTACAGCCCCTAAACCCATCCTTATCTCTGTAACCTCCACCCGCACTTACAACCCTCCCTATCTCTGTAACCTCCTCCAGCCCCTACACCCATCCCTATCTCTGTAACCTCCTACAGCCCCTACAACCCTCCGTATCTCTGTAAATTCCTCCCGCCCCTACACCCCTCATATCTCTGCAACCTGCTCCAGCCCCTACAACGCTCCCTATCTCTGTAACCTCCTCCAGCCCCTACGCCCCGCCCTATCTCTGTAACCTGATCCAGCCCCTACACCCCTCCCTATCTCTTAACCTCCACCAGCCCCTACGCCCCTCCCTATCTCTGTAACCTGCTCCAAACCTTACACACCTCCCTATCTCTGTAAGCTCCTCCAGCCCCTACACCCCTCCCTATCTCTGTAACCTCCTCCAGTCCCTACACCCCTCCCTATCTCTGTAACCTCCTCCAGCCCCTACACACCTCCCTATCTCTGTAACCTCCTAGAGCCCCGACACCCCTCCATAACTCTGTAACCCCCGACAGCATCTACACCCCTCCTTATCTCTATAACTTCCTCATACCCGTACACCCCTCCCTATCTCTAACCTCATCCAGCCCCTTCACCTCTCCCTATCTCTGTAACCTCCTCCGGCTCCTACACCCCTCCCTATCTCTGGAACCTTCTCCAAACCGCTACAAACTTCCCTATATCTGTAACCTCCTCCAACCCCTACACCCCTCCCTATCTCTGTAACATCCTCCGGCCCCTACACCCCTCCCTATCTCTGTAACCTGCTCCAACCCCTACACCCCTCCCTAAATCTCAAACCTCCTTCAGCCCCTGCATCCCTCCCTATCTCTGTAACCTCCTCCAGCCCCTACGCCCCTCCCTATCTTTGTAACCTTCGCCTCCCGTACACCCTTCCCAATCTCTGTAAACTCCTCCAGCCCCTACACCCCTCCCTAACTCTGGACCATCCTGCAGCCACTACACCCCTCCCTATCTCTGTAACTTCCTCCAGCCATGCACCCCTCCTTATCTCTGAAACTCCCTCCCTATCTCTAACTTCCTATCTCTGTAACCCCATCCAGCCCCTACAACCCTCCCTATCTCAGTAACATCCTCCGGCTGCTACAACTCTCCCTAACTCAGTAACCTCCTCCAGCCTCTCACCCCCTCCCTATTTCTGTAAACTCAACCAATCCCTACACCCCTCCCTATCTCTGTAACCTCCTCCAATCCCTGCACCCCTCCCTATCTCTGTAACATCCTCCAGCTCCTACACCCCTCCCTATCTCTGTAACCTCCTCCAGCCTCTCACCCCTACCTATCTCTATAACCACCGACAACCTCTACACCACTCCCTATTTTTGTAACCTCCTCTGAATCCTACTCATCTCCCTGTCTCTGTAACCTCCTCCTCCAGTCCCTAGACCCCTCCCTACCTCTGTAACCTCCTCCAACCCCTACACCCCTCTGCATCTCTGTAACCTCCTCCAGCCTCTCATCGCTCCCTATCTCAGTAAACTCCTCCAGCCCCTACAACACTCCCTATCTCTGTAACTTCCTCCAGCCCCTACACCTCCCCCAATCTCTGTAACCTCCTCCAACCCCTACACCTCCCCCTATCTCTGTAACATCTTCGCCCTACACTCCTCCTTATCCTTGTAACCTCCTCCAAACCCTGCACACCTCCCTATCTCTGTAACATCCTCCAACCCCTACATACCGTCCGATCTCTGTAACCTCCTCCACCCTATCACTCCCCCATCTCTGTAACTCCCCCCCCATCTCTGTAACCTCCTCCAGCCTCTCACCGCTCCCTATCTCTGTATCCTCCTCCAGCCCCTACACACCTCCCTATCTCTGTAACGTCTTCCAGCCCCCACACCCCGCCCTGTCTGAGTAATCTCCTCCGGCTCCTACACCCCTCCCTATCTCTGTAACCTCCTCCGGCCCCTACACCCCTCCCGATCTCTATAACCGCCTCCTACCCCTACACCCCTCCCTATCTCTGTAACTTCCTCCAGCCCCTACACCCCTCCCTAACTCTGTAATCTCCTCATGCCCGTAAACACCTCACTATCTATAACCTCCTCCAGACGTACACCGCTCATTATCACTATAACTCCCTCACTTTCTCTGTAACACCCTCCAGCCTCTCATTCCTCCCTATCTCTGTAACCTCCTTCAGCCCCTACAAACTTCACTAACTCTGTAACCTCCTCCAGACGCTACAACCTCCATATCTCTGTAACCTCCTCAAGCCCCTACACCCCTCCCTATATCTGTATCCTCCTCCAGCACCTACACCCCTCCCTATCTCTGTAACCTCCTCCAGCCCCTACACCCCTCCCTATCTCTGTAACATCCTCCAGCCCCTACACCCCTCCCTATCTCTATAACCTCCTCCAGTCCCTGTACACACCTCCCTATCTCTGTAACCTCCTCCAGCCCCTTCACCTCTCCCTATCTCTGTAACCTCCTCCGGCTCCTACACCACTCCCTATCTCTGTAACCTTCTCCAACACCTACACACCTCCTCCGGCCCCTATACCCCTCTCTAACTCTGTAACCTCCTCCAAACCCTACAAACTCCGTAACACTGTAACCTCCTCAAGCCCCTACACCCCTCCCTAAATCTCAAACCTCCTCCAACCCCTACACCCCTCCCTATCTCTGTAACATCCTCCGGCCCCTATACCCCTCCATAACTGTGTAACCTCCTACAACTTCCCTAACTCTGTAGCCTCCTCCAGCCCCGACACCCCTCCCTAAATCTCAAACCTCCTTCAGCCCCTACATCCCTCCCTATCTCTGTAACCTCCTCCAGCCCCTACGCCCCTCCCTATCTTTGTAACCTTCGCCAGCCCGTACACCCTTCCCAATCTCTGTAAAATCCTCCAGCCCCTACACCCCTCCCTAACTCTGGACCCTCCTGCAGCCACTACACCCCTCCCTATCTCTGTAACTTCCTCCAGCCATGCACCCCTCCTTATCTCTGAAACTCCCTCCCTATCACTGTAACTTCCTATCTCTGTAACCCCATCCAGCCCCTACAACCCTCCCTATCTCAGTAACATCCTCCGGCTGCTACGACTCTCCCTAACTCAGTAACCTCCTCCAGCCTCTCACCCCCTCCCTATTTCTGTAAACTCAACCAATCCCTACACCCCTCCCTATCTCTGTAACCTCCTCCAATCCCTGCACCCCTCCCTATCTCTGTAACATCCTCCAGCTCCTACACCCCTCCCTATCTCTGTAACCTCCTCCAGACCCTGCACCCCTCCCTATCTCTGTAACATCCTCCAGCCTCTCACCCCTACCTATCTCTATAACCACCGACAACCCCTACACCACTCCCTATTTTTGTAACCTCCTCTGACTCCTACTCATCTCCCTGTCTCTGTAACCTCCTCCAGTCCCTAGACCCCTCCCTACCTCTATAACCTCCTCCAACCCCTACACCCCTCTGCATCTCTGTAACCTCCTCCAGCCTCTCATCGCTCCCTATCTCAGTAAACTCCTCCAGCCCCTACAACACTCCCTATCTCTGTAACTTCCTCCAGCCCCTACACCTCCCCCTATCTCTGTAACATCTTCGCCCTACACTCCTCCTTATCCTTGTAACCTCCTCCAAACCCTGCACACCTCCCTATCTCTGTAACATCCTCCAACCCCTACATACTGTCCGATCTCTGTAACCTCCTCCACCCTATCACTCCCCCATCTCTGTAACTCCCCCCCCATCTCTGTAACCTCCTCCAGCCTCTCACCGCTCCCTATCTCTGTATCCTCCTCCAGCCCCTACACACCTCCCTATCTCTGTAACCTCTTCCAGCCCCCACACCCCACCCTGTCTGAGTAATCTCCTCCGGCTCCTACACCCCTCCCTATCTCTATAACCGCCTCCTACCCCTACACCCCTCCCTATCTCTGTAACTTCCTCCAGCCCCTACACCCCTCCCTAACTCTGTAATCTCCTCATGCCCGTAAACACCTCACTATCTATAACCTCCTCCAGACGTACACCGCTCATTATCACTATAACTCCCTCACTTTCTCTGTAACACCCTCCAGCCTCTCATTCCTCCCTATCTCTGTAACCTCCTTCAGCCCCTACAAACTTCACTAACTCTGTAACCTCCTCCAGACGCTACAACCTCCATATCTCTGTAACCTCCTCCAACCCCTACACCCCTCCCTATATCTGTATCCTCCTCCAGCACCTACACCCCTCCCTATCTCTGTAACCTCTTCCAGGCCCTACACCCCTCCCTATCTCTGTAACATCCTCCAGCCCCTACACCCCTCCCTATCTCTGTAACCTCCTCCAGTCCCTACACCGCTCCCCATCTCTGTAACCTCCTAGAGCCCCTACACCCCTCCATAACTCTGTAACCCACGACAGCATCTATACCCCTCCCTATCTCTGTAACCTCCTCATGCCCGTACACACCTCCCTATCTCTAACCTCCTCCAGCCCCTTCACCTCTCCCTATCTCTGTAACCTCCTCCGGCTCCTACACCACTCCCTATCTCTGTAACCTTCTCCAACACCTACACACCTCCCTATATCTGTAACATCCTCCGGCCCCTATACCCCTCTCTAACTCTGTAACCTCCTCCAAACCCTACAAACTCCGTAACACTGTAACCTCCTCAAGCCCCTACACCCCTCCCTAAATCTCAAACGTCCTCCAGCCCCTACGCCCCTCCCTATCTCTGTAACATTCGCCAGCCCGTACACCCTTCCCAATCTCTGTAAACTCCTCCAGCCCCTACACCCCTCCCTAACTCTGTACCCTCCTGCAGCCACTACACCCCTCCCTATCTCTGTAACTTCCTCCAGCCATGCACCCCTCCTTATCTCTGAAACTCCCTCCCTATCACTGTAACTTCCTATCTCTGTAACCCCATCCAGCCCCTACAACCCTCCCTATCTCAGTAACATCCTCCGGCTGCTACGACTCTCCCTAACTCAGTAACCTCCTCCAGCCTCTCACCCCCTCCCTATTTCTGTAAACTCAACCAATCCCTACACCCCTCCCTATCTCTGTAACCTCCTCCAATCCCTGCACCCCTCCCTATCTCTGTAACATCCTCCAGCTCCTACACCCCTCCCTATCTCTGTAACCTCCTCCAGACCCTACACCCCTCCCTATCTCTATAACCTCCTCCAGCCTCTCACCCCTACCTATCTCTATAACCACCGACAACCCCTACACCACTCCCTATTTTTGTAACCTCCTCTGACTCCTACTCATCTCCCTGTCTCTGTAACCTCCTCCAGTCCCTAGACCCCTCCCTACCTCTGTAACCTCCTCCAACCCCTACACCCCTCTGCATCTCTGTAACTTCCTCCAGCCTCTCATCGCTCCCTATCTCAGTAAACTCCTCCAGCCCCTACAACACTCCCTATCTCTGTAACTTCCTCCAGCCCCTACACCTCCCCCTATCTCTGTAACATCTTCGCCCTACGCTCCTCCTTATCCTTGTAACCTCCTCCAAACCCTGCACACCTCCCTATCTCTGTAACATCCTCCAACCCCTACATACCGTCCAATCTCTGTAACCTCCTCCACCCTATCACTCCCCCATCTCTGTAACTACCCCCCATCTCTGTAACCTCCTCCAGCCTCTCACCGCTCCCTATCTCTGTATCCTCCTCCAGCCCCTACACACCTCCCTATCTCTGTAACCTCTTCCAGCCCCCACACCCAGCCCTGTCTGAGTAATCTCCTCCGGCTCCTACACCCCTCCCTATCTCTGTAACCTCCTCCGGCCCCTACACCCCTCCCGATCTCTATAACCGCCTCCTACCCCTACACCCCTCCCAATCTCTGTAACTTCCTCCAGCCCCTACACCCCTCCCTAACTCTGTAATCTCCTCATGCCCGTAAACACTTCACTATCTATAACCTCCTCCAGACCTACGCCGCACATTATCACTATAACTCCCTCACTTTCTCTGTAACACCCTCCAGCCTCTCATTCCTCCCTATCTCTGTAACCTCCTTCAGCCCCTACAAACTTCACTAACTCTGTAACCTCCTCCAGACGCTACAACCTCCATATCTCTGTAACCTCCTCCAGCCCCTACACCCCTCCCTATATCTGTATCCTCCTCCAGCACCTACACCCCTCCCTATCTCTGTAACCTCTTCCAGGCCCTACACCCCTCCCTATCTCTGTAACATCCTCCAGCCCCTACACCCCTCCCTATCTCTGTAACCTCCTCCAGTCCCTACACCGCTCCCCATCTCTGTAACCTCCTAGAGCCCCTACACCCCTCCATAACTCTGTAACCCACGACAGCATCTATACCCCTCCCTATCTCTGTAACCTCCTCATGCCCGTACACACCTCCCTATCTCTAACCTCCTCCAGCCCCTTCACCTCTCCCTATCTCTGTAACCTCCTCCGGCTCCTACACCACTCCCTATCTCTGTAACCTTCTCCAACACCTACACACCTCCCTATATCTGTAACATCCTCCGGCCCCTATACCCCTCTCTAACTCTGTAACCTCCTCCAAACCCTACAAACTCCGTAACACTGTAACCTCCTCAAGCCCCTACACCCCTCCCTAAATCTCAAACGTCCTCCAGCCCCTACGCCCCTCCCTATCTCTGTAACATTCGCCAGCCCGTACACCCTTCCCAATCTCTGTAAACTCCTCCAGCCCCTACACCCCTCCCTAACTCTGTACCCTCCTGCAGCCACTACACCCCTCCCTATCTCTGTAACTTCCTCCAGCCATGCACCCCTCCTTATCTCTGAAACTCCCTCCCTATCACTGTAACTTCCTATCTCTGTAACCCCATCCAGCCCCTACAACCCTCCCTATCTCAGTAACATCCTCCGGCTGCTACGACTCTCCCTAACTCAGTAACCTCCTCCAGCCTCTCACCCCCTCCCTATTTCTGTAAACTCAACCAATCCCTACACCCCTCCCTATCTCTGTAACCTCCTCCAATCCCTGCACCCCTCCCTATCTCTGTAACATCCTCCAGCTCCTACACCCCTCCCTATCTCTGTAACCTCCTCCAGACCCTACACCCCTCCCTATCTCTATAACCTCCTCCAGCCTCTCACCCCTACCTATCTCTATAACCACCGACAACCCCTACACCACTCCCTATTTTTGTAACCTCCTCTGACTCCTACTCATCTCCCTGTCTCTGTAACCTCCTCCAGTCCCTAGACCCCTCCCTACCTCTGTAACCTCCTCCAACCCCTACACCCCTCTGCATCTCTGTAACTTCCTCCAGCCTCTCATCGCTCCCTATCTCAGTAAACTCCTCCAGCCCCTACAACACTCCCTATCTCTGTAAATTCCTCCAGCCCCGACACCTCCCCCTATCTCTGTAACATCTTCGCCCTACACTCCTCCTTATCCTTGTAACCTCCTCCAAACCCTGCACACCTCCCTATCTCTGTAACATCCTCCAACCCCTACATACCGTCCGATCTCTGTAACCTCCTCCACCCTATCACTCCCCCATCTCTGTAACTACCCCCCATCTCTGTAACCTCCTCCAGCCTCTCACCGCTCCCTATCTCTGTATCCTCCTCCAGCCCCTACACACCTCCCTATCTCTGTAACCTCTTCCAGCCCCCACACCCAGCCCTGTCTGAGTAATCTCCTCCGGCTCCTACACCCCTCCCTATCTCTGTAACCTCCTCCGGCCCCTACACCCCTCCCGATCTCTATAACCGCCTCCTACCCCTACACCCCTCCCAATCTCTGTAACTTCCTCCAGCCCCTACACCCCTCCCTAACTCTGTAATCTCCTCATGCCCGTAAACACTTCACTATCTATAACCTCCTCCAGACCTACGCCGCACATTATCACTATAACTCCCTCACTTTCTCTGTAACACCCTCCAGCCTCTCATTCCTCCCTATCTCTGTAACCTCCTTCAGCCCCTACAAACTTCACTAACTCTGTAACCTCCTCCAGACGCTACAACCTCCATATCTCTGTAACCTCCTCCAGCCCCTACACCCCTCCCTATATCTGTATCCTCCTCCAGCACCTACACCCCTCCCTATCTCTGTAACCTCCTCCAGCCCCTACACCCCTCCCTATCTCTGTAACATCCTCCAGCCCCTACACCCCTCCCTATCTCTGTAACCTCCTCCAGTCCCTACACCGCTCCCCATCTCTGTAACCTCCTAGAGCCCCTACACCCCTCCATAACTCTGTAACCCACGACAGCATCTATACCCCTCCCTATCTCTGTAACCTCCTCATGCCCGTACACACCTCCCTATCTCTAACCTCCTCCAGCCCCTTCACCTCTCCCTATCTCTGTAACCTCCTCCGGCTCCTACACCACTCCCTATCTCTGTAACCTTCTCCAACACCTACACACCTCCCTATATCTGTAACATCCTCCGGCCCCTATACCCCTCTCTAATTCTGTAACCTCCACCAAACCCTACAAACTCCGTAACACTGTAACCTCCTCAAGCCCCTACACCCCTCCCTAAATCTCAAACGTCCTCCAGCCCCTACGCCCCTCCCTATCTCTGTAACATTCGCCAGCCCGTACACCCTTCCCTGTCTCTGTAAACTCCTCCAGTCCCTACACCCCTCCCTAACTCTGTACCCTTCTGCAGCCACTACCCCCCTACCTATCTCTATAACCTCCTCCAGCCATGCACACCTCCTTATATCTGTAACTCCCTCCCTATCTCGGAAACTTCCAATCTCTGTAACCCCATCCAGCGCCTACATCCCTCCCTATCTCAGTAACTTCCTCTGGCTCCTACACCTCTCATAACTCTGTAACCTACTCCAGCCTCTCACCCCCTCCCTAGCTCTGTAACCTCCTCCAATCACTACACCCCTCCCTATCTCTGTAACATCCTCCAGCTCCTACACCCCTCCCTATCTCTGTAACAGTCCCCAGCCTCTCACCCGTCCCTATCTCTGTAACTCCCTCCCGAACTCTGTAACCTCCTCCAGCCCTACACACCTCCCTATCTCTGTAACCTCCTCCAGCCCCTACGCCCTTCCCTATCTCTGTAACCTGCTCCAACCACTACACCCCTCCCTATCTCTGGAAGCTTCGCCAGCACCCACACACCTCCCTATCTCTGTAAACTCATCCAGCCCCTTCACCCCTCCCTATCTCTGTAACATCCTCCAGCCCCTACACCCCTCCCTATCTCTGTAACCTCCTCCAGTCCCTACACCGCTCCCCATCTCTGTAACCTCCTAGAGCCCCTACACCCCTCCATAACTCTGTAACCCACGACAGCATCTATACCCCTCCCTATCTCTGTAACCTCCTCATGCCCGTACACACCTCCCTATCTCTAACCTCCTCCAGCCCCTTCACCTCTCCCTATCTCTGTAACCTCCTCCGGCTCCTACACCACTCCCTATCTCTGTAACCTTCTCCAACACCTACACACCTCCCTATATCTGTAACATCCTCCGGCCCCTATACCCCTCTCTAATTCTGTAACCTCCACCAAACCCTACAAACTCCGTAACACTGTAACCTCCTCAAGCCCCTACACCCCTCCCTAAATCTCAAACGTCCTCCAGCCCCTACGCCCCTCCCTATCTCTGTAACATTCGCCAGCCCGTACACCCTTCCCTGTCTCTGTAAACTCCTCCAGTCCCTACACCCCTCCCTAACTCTGTACCCTTCTGCAGCCACTACCCCCCCTACCTATCTCTATAACCTCCTCCAGCCATGCACACCTCCTTATATCTGTAACTCCCTCCCTATCTCGGAAACTTCCAATCTCTGTAACCCCATCCAGCGCCTACATCCCTCCCTATCTCAGTAACTTCCTCTGGCTCCTACACCTCTCATAACTCTGTAACCTACTCCAGCCTCTCACCCCCTCCCTAGCTCTGTAACCTCCTCCAATCACTACACCCCTCCCTATCTCTGTAACATCCTCCAGCTCCTACACCCCTCCCTATCTCTGTAACAGTCCCCAGCCTCTCACCCGTCCCTATCTCTGTAACTCCCTCCCGAACTCTGTAACCTCCTCCAGCCCTACACACCTCCCTATCTCTGTAACCTCCTCCAGCCCCTACGCCCTTCCCTATCTCTGTAACCTGCTCCAACCACTACACCCCTCCCTATCTCTGGAAGCTTCGCCAGCACCCACACACCTCCCTATCTCTGTAAACTCATCCAGCCCCTTCACCCCTCCCTATCTCTGTAACCTCCTCCAGCCCTACACACCTCCTTATCCTTGTAACCTCCTCCAAACCCTGCGCCCTTCCCTATCTCTGTAACCTCCTCCAGCCCCGACACCCCTCCCTATCACTGTAACCTCCTCCAGCCTATCACACCACCATCTCTGTAACTGCCCCCCCCATCTCTGTAACCTCCTCCAGCCCCAACATCCCTCCCTATCTCTGTAACATCCTCCAGCCCCTACAGCCCTACCTGTCTGTATAACCTCCGGCGCCTCCTACACCCCTCCCTATCTCTGTAACCTCCTCCAGCCACTACAACCCTCCCGATCTCTGAAACTTCCTCCAGCCCCTAAACCCCTCCCTATCTCTGTAACCTCCTCATGCCCGTACACCCCTCACTATCTGCAACCTCCACCAGACCTACACCGCTCATTATCACTATAACTCCCTCACTATCTCTGTAATACCCTCCAGCCTCTCATTCCTCACTATCCCTATAACCTCCTCCAGCCCCTAAACACCTCCTATCTCTGTAACCTCCTCTGGCCCCTACACCCCTCCCTATCTCTGTAAAATCCTACAGCTCCTAAACCCATCCTTATCTCTGTAACCTCCACCAGCCCCTACAACCCTCCCTATCTCTGTAACCTCCTCCAGCCGTTACACCCATCCCTATCTCTGTAACCTCCTACAGCCCCTACAAACCTCCGTATCTCTGTAACTTCCTCCAGCCCCTACACCCCTCATATCTCTGCAACCTGCTCCAGCCCCTACAACGCTCCCTATCTCTGTAACCTCATCCAGCCCCTACGCCCCTCCCTATCTCTGTAACCTTCGCCAGACCGTACACCCTTCCCTATCTCTGTAAACTCCTCCAGCCCCTACACCCCTCCCTAACTCTGTACCCCCCTGCAGCCAATACACCCCTCCCTATCTCTGTAACATCCACCAGCTCCTACACCCCTCCCTAACTCTGTACCGTCCTGCAGCCACTACACCCCTCCCTATCTCTGTAACTTCCTCCAGCCATGCACCCCTCCTTATCTCTGTAACTCCCTCCCTATCTCTGTAACTTCCTATCTCTGTAACCCCATTCAGCCCCTACAACCCTCCCTATCTCAGTAAATCCTCCGGCTGCTACAACTCTCCCTAACTCAGTAACCTCCTCCAGCCTCTCACCCAATCCCTATCTCTGTGAACTCCTCCAGTCCCTACACCCCTCCCTAAGTCTCAAACCTCCTCCAGCCCCTACGCCCCTCCCTATCTCTGTAACCTTCGCCAGCCCGTACACCCTTCCCTATCTCTGTAACCTCCTCCAGCCCCTACACCCCTCCCTAACTCTGTACCCTTCTGCAGCCACTACCACCCTCCCTATGTCTATAACCTCCTCCAGCCATGCACCCCTCCTTATCTCTGTAACTCCCTCCCTATCTCTGTAACTTCCTATCTCTGTAACCCCATCCACCCACTACAACCCTCCCTATCTCAGTAACCTCCTCCAGCTCCTACACCTCTCCCTAACTCTGTAACCTACTCCAGCCTCTCACCCCCTCCCTATCTCTGTAAACTCCTCCAGTCCCTACACCCCTCCCTATCTCTGTAACCTCCTCCAATCACTACATCCCTCCCTATCTCTGTAACATCCTCCAGCTCCTACACCCCTCCCTATCTCTGTAACCTCCTCCAGCCCTACATTCCTCCTTATCCTTGTAACCTCCTCCAGCCCCTACACCCCTCCCTATCTCTGTAACCTCCTCCAGCCTCTACACCCCTACCTGTCTGTGTAACCTCCGGCGGCTCCTACACCCCTCCCTATCTCTGTAACCTCCTCCAGCCACTACAACCCTCCCTATCTCTGTAACTTCCTCCAGCCCCTACACCCCTCCCTATCTCCGTAACCTACTTATGCCCGTACACCCCTCACTATCTGCAACCTCCACCAGACCTACACCGCTCATTATCACTATAACTCCCTCACTATCTCTGTAACACCCTCCAGCCTCTCATTCCTCACTATCCCTATAACCTCCTCCAGCTCCTACACACCTCCTATCTCTGTAACGTCCTCTGGCCCCTACACCCCTCCCTATCTCTGTAAAATCCTACAGCTCCTAAACCCATCCTTATCTCTGTAACCTCCACCAGCCCCTACAACCCTCCCTATCTCTGTAACCTCCTCCAGCCCCTACACCCATCCCTATCTCTGTAACCTCCTCCATCCCCTACACGCCTCATATCTCTGCAACCTGCTCCAGCCCCTACAACGCTCCCTATCTCTGTAACCTCCTCCAGCCTCTACGCCCCTCCCTATCTCTGTAACCTTCTCCAACACCTACACACCTCCCTCTGTCTGTAACCTCCACCAAACCCTTACAAATTTCCCTATATCTGTAACCTCCTCCAACCCCTACACTCCTCCCTATCTCTGTAACCTCCTCCAGCCACTACACACCTCCCTATCTCTGTAACCTCCTCCAGCCCTACACTCCTCCTTATCCTTGTAACCTCCTCCAGCCCCTACACCCCTCCCTATCTCTGTAACCTCCTCCAGCCCCTACACCCCTACCTGTCTGTGTAACCTCTGGCGGCTCCTACACCCCTCCCTATCTCTGTAACCTCCTCCAGCCACTACAACCCTCCCTATCTCTGTAACTTCCTCCAGCCCCTACACCCCTCCCTAACTCTGTAACCTACTCATGCCCGTACACCCCTCACTATCTGCAACCTCCACCAGACCTACACCGCTCATTATCACAATAACTCCCTCACTATCTCTGTAACACCCTCCAGCCTCTCATACCTCACTCTCCCTATAACCTCCTCCAGCCCCTACACACCTCCTATCTCTGTAACCTCCTCTGGCCCCTACACCCCTCCCTATCTCTGTAAAATCCTACAGCTCCTAAACCCATCCTTATATCTGTAACCTCCACCAGCCCCTACAACCCTCCCTATCTCTGTAACATCCTCAAGCCCCTACACCCATCCCTATCTCTGTAACCTCCTCCAGCCTCTACGCCCCTCCCTATCTCTGTAACCTTCTCCAACACCTACACACCTCCCTATCTCTGTAACCTCCTCCAGCCACTACACACCTCCCTATCTCTGTAACATCCTCCGGCCCCTATACCCCTCCATAACTCTGTAACCTCCTCCAAACCCTACAACTTCCCTAACTCTGTAACCTCCTCCAGCCCCTACACCCCTCCCTAAATCTCAAACCTCCTCCAGCCCCTACATCCCTCACTATCTCTGTAACCTCCTCCAGCCCCTACGCCCCTCTCTATCTCTGTAACCTTCGCCAGCCCGTACACCCTTCCCTATCTCTGTAAACTCCTCCAACCCCTACACCCCTCCCTAACTCTGTAAACTCCTCCAGCCATGCACCCCTCCTTATCTCTGAAACTCCCTCCCTATCACTGTAACTTCCTATCTCTGTAACCCCATCCAGCCCCTACAACCCTCCCTATCTCAGTAACATCCTCCGGCTGCTACAACTCTCCCTAACTCAGTAACCTCCTCCAGCCTCTCACCCAATCCCTATCTCTGTGAACTCCTCCAGTCCCTACACACCTCACTAAATCTCAAACCTCCTCCAGCCTCTACGCCCCTCCCTATCTTTGTAACCTTTGCCAGCCCGTACACCCTTCCCTATCTCTGTAACCTCCTCCAGCCCCTACACCCCTCCCTAACTCTGTACCCTGCTGCAGCCATTACCCCCCTCCCTATCTCTATAACCTCCTCCAGCCATGCACCCCTCCTTATCTCTGTAACTCCCTCCCTATCTCTGTAACTTCCTATCTCTGTAACCCCATCCACCCCCTACAACCCTCCCTAACTCAGTAACCTCCTCCGGCTTCTACATCTCTCCCTAACTCTGTAACCAACTCCAGCCTCTCACCCCCTCCCTAGCTCTGTAACCTCCTCCAGTCCCTACACCCCTCCCTATCTCTGTAACCTCCTCCAATCACTACACCCCTCCCTATCTCTGTAACATCCTCCAGCTCCTACACCCCTCCCTATCTCTGTAACCTCCTCCAGCCCCTACGCCCCTCCCTATCTCTGTAACCTGCTCCAGCCACTACACCCCTCCCTATCTCTGGAAGCTTCGCCAGCCCTCACACACCTCCCTATCTCTGTAACCTCATCCAGCCCCTACACCCCTCCCTATCTCTGTAACCTCCTCCAGCCCTACACTCCTCCTTATCCTTGTAACCTCCTCCAAACCCTGCGCCCCTCCCTATCTCTGTAACCTCCTCCAGCCCCAACATCCCTCCCTATCTCTGTAACCTCCTCCAGCCCCTACACCCCTACCTGTCTGTGTAACCTCCAGCGGCTCCTACACCCCTCCCTATCTCTGTAACCTCCTCCAGCCACTACAACCCTCCCTATCTCTGTAACTTCCTCCAGCCCCTACACCCCTCACTATCTGCAACCTCCACCAGACCTACACCGCTCATTATCACTATAACTCCCTCACTATCTCTGTAACACCCTCCAGCCTCTCATTACTCACTATCCCTATAACCTCCTCCAGCCCCTACACATTTCCTTATCTCGGTAACCTCCTCCAGCCCCGACACCCATCCCTATCTCTGTAACCTCCTACAGCCCCTACAAACCTCCGTATCTCTGTAATTTCCTCCCGCCCCTACACCCCTCATATCTCTGCAACCTGCTCCAGCCACTACACACCTCCCTATCTCTGTAACCTCCTCCAGCCTCTACGCCCCTCCCTATCTCTGTAACCTCCTCCAAACCCCTACAAATTTCCCTATATCTGTAACCTCCTCCAACCCCTACACCCCTCCCTATCTCTGTAACATCCTCCGGCCCCTATACCCCTCCATAACTCTGTAACCTCCTCCAACCCCTACAACCTCCCTAACTCTGGAACCTCTTCCAGCCCCTACACCACTCCCTAAATCTCAAACCTCCTCCAGCCCCTACATCCCTCCCTATCTCAGTAACCTCCTCCAGCCCCTACGCCCCTCCCTATCTTTGTAACCTTCACCAGCCCGTACACGCTTCCCAATCTCTGTAAACTCCTCCAGCCCCTTCACCCCTCCCTAACTCTGTACCCTCCTGCAGCCACTACACCCCTCCCTATCTCTGTAACTTCTTCCAGCCATGCACCCCTCCTTATCTCTGAAACTCCCTTCCTATCACTGTAACTTCCTATCTCTGTAACCCCATCCAGCCCCTACAACCCTCCCTATCTCAGTAACATCCTCCGGCTGCTACAACTCTCCCTAACTCTGTAACCTCCTCCAGCCACTCACCCCCTCCCTATCTCTGTAAACTCCTCCAGTCCCTACACCCCTCCCTATCTCTGTAACCTCCTCCAATCCCTACACTCCTCCCTATCTCTGTAACATCCTCGAGCTCCTACACCCCTCCCTATCTCTGTAACCTCCTCCAGCCTCTCACCCCTACCTATCTCTATAACCTCCTCCAGCCTCTCACCCCTCCCTATCTCTATAACCACAGCCAACCCCTACACCACTCCCTATCTTTGTAACCTCCTCTGGATCCTACTCCTTTTCCTGGCTCTGTAACCTTCTCCAGTCCCTAGACCCCTCCCTATCTCTGTAACCTCCTCCAACCCCTACACCCCTCTGCATCTCTGTAACCTCCTCCAGCCTCTCATCGCTCCCTATCTCAGTAAACTCCTCCAGCCCCTACAACCCTCCCTATCGCTGTAACTTCCTCTAGACCCTACACCTCCCCCTATCTCTGTAGCATCCTACCGCCCTACACTCCTCCTTATCCTTGTAACCTCCTCCAAACCCTGCACACCTCCCTATCTCTGTAACATCCTCCATCCTATCATCCCCCCCATCTCTGTAACTCCCCCCCTATCTCTGTAACCTCCTCCAGCCTCTCACCGCTCCCTATCTCTGTAACCTCTTCCAGCCCCTACACCCCTCCCTGTCTGTGTAATCTCCTCCGGCTCCTACACCCCTCCATATCTCTGTAACTTCCTCCAGCCCCTACACGCCTCCCTAACTCTGTAACCTCCTCATGCCCGTACACCCCTCACTATCTGTAAACTCCTCCAGACCTACACCGCTCATTATCACTATAAATGCCTCACTTTCTCTGTAACACCCTCCAGCCTCTCATTCCTCCCTATCTCTGTAACCTCCTTCAGCCCCTACAACCCTCCCTATCTCTGTAACCTCCTCCAGTCCCTACACCGCTCCCCATCTCTGTAACCTACTAGAGCCCCTATACTCCTCCATAACTCTGTAACCCACGACAGCATGTACACTCCTCCCTATCTCTGTAACCTCCTCATGCCCGTACACCCCTCCCTATCTCTCACCTCCTCCAGCCCCTTCACCTCTCCCTATCTCTATAACCTCCTCCGGCTCCTACACCCCTCCCTATCTCTGTAACCTTCTCCAACCCCTACACACCTCCCTATCTCTGTAACATCCTCCGGCCCCTATACCCCTCCATAACTCTGTAACCTCCTCCAACCCCTACAATTTCCCTAACTTTGTAACCTCCTCCAACCCCTACACCCCTCCCTAAATCTCAAACCTCCTCCAGCCCCTACATCCCTCCCCATCTCTGTAACCTCCTCCAGCCCCTACGCCCCTCCCTATCTCTGTAACCTCCTCCATCCCCTACGCCCTTCCCTATCTCTGTAAACTCCTCCAGCCCCTACACCCCTCCCTAACTCTGTACCCTCCTGCAGCCACTACACCCCTCCCTATCTCTGTAACCTCCTGCAGCCATGCACCCCTCCTTATCGCTGAAACTCCCTCCCTATCACTGTAACTTCCTATCTCTGTAACCCCATCCAACCCCTACAACCCTCCCTATCTCAGTAACCTCCTCCGGCTCCTACAACTCTCCCTAACTCTGTAACCTCCTCCAGCCTCTCACCCCCTCCCTATATCTGTAAACTCCTCCAGTCCCTACAACCCTCTCTATCTCTGTAACCTCCTCCAATCCCTACACCCCTCCCTATCTCTGTTACATCCTCCAGCTCCTAAACCCCTCCCTATCTCTATAACCTCCTCCAGCCTCTCACCCCTAACTATCTCTATAACCACCGCCAAACCCTACACCACTCCCAATCTTTGTAACCTTCTCAGGATCCTACTCCTCTCCCTGGCTCTGTAACATCCTCCAGTCCCTAGACCCCTCCCTATCTCTGTAACCTCCTCCAATCCCTACAACCCTCTGCATCTCTGTAACCTCCTCCAGCCTCTCATCGCTCCCTATCTCAGTAAACTCCTCCAGCCCCTACAACACTCCCTATCTCTGTAACTTCCTCCAGCCCCTACACCTCCCCCTATCTCTGTAACATCTTCCCGCCCTACACTCCTCCTTATCCTTGTAACCTCCTCCAAACCCTGCACACCTCCCTATCTCTGTAGCATCCTCCACCCTATCACACCCCCAACTCTGTAACTCCCCCCCCATCTCTGTAACCTCCTCCAGCCTCTCACCGTTCCCTATCTCTGTATCCTCCTCCAGCCTCTACACCCCTCCCTATCTCTGTAACCTCCTCCAGCCTCTCACCGTTCCCTATCTGTATCCTCCTCCAGCCTCTACACCCCTCCCTATCTCTGTAACCTCTTCCAGCCCCTACACACCTCCCTGCCTGTGTAATCTCCTCCGGCTCCTACACCCCTCCCTATCTCTGTAACCTCCTCCGGCCCCTACACCCCTCCCTAACTCTGTAACCTCATCATGCCCGTACACCCCTCACTATCTGTAACCTCCTCCAGACCTACACTGCTGATTATCACTATAAATGCCTCACTTTCTCTGTAACACCCTCCAGCCTCCCATTCCTCCCTATCTCTGTAACCTCCTTCAGACCTACACACTTCACTAACTCTGTAACCTCCTCCAGACCTAACAACCTCCATATCTCTGTAACCTCCTCCAGCCCCTACACCCCTCCCTATCTCTGTAACCTCCTCCAGCACCTACACCCCTCCCTATCTCTGTAACCTCCTCCAGTCCCTGCACCGCTCTCCATCTCTGTAACCTTCTAGAGCCCCTACACACCTCCATAACCCACGACAGCATCTACACCCCTCCCGATCTCTGTAACCTCCTCATGCCCGAAAACCCTCCCTATCTCTAAACTCCTCCAGTCCCTTCACCTCTCCCTATCTCTATAACCTCCTCCGGCTCCTACACCCCTGCCTATCTCTGTAACATTCTCCAACACCTACACATCTCCCTATCTCTGTAACATCCTCCGGCCCCTATACCCCTCCCTAACTCTGTAACCTCCTCCAAACCCTACAAACTCCCTAACACTGTAACCTCCTCCAGCCCCTACACCCCTACCTCAATCTCAAACCTCCTCCAGCCCCTACATCCCTCCCTATCTCTGTAACCTCCTCCAGCCCCTACGCCCCTCCCTATCTCTGTAACCTTCGCCAGCCCGTACACCCTTCCCTATCTCTGTAAACTCCTCCAGCCCCTACACCCCTCCCTAACTCTGTACCCTCCTGCAACCACTACCCCCTCCCTATCTCTGTAACCTCCTCCAGCCATGCACCCCTCCTTATCTCTGTAACACCCTCCCTATCTCTGTAACTTCCTATCTCTGTAACACCATCCAGTCCCTACAACCCTCCCTATCTCAGTAACCTCCTCCATCTCCTACACCTCTCCCTAACTCTGTAACCTCCTCCAGCCTCTCACCCCCTCCCTAGCTCTTTAACCTCCTCCAGTCCCTACACCCCTCCCTATCTCTGTAACCTCCTCCAATCACTACACCCCTCCCTATCTCCGTAACATCCTCCACCCCTCCCTATCTCTGTAACGCTAGCCAGCCTCTCACCCGTCCCTATCTCTGTAACTCCCTCCCGAATTCTGTAACCTCTTCCAGCCCTACACCCATCCCTATCTCTGTAACCTACTCCAGCCCCTACGCCCCTGCCTATCTCTGTAACCTGCTCCAACCACTACACCCCTCCCTATCTCTGTAAGCTTCACCAGCCCCCACACCCCACCCTATCTCTGTAACCTCATCCAGCCCCTACACCCCTCCCTATCTCTGTAACCTCCTCCAGCCCTACACTCCTTATCCTTGTAACCTCCTCCAAACCCTGCACCCCTCCCTATCTCTGAAACCTCCTCCAGCCCCTACACCCCTCCCTAACTCTGTACCCTCCTGCAGCCACTACCCCCCTCCCTATCTCTGTAACCTCCTCCAGCCATGCACCCCTCCTTATCTCTGTAACTCCCTCCCTATCTCTGTAACTTCGTATCTCTGTAACGCCATCCAGCCCCTAGAACCCTCCCTATCTCTGTAACCTCCTCCAGCCCTACACTCCTCCTTATCCTTGTAAACTCCTCCAAACCCTGCACCCCTCCCTATCACTGTAACCTCCTCAAGCCCCTACACCCCTCCCTATCTCTGTAACCTCCTCCAGCCTATCACACCACCATCTCTGTAACTCACCCCCCATCTCTGTAACCTCCTCCAGCCTCTCACCGCTTCCTATGTCTGTATCCTCCTCCAGCCCCTACACCCCTCCCTATCTCTGTAAAATACTTCCGCCCCTAAACCCCTCCCTATCTCTGTAACCTCCAGCAGCCACTACAACACTCCCTATCTCTGTAACCTCATCCAGTCCCTACAACCCTCCCTATCTCTGTAACATCCTCCAGCCCCTACACCCCTCCCTATCTCTGTAACCTGCTCCAACCATTACACCCCTCCCGATCTCTGTAAGCTTCTCCAGCCGGTACACCCTTCCCTATCTCTGTAAACTCCTCCAGCCCCTACACCCCTCCCTAACTCTGTACCCTCCTGCAACCACTACCCCCTCCCTATCTCTGTAACCTCCTCCAGCCATGCACCCCTCCTTATCTCTGTAACACCCTCCCTATCTCTGTAACTTCCTATCTCTGTAACCCCATCCAGTCCCTACAACCCTCCCTATCTCAGTAACCTCCTCCATCTCCTACACCTCTCCCTAACTCTGTAACCTCCTCCAGCCTCTCACCCCCTCCCTAGCTCTTTAACCTCCTCCAGTCCCTACACCCCTCCCTATCTCTGTAACCTCCTCCAATCACTACACCCCTCCCTATCTCCGTAACATCCTCCACCCCTCCCTATCTCTGTAACGCTACCCAGCCTCTCACCCGTCCCTATCTCTGTAACTCCCTCCCGAACTCTGTAACCTCTTCCAGCCCTACACCCATCCCTATCTCTGTAACCTACTCCAGCCCCTACGCCCCTGCCTATCTCTGTAACCTGCTCCAACCACTACACCCCTCCCTATCTCTGTAAGCTTCACCAGCCCCCACACCCCACCCTATCTCTGTAACCTCATCCAGCCCCTACACCCCTCCCTATCTCTGTAACCTCTTCCAGCCCTACACTCCTTATCCTTGTAACCTCCTCCAAACCCTGCACCCCTCCCTATCTCTGAAACCTCCTCCAGCCCCTACACCCCTCCCTAACTCTGTACCCTCCTGCAGCCACTACCCCCCTCCCTATCTCTGTAACCTCCTCCAGCCATGCACCCCTCCTTATCTCTGTAACTCCCTCCCTATCTCTGTAACTTCGTATCTCTGTAACGCCATCCAGCCCCTAGAACCCTCCCTATCTCTGTAACATCCTCCAGCCCTACACTCCTCCTTATCCTTGTAAACTCCTCCAAACCCTGCACCCCTCCCTATCACTGTAACCTCCTCAAGCCCCTACACCCCTCCCTATCTCTGTAACCTCCTCCAGCCTATCACACCACCATCTCTGTAACTCACCCCCCATCTCTGTAACCTCCTCCAGCCTCTCACCGCTTCCTATGTCTGTATCCTCCTCCAGCCCCTACACCCCTCCCTATCTCTGTAAAATCCTTCCGCCCCTAAACCCCTCCCTATCTCTGTAACTTCCAGCAGCCACTACAACACTCCCTATCTCTGTAACCTCATCCAGTCCCTATAACCCTCCCTATCTCTGTAACATCCTCCAGCCCCTACACCCCTCCCTATCTCTGTAACCTGCTCCAACCATTACACCCCTCCCGATCTCTGTAAGCTTCTCCAGCCGGTACACCCCTCCCTATCTCTGTAACCTCCTCCAGCCCTACACCTCTCCTTATCTCTGTAACTCCCTCTCTATCTCTGTAACTTCCTCCCTATCTCTGTAACCTCTTCCAGCTCCTACACCCCTCCCTGTCTGTGTAATCTCCTCCGGCTCCTACACGCCTCCCTATCTCTGTAACTTCCTCCAGCCCCTAAACCCCACCCTATCTCTGTAACCTCCTCATGCCCGTACACCCCTCACTATCTGTAAGCTCTTCCAGACCTACACCGCTCATTATCTCTATAACTCCCTCCCTATCTCTGTAACACCCTCCAGCCTCTCATTCCTCCCTTTCTCTGTAACCTCCTCCAACCCCTCCACACCTCCCTATATCTATAATTGCCTCCTACCCCTAAACCCCTCCCTATCTCTGAAACCTGCTCCGGCCCCTATACCGCTCTCTAACTCTGTAACCTCCTCCAGACCCAACAACCTCCATATCTCTTTAACCTCCTCCAGCCCCTATACCCCTCCCCATCTCTGTAACCTCCTCCAGTCCCTACGCCCCTCCCTATCTCTGTAAAATCCTACAGCCCCTAAACCCCTCCCTATCTCTGTAAAATCCACGAGCCCCTACACCCCTCCCTATCTCTGTAACCTCCTCCAGCCCCTAAACGCATCCCTATCTCTGTAACCTCCTCCAGCCCCTACAACCCTCCCTATCTCTGTAACCTTCTCCAGCCCCTACACCCCTCCCTATCTCTGTAACCTCCTCCAGCCCCTACACCCCTCCATATTTCTGTAACCTGCTCCAGCCCCTACACCCCTCCCTATCTCTGTAACCTCCTCCAGCGCCTTGGCCCCTCCCTATCTCTGCAACCTGCTCCAGCACCTACACCCCTCCCTATCTTTGTAACGTCCTCCAGCCCCTACGCCCCTCCCTATCTCTGTAACCTGCTCCAACCCTTACACCCCTCCCGATCTTCTCCAGCAGGTACACACCTCCCTATCTCTGTAATCTACTCCAGTCCCTACACCCCTCCCAATATCTGAAACCTCCTGGAGCCTTCTCCAGCCCCTACACCCCTCCATATCTCTCTATCCCCCGGCAGCATCTACACCCCTCCCTATCTCTGTAATCTCCTCATACCCGTACACCCCTCCCTATCTCTAAACTCCTCCAGCCCCTATACTCCTCCCTAACTCTCTAACCTCCTCCAGCCCCTACACCCCTCCCTATCTCTGTAACCTCCACCAGCCCCTACACCCCTCCCTATCTCTGTAACCTTCTCCAGCCCGTACAGCCCTCCCTATCTCTGTAACCTTCTCCAGCCCCTACACTCCTCCATATCGCTGTACCCTCCTCCAGCCAGTCCACCCCTCCCTATCTCTGTAACCTCCTCCAAACTGCTACACCCCTCCTTATCTCTGTACCTCCCTCCCTATCTCTGTAACTTCCTATCTTTTAACTCCCTCCCTATCTCTGAAACCCCCTCCAGCCTCAACACCCCTCCCTATCGCTGTAACCTCCTCCGGCTCCTAAACTCCCCCTAACTCTGTAACCTCCTCCAGCCTCACACCCCTCCCTATTTCTGTAACCTCCTCCAAACCCTACACCCCAACCTATCTCTATAACATCCTCCAACCCCTACACCCCTCCCTATCTTTGGAACCTCCTCCGGCTCCTACTCCTCTCCGAATCTCTGTAAACTCCTCCAGTCCCAAGACCCCTCCCTATCTCTGTAACCTCCTCCAACACCTACACCCCTCTGTATCTCTGTAACCTCCTCCAGCCTCTCATCTCTCCCTATCTCTGTAAACTCCTCCAGCCCCTGCAACCCTCCCTATCTCTGTAACCTCCTCCGGCCCCTATACCCCTCCCTGATTCTGCAACCTCCTCCAGACCCTACACACTCCATATCTCTGTAACCTCCCCCAGCCCCTACACACCTCCCTAACACTGTAACCTACTCCAGCCATTACGCCCATCCCTATCTCTGTAACCTGCTCCAACCCTTTAACCGGTCCCTATCTCTGTAAGCTTCTCCTGCCTGTACACAACCACCCTATCTCTGTAACCTCCTCATGCCCGTACACCCCTCCCGAACAACGTAACACCCTCCAGCCTCTACACCCCTCACTATCTCTGTAAACTCCTCATGCCCCTAAAGCCCTCCCTATCTCTGTAACCTCCTCCGGCTCCTACACCCCTCCCTATCTCTGTAACCTCCTCCAACCACTACAAACCTCCCTATCTCTGTAAGCTCCTCCAACCCCTACACACTTCCCTATCTCTGTAACCTCCTCCGGCTCCTACTCCTCTCCCAATCTCTGTAACCTTCTCCAGCCTCTGACCCCTACCTATCTCTATAACATCCTCCAGCCCCTACACCCCTCCCTATCTTTGTAACCTCCTCCGGCTCCTATTCCTCTCCGAATCTCTGTAAACTCCTCCAGTCCCAAGAACCCTCGCTATCTCTGTAACCTGCTCCAACCCCTAGACCCCTCTGTATCTCTGTAACCTCCTCCAGCCTCTCACCGCTCCCTATCTCTGTAACCTCCTCCAGCCCCTACAACCCTCCCTATCTCTGTAACCTCCTCCAGCCCCTACACCCTCCCTATCTCTGTAACCTCCTCCAGCTCCTACAACCCTCCCTATCTCTGTAACCTCCTCCAGCTCCTACAACCCTCCCTATCGCTGTAACCTCCTCCGGCTCCTAAACTCTCCCTAAATCTGTAACCTCCTACAGCCTCACACACCTCCCTATCTCTGTAACCTCCTCCAGTCCCTACACCCCTCCCTATCTCTGTAACCTCCTCCAATCCCAACACCCCTCCCTATGTCTGTAACCTCCTCCAGCCCCTACAAACCCTACCTATCTCTGTAACCTCATCCGACTCCTACTCCTCTCCCAATCTCTGTAACCTCCTCCAGCCACTCACTACTACCTATCTCTATAACCTCTCCCACCCTCTCACCCCTACCTATCTCTATAACCTCCTCCAGCCCCTACACCCCTCCTAATCTTTGTAACCTCCTCCGGCTCCTACTCCTCTCCGAATCTCTGTAAACTCCTCCAGTCCCAAGACCCCTCCCTATCCCTGTAACCTCCTCCAACCCCTACATCCCTCTGTATCACTGTAATCTCCTCCAGCCTCTCATTGCTCCCTATCTCTGTAACCTCCTCCAGCCCCTACACCCTCCCTATCTCTGTAAACTCCTCCAGCCCCACCACCCCTCCCTAACTCTGTAACCTACTCCAGCCCCTACACCACTCCCTATCTCTGTAACCTACTCCAACCCCTACGCCCCTCCCTATCTCTGTAACCTGCTCCAACCCTTACACCGCTCCCTATCTCTGTAAGCTTCTCCAGCCCGTACACCACTCCCTATCTCTGTAATCTTCTCCAGTCCCTACACCTCTCCCTATCTCTGTAAGCTCTACCGGCTAGTACACCCCTCCCTATCTCTGTAACCTCCTCCAACCACTACACACCTCACTATCTCTGTAACCTCCTCCAACCCTACACCCCTCTGTATCTCTGTAACCTCCTCCAGCCTCTCATCGCTCCCTATCTCAGTAAACTCCTCCAGCCCCTACAACCCTCCCTATCTCTGTAACCTCCTCCAGCCCCACCACCCCTCCCTTACACTGTAATGTACTCCAGCCCCAACACCCCTCCCTATCTCTGTAACCTACTCCAACCCCTACACCCCTCCCTATCTCTGTAACCTGCTCCAACCCTTACACCGCTCCCTAACTCTGTAAGCTTCTCCAGCCCGTACACCTCTCCCTATCGCTGTCAATTTTACCGGCTAGTACACCCCTCCCTATGTCTGTAACCTCCTCCAAACACTACACACCTCCCTATCTCTGTAACCTCCTCCAACCCCTACACACTTCCCTATCTCTGTAACCTCCTCCAAACCCTACAGACTTCCCTATCACTTAACCTCCTCCAGCCCCTACAACCCTCCCTATATCTGTAACCTCCTCTGGCCCCTATACTCCTCCCTAACTCTGTAATCTCCTCCAGCCCCTACAACCTCCCTATCTCTGTAACCTCCTCCGGCCCCTACACCCCTCCCTAACTCTCTAACCTCCTCCAGCCCCTACACCCCTCCCTATCTCTGTAACCTCCTCCAGTCCCTACGCCCCTCCCTATCTCTGTAACCTGCTCCAACACCTACACCCCCCCCTATCTCTGTAACCTTCTCCAGCCCGTACACCCCTCCCTATCTCTGTAACCTCCACCAGCCCCTACACTCCTGCCTATCGCTGTACCATCCTCCAGCCAGTAAACCCCTCCCTAACTCTGTAACCTCCTCAAAACCGCTACAACCCTCCTTATCTCTGTAACTCCCTCCCTATCTCTGTAACTTCCTATCTTTTAACTCCCTCCCTATCTCTGTAAACCCCTCCAGCCCCTACACCCCTCCCTATCGCTGTAACATCCTACGGCTCCTAAACTCTCCCTAACTCTGTAACCTCCTCCACCATCACACCGCTCCCTATCTCTGTAACCTCCTCCAGTCCCTACACTCCTCCCTATCTCTGTAACCTCCTCCAATCCCTACACATCTCCCTATGTCTGCAACCTCCTCCAGCCCCTACAAACCCTCCCTATCTCTGTAACCTCCTCCGGCTCCTACTCCTCTCCCAATCTCTATAACCTCCTCCAGACTCTCACCACTACCTATCTCTATAACCTCCTCCACCTTCTCACCTCTACCCATCTCTATAACCTCCTCCAGCCCCAACACCCCTCCCTATCTTTGTAAACTCCTCCGGCTCCTACTCCTCTCCGAATCTCTGTAACCTCCTCCATCCCCTACACCCCTCTGTATCTCTGTAACCTCCTCCAGCCTCTCATCGCTCCCTATTTCTGTAAACTCCTCCAGCCCCTACAACCCTCCTATCTCTGTAACCTCCTCCAGCCCCTACACTCTCCCTATCTCTGTAACCTCCTCCAGTCCCTACACCCCTCCCTATCTCTGTAACCTCCTCCATCCCCTACAAACCCTACCTATCTCTGTAACCTCCACCGGATCCTATTCCTCTCCCCATCTCTGTAACCTCCTCCAGTCTCTCAACGCTACCTATCTCTATAACCTCCTCCACCCTCTCAGCCCTACCTATCTCTATAACCTCCTCCAGCCCCTACAAACCCTACCTATCTCTGTAACCTCATCCGACTCCTACTCCACTCCCAATCTCTGTAACCTCCTCCAGTCCCAAGGCCCCTCCCTATCCCTGTAACCTCCTCCAACCCGTACACCCCTCTGTATCACTGTAACCTCCTCCAGCCTCTCATCACTCCCTATCTCTGTAACCTCCTCCAACCACTACAACCCTCCCTATCTCTGTAACCTTCTCCAGCCCCTACACCCTCCCTATCTCTGTAACCTCCTCAAGCGCCGACACCCCTCCCTGACTCTGTAACCTACTCCAGCCCCTACACCCCTCCCTATCTCTGTAACCTCCTCCAATCCCAACACCACTCCCTATATCTGGAACCTCCTCCAGCACCTATACACCTCTGTATCTCTGTAACCTCCTCCTGACCCTACACACCTCCGTATCTCTGTAACCTCCTCCAGCCCCTGCACCCCATCCCTATCTCTGTAAAATTCTCCAGCCCCTACAACCCTCCCTATGTCTGCAATGTCCTCCACTCCCTACAACCCGCCCTTTCTCCGTAACCTCCTACACTCACTACAACCATCCCTATCAATGTAACCTCTGTCAAACCCTACAAGACTCCCTATCTCGGATAGCACCTCCACTCACTACAACGCTCCCTATCTCTGTAAGCCCCTCCAGCCCTTACAAACCTCCCTATCTCTGTAACCTCCTCCAGCACCTTATACCCATCCCTATCTCAGAAACCTCGTACAGCCCCTACACCCCTCCTTATCTCTGTAACCTCCTCCAGCACCTACACCCATCCCTATCTCTGTAACCTCCTCCAGCACATACACCCATCCCTAACTCTGTAAACTCATCCAGCCCCTACATCTTTCCTATCTCTGTAAACTCCTCCAGCTGTACCCACCTCCCTATCTCTGTAACCACCTCCAGCCATTTACAACCATCCCTATCTCTGTAATCTCCTCCAACCCCTACACACCTCCATATCTCTGTAACCACCTCCAGCCACCTACACCCGTCCCTATCTCTGTAACCTCCTCCACTCACTACAACCCACCCTATCTCTCTAACTTTGTCCAGCGCCTACAAACCACCCTATCTCTGTAACCTCCTCCATGCCACTACACCCCTCCCTACCTCTGTAACCTCCTCCAGCAACTAATCCTCTCCCTGTTTCTGTAACCTCCTTCAGTCCCTACACCACTCCCTATCTCTGTAATCTCCTCCAGATCCTACATCCCTCCCTATCTCAGTAACCTCCTCCAGCCCTTACAACCCTCCTTAACTCTGTCACAGCTTCCTGCCCCTACACACCTTCCTATCTCTATAACCTTCTCCAGCCCCTACACCTCTCCCTATATCTGGAACCTCCTCCAGCACCTATACACCTCTGTATCTCTGTAACCTCCTCCTGACCCTACACACCTCCGTATCTCTGTAACCTCCTCCAGCCCCTGCACCCCATCCCTATCTCTGTAAAATTCTCCAGCCCCTACAACCCTCCCTATGTCAGCAATGTCCTCCACTCCCTACAACCCTCCCTTTCTCCGTAACCTCCTACACTCACTACAACCATCCCTATCTATGTAACCTCTGTCAAACCCTACAAGACTCCCTATCTCGGATACCTCCTCCAGTCACTACAATGCTCCCGATCTCTGTAAGCTCCTCCAGGCCTTACAAACCTCCCTATCTCTGTAACCTCCTCCAGCACCCTATACCCATCCCTATCTCGGTAACCTCGTACAGCCCCTATACCCCTCCTTATCTCTGTAACCTCCTCCAGCACCTACACAAATCCCTAACACTGTAAACTCATCCAGCCCCTACATCTCTCCTATCTCTGTAAACTCCCCCAGCCGCTACACACCTCCCTATCTCTGTAACCTCCTCCAACTTCTTACACCCGTCCCTATCTGTGTAACCTCCTCCAGCCCCTAAACCCCTCCATATCTCTGTAACCACCTCCAGCCACCTACTCCCGTCCCTATCTCTGTAACCTCCTCCATTCAGTACAACACTGCCTATGTTTTTAACCTCCTCCAGCCCCTACAACACTCCCTATGTCTGTAACTTTGTCCAGCTCCTACAAACCCCCCTTTCACTGTAACCTCCTCCATGCCCTACACCCCTCCCTAAATCTGTTATCTCCTCCAGCCACTACACCACTCCCGATCTCTGTAACCTCCTCCAGCCCCTACACCCATTCCTATCACCGTAACCTCCTCCAGCGCCTACAGCCCTACCTATCTCTGTAACCTCCTCCAGCACCTAATTCTCTCCCTATCTCTGTAAACTCCTACAGCCCTACAACCCACCCGATCTCTGTAACCTCCTCCAGACCCAACAACCCTCCCCAACTCAGTATCCTCCTCCTGCTCCTAAAAACCTTCCTATCTCTGTAATCTCCTCCAGATCCTAAACCCTCCTTACATCTGGTACCTCCTCCGGCTGCACTAATGGATTGTCAGTTATTGACGGTGTGCTTCAATATTGGAGCATAAGTAACTGAGTGTCTGCTGCACTACTTGCATGCCAGTAATTGAGGGTGTGCTGCATGATTGGTCGTCGGTAATTGTGGGTGTGCTGCAGTATTGGATTGTAAATAATTGAGGATATGCTGCACAATAAGCGTGTCAGTAATTGAGGGTGTGCTGCACTATTGGAGTGTCAGTAATTGAGGGTGTGCTGCACTATTGGAGTGTCAGTAATTGAGGGTGTGCTGCACTAATGGATTGTCAGTAATTGAGGGTGTGCTGCTCTATTGGAGTGTCAGTAATTGAAGTTGTGCGGCATTATTGAGTGTCAGTAATTGAGGGTGTGCTGCAGTGTTGGAGGGTCAGTAATTGAGGGTGTGCTTCACTATTGGAGTGTCAGTAATTGTGGCTGTGCTGCACTGTTGGATTGTCAGTAATTGAGGGTGTGCTCCACTATAGGAGGGTCAGTAACTGAGGGTGTGCTGTAGTATTGGAGGGTAGGTAATTGAGGGTGTGCTTCACTATTGGAGTTCAGTAATTGTGGCTGTGCTGCACTGTTGGATTGTCAGTAATTGAGGCTGGTGCATTATTGGATTGTTAGTAATCGAGACTGTGCTGCATTGTTGGATTGTCAGTAATTGAGGGTGTGCTGCACTATTGGAGGGTCAGTAATTGAGGGTTACCTTCAGTATTGAAATGTCAGTAATTGATGCTGTGCTGCACTGTTGGAGTGTCATTAATTGAGGGAGTGCTGCACTAGTGGATGGTCTGTAATTGAGGGTGTTCTGCAATGTCGGAAGGTCAGTAATTGAAGGTGTGATGCACTATTAGAGGGTCAGTGTTTGAGGGTGTGCTGCAATATTGGAGGATCAGTAAATGAGACTGCTGCATTATTGAAGAGTCATCAGTTGAGGGTGTGCTGCACTTTTGGAATGTCAGTGATTGAGGGGGTGCTGCACTAGAGGTGTGCAAGTAATTGAGGGTGTGCTGCACTATTGCAGGGTCAGTAATTCAGGGTTTGCTGCACTATAGGTGTGGCAGTGATTGAGGGTGTGCTGCACTATTGGAGGGTCAATCAGGGTGTGCTGGACTATTGAAAGGACAGTAATTCAGGGTGTTCTGCCCTACATGGTGTCAGTAATTGAGGGTGTGCTGCACTATTGGAGGGTCAGTAATTGAGGGTGTGCTGCACTATTCGAGTGTCAGTAATTGAGGGTGTGCTGCACTATTCGAGTGTCAGTAATTGAGGGTGTGCTGAACTATTCGAGTGTCAGTAATTGACGGTGTGCGGCACTATTGAGTGTCAGTAATTGAGGGGTGCTACCCTATTGCAGTGTCAGTAATTGACGGTATGCTGCACTATTGGAGGGTCAATAATTGGGGGTGTGCTGCACTATTGGAGGGTCCGCATTTGAGGGTGTGCTGCAACCTACACCCCTCCCTATCTCTGTAACCTCCACCATTCCCTAGACACCTCCCGATCTCTGTAAACTCCTCCAAACCCTACACCCCTCCGTATCTCTGTAACCTCCTCCAGCCCCTACACCCCTCACTAACTCTGTAACCTCCTCCAGCCCCTACACATTTCCCTATCTCTGTAACTTCCTCCAGCCCCTACGCCCCTCCCTATCTCTGTAACCTGCTCCATCCCCTACACCCCTCGCTATCTCTGTAAGCTTCTGCAGCCCGTAAACCATTCCCTAGCTCTGTAAGCTCCTCCAGCCGCTACACCCCTCCCTATCACTGTAACCTCCTCCAGCCCTACACCCCTCCTTATCTCTGTAACTCCCTCCCTATCTCTGTAACTTCCTATCTCTGTAACCCCCTCCAGCCCCTACACCCCTCCCAATCTCTGTAACCTCCTCGGGCTCCTACACCTCTCCCTAACTCTGTTACCTCCTCCAGTCTATACACCGGTCCCTATCTCTTTAACCTCCTCCAATCCCCACACCCCTCCCAATTTCTGTAACCTCCTCCAGCCCCTACACCCCTCCCTATCTTTGTAACCTCCTCCGGCTCCTACTCCTCTCCCTGTCTCTGTAACCTCCTCCAGCCTCTCACCCCTACCTATCTCTGTAACCTCCTCCAGTCCCTAGACCCCTCCCTATCTCTGTAACCTCCTCCAACCCCTTCAAAGCTCTGTATGTCTGTAACCTCCTCCAACCCCTACAAACCTCCCTATCTCTGTAACCTCCTCCAGCCCCTACATCCCGCCCTATCTCTGTAACCTCCTCCAGCCTATCACCCCACAATCTCTGTAACTCCCTACCCATCTCTGTAACCTCCTCCAGTCTCTCACCGCTCCCTATCTCTGTAACCTCCTCCACCCCCTACACCCCTCCCTATCTCTGTAACCTCATCCAGCCCCTACACCCCTCCCTGTCTGTGTAATCTCCTCCGGCTCCTTCACCCCTCCCTATCTCTGTAACCTCCTCCAGCCCCGAAACCCCTCCCTATCTCTGTAAAATCCTCCAGCCCCTGCAACACTTCCTATCTCTGTAACCTCCACCAGCCCCTACAACCCTCCCTATCTCTGTAACCTCCTCCAGCCCATACACCCATCCCTATCTCTGTAACCTCCTCCAGCCCCTACAACCCTCCCTAACTCTGTAACTTCCTCCAGCCCCTACACCCCTCCATATCTCTGTAACCTCCTCATGCCCGTACACCCCTTCATTTCTTTAACCTCCTCCAGCCCTACACCGCTCACTATCTCTATTACTCCCTCCCTATTTCTGAAACCTCCTCCTGCCCCTCCCCCCACCCCTATCTTTGTAACCACCTCCAGCCCCTACACCCCTCCCGATCTCTGTAACCTCCTCCGGCACCTACACCCCTCCCTATCTCTATAACTCTCTCCAGCCTCACACCGCTCCCTATCTTTGTAATCCCCGCCCTATCCCTGTAACCTCCTCCAGTCTACAATCCTCCTTATCTCTGTAACTCCCTCCCTATCTCTGTAACCCCCTCCAGCAACTACACCCCTTCCTATCTCTGTAACCTCCTCCAGCCCCTACACCTCTCCAAATCTCTGTAAAATCCTCCAGCTCCTACACCCCTCCCTATCTCTGTAACCACCTCCAACCCCTACACACCTTCCTATCTCTGTAACATTCTCCAACCCCTACACACCTTCCTAAATCTGTAACATCCTCCAGCCCCTACACCCATCCCTATCTCTGTAAGCTCGTCCAGCACCTACACCCCTCCCGAACTCTGTAAGCTGCTCCAGCCCATACACCCCTCCCTATCTCTGTAACCTCCTCCAGCCCCTAAGCCCCTCCCTATCTCTGTAACCTGCTCCAAACCTTACACCCCTCCCGATCTCTGTAAGCTTCTCCAGCCCGTACACCCCTCCCTATCTCTGTAATCTCCTCCAGTCCCTACAGCCCTCCCTGTCTCTGTAACCTCCTTAAGCCCCTACACCTCTCCCTATCTCTGTAAAATCTTCCGGCTCCTACACCCCTCCCTATCTCTATAACCACCTCCAACTCCCACACACCTCCCTATCTCTGTAACCTCCTCCAGCCCCTACACCCATCCCTATCGCCGTGACCTCCTTCTGCCCCTACAGCCCTCCTATCTCTCTAACCTCCTCCAGAACCTAATCCTCTTCCTGTTTCTGTAACCTCCTTCAGCCCCTACACCACTCCCTATCTCTGTAATCTCCTCCAGATCCTACATCCCTCCCTATCTCTGTAAACTCCTACAGCCCTACAACCCACCCGATCTCTGTAACCTCCTCCAGACCCAACAACCCTCCCCAACTCAGTATCCTCCTCCTGCTCCTAAAAACCTTCCTATCTCTGTAATCTCCTCCAGATCCTAAACCCTCCTTATATCTGGAACCTCCTCCGGCTGCACTAATGGATTGTCAGTTATTGACGGTGTGCTTCAATATTGGAGCATAAGTAACTGAGTGTCTGCTGCACTACTTGCATGTCAGTAATTGAGGGTGTGCTGCATGATTGGTCGTCGGTAATTGTGGGTGTGCTGCAGTATTGGATTGTAAATAATTGAGGATATGCTGCACAATAGGCGTGTCAGTAATTGAGGGTGTGCTGCACTATTGGAGTGTCAGTAATTGAGACCATGCTATACTGTTGGAGTGTCAGTAATTGAGGGTGTGCTGCACTATTGGAGTGTCAGTAATTGAGGGTGTGCTGCACTATTGGAGTGTCAGTAATTGACAGTGTGCTGAACTATTGGAGGGTCAGTAATTGAGGGTGTGCTGCACTATTGGAGTGTCAGTAATTGACAGTGTGCTGAACTATTGGAGGGTCAGTAATTGAGGGTGTGCTGCTCTATTGGAGTGTCAGTAATTGAAGTTGTGCGGCATTATTGAATGTCAGTAATTGAGGGTGTGCTGCACTATTGGTGTGTAAGTAATTGAGGGTGTGCTGCAGTATTGGAAGGTCAGTAATTGAGGGTGTGCTTCACTATTGGAGTTCAGTAATTGTGGCTGTGCTGCACTGTTGGATTGTCAGTAATTGAGGCTGGTGCACTATTGGATTGTTAGTAATCGAGACTGTGCTGCATTGTTGGATTGTCAGTAATTGAGGGTGTGCTGCACTATTGGAGGGTCAGTAATTGAGGGTGTGCTGCACTATTGGAGGGTCAGTAATTGAGGGTGTGCTGTACTATTGGAGGGTCAGTAATTGAGGGTTACCTTCAGTATTGAAATGTCAGTAATTGATGCTGTGCTGCACTGTTGGAGTGTCAGTAATTGAGATTTTGCTGCACTATTGGAGGTTCAGTAATTGAGGGTTACCTTCAGTATTGAAGTGTCAGTAATTGATGCTGTGCTGCACTGTTGGAGTGTCATTAATTGAGGGAGTGCTGCACTAGTGGATGGTGTGTAATTGAGGGTGTTCTGCAATGTCGGAAGGTCAGTAATTGAAGGTGTGATGCACTATTAGAGGGTCAGTGTTTGAGGGTGTGCTGCAATATTGGAGGATCAGTAAATGAGACTGCTGATTTATTGAAGAGTCATCAATTGAGGGTGTGCTGCACTTTTGGAATGTCAGTGATTGAGGGGGTGCTGCACTAGAGGTGTGCAAGTAATTGAGGGTGTGCTGCACTATTGCAGGGTCAGTAATTCAGGGTTTGCTGCACTATAGGTGTGACAGTGATTGAGGGTGTGCTGCACTATTGGAGGGTCAATCGGGGTGTGCTGGACTATTGAAAGGACAGTAATTCAGGGTGTTCTGCCCTACATGGTGTCAGTAATTGAGGGTGTGCTGCACTATTGGAGGGTCAGTAATTGAGGGTGTGCTGCACTATTCGAGTGTCAGTAATTGAGGGTGTGCTGCACTATTGGAGGGTCAGTAATTGAGGGTGTGCTGCACTATTCGAGTGTCAGTAATTGACGGTGTGCGGCACTATTGAGTGTCAGTAATTGAGGGGTGCTACCCTATTGCAGTGTCAGTAATTGACGGTATGCTGCACTATTGGAGGGTCAATAATTGGGGGTGTGCTGCACTATTGGAGGGTCCGCATTTGAGGGTGTGCTGCAACCTACACCCCTCCCTATCTCTGTAACCTCCACCATTCCCTAGACACCTCCGTATCTCTGTAAACTCCTCCAGCCCCTACACCCCTCACTAACTCTGTAACCTCCTCCAGCCCCTACACATTTCCCTATCTCTGTAACTTCCTCCAGCCCCTACGCCCCTCCCTATCTCTGTAACCTGCTCCATTCCCTACACCCCTCGCTATCTCTGTAAGCTTCTCCAGCCCGTAAACCATTCCCTAGCTCTGTAAGCTCCTCCAGCCGCTACACCCCTCCCTATCACTGTAACCTCCTCCAGCCCTACACCCCTCCTTATCTCTGTAACTCCCTCCCTATCTCTGTAACTTCCTATCTCTGTAACCCCCTCCAGCCCCTACACCCCTCCCAATCTCTGTAACCTCCTCGGGCTCCTACACCTCTCCCTAACTCTGTTACCTCCTCCAGTCCATACACCCGTCCCTATCTCTTTAACCTCCTCCAATCCCCACACCCCTCCCAATTTCTGTAACCTCCTCCAGCCCCTACACCCCTCCCTATCTTTGTAACCTCCTCCGGCTCCTACTCCTCTCCCTCTGTAACCTCCTCCAGCCTCACCCCTACCTATCTCTGTAACCTCCTCCAGTCCCTAGACCCCTCCCTATCTCTGTAACCTCCTCCAACCCCTTCAAAGCTCTGTATCTCTGTAACCTCCTCCAACCCCTACACACCTTCCTATCTCTGTAACCTCCTCCAGCCCCTACATCCCGCCCTATCTTTGTAACCTCCTCCGGCTCCTACTCCTCTCCCTCTGTAACCTCCTCCAGCCTCACCCCTACCTATCTCTGTAACCTCCTCCAGTCCCTAGACCCCTCCCTATCTCTGTAACCTCCTCCAACCCCTTCAAAGCTCTGTATCTCTGTAACCTCCTCCAACCCCTACACACCTTCCTATCTCTGTAACCTCCTCCAACCCCTTCAAAGCTCTGTATCTCTGTAACCTCCTCCAACCCCTACACACCTTCCTATCTCTGTAACCTCCTCCAGCCCCTACATCCCGCCCTATCTCTGTAACCTCCTCCAGCCTATCACCCCACAATCTCTGTAACTCCCCCCCATCTCTGTAACCTCCTCCAGTCTCTCACCGCTCCCTATCTCTGTAACCTCCTCCACCCCCTACACCCCTCCCTATCTCTGTAACTTCATCCAGCCCCTACACCCCTCCCTGTCTGTGTAATCTCCTCCGGCTCCTTCACCCCTCCCTATCTCTGTAACCTCCTCCAGCCCCTAAACCCCTCCCTATCTCTGTAAAATCCTCCAGCCCCTGCAACACTTCCTATCTCTGTAACCTCCACCAGCCCCTACAACCCTCCCTATCTCTGTAACCTCCTCCAGCCCATACACCCATCCCTATCTCTGTAACCTCCTCCAGCCCCTACAACCCTCCCTAACTCTGTAACTTCCTCCAGTCCCTACACCCCTCCATATCTCTGTAACCTCCTCATGCCCGTACACCCCTTCATATCTTTAACCTCCTCCAGCCCTACACCGCTCACTATCTCTATTACTCCCTCCCTATTTCTGAAACCTCCTCCTGCCCCTCCCCCCACCCCTATCTTTGTAACCACCTCCAGCCCCTACACCCCTCCCGATCTCTGTAACCTCCTCCGGCACCTACACCCCTCCCTATCTCTGTAACTCTCTCCAGCCTCACACCGCTCCCTATCTCTGTAATCCCCACCCTATCCCTGTAACCTCCTCCAGTCTACAATCCTCCTTATCTCTGTAACTCCCTCCCTATCTCTGTAACCCCCTCCAGCCACTACACCCCTTCCTATCTCTGTAATCTCCTCCAGCCCCTACACCTCTCCATATCTCTGTAAAATCCTCCGGCTCCTACACCCCTCCCTATCTCTGTAACCACCTCCAACCCCTACACACCTTCCTATCTCTGTAACCACCTCCAACCCCTACACACCTTCCTATCTCTGTAACATCCTCCAACCCCTACACACCTCCCTAAATCTGTAACCTCCTCCAGCCCCTACACCATCCCTATCTCTGTAAGCTCGTCCAGCACCTACACACCTCCCGATTTCTGTAAGCTTCTCCAGCCCGTACACCCCTCCCTATCTCTGTAATCTCCTCCAGTCCCTACAGCCCTCCCTGTCTCTGTAACCTCCTTAAGCCCCTACACCTCTCCCTATCTCTGTAAAATCTTCCGGCTCCTACACCCCTCCCTATCTCTATAACCACCTCCAACTCCCACACACCTCCCTATCTCTGTAACCTCCTCCAGCCCCTACACCCATCCCTATCGCCGTAACCTCCTCCTGCCCCTACAGCCCTCCTATCTCTCTAACCTCCTCCAGCACCTAATCCTCTTCCTGTTTCTGTAACCTCCTTCAGCCCCTACACCACTCCCTATCTCTGTAATCTCCTCCAGATCCTACATCCCTCCCTATCTCTGTAAACACCTACAGCCCCTACAACCCTCCTGATCTCTGTACACTCCTCTACTCCCTACAACCCTCCCTATCTCTGTAAACTCCTCCACTCACCACAACCCACCTGATCTCTGTAACCTCCTCCAGACCCAACAGCCCTCCCCAACTCAGTATCCTCCTCCTGCTCCTACAAACCTTCCTATCTCTGTAATCTCCTCCAGACCCTAAACCTTCCTTATATCTGGAACCTCCTCCGGATGCACTAATGGATTTTCAGGAATTGAAAGTGTGCTTCAATATTGGACCATAAGTAATTGAGGGTGTGCTGCACGATTGCAGGGTCAGTAATTCAGGGTGTGCTGCACTATAGGTGTGGCAGTGATTGAGGGTGTGCTGCACTATTGGAGGTTCAGTAATTGAGGGTGTGCTGCACTATAGGAGGGTCAGTAATTGAGGGTATGCTGCACTATTGGAGGATCAGTAATTGAGGGTGTGCTGCACTATAGGAGGGTCAGTAATTGAGGGTGTGCTGCACTATAGGAGTGTCAGTAATTGAGGGTGTGCTGCACTATTGAGTGTCAGTAATTGAGGGGTGCTACCCTATTGCAGTGTCAGTAATTGAGGGTGTGCTGCACGATTGGAGTGTCAGTAATTGAGGGTATGCTGCACTATTGGAGTCACAGTATTTGAGAGGGTGCTACACTATTGGAGTGTCAGTATTTGAGAGGGTGCTACACTATTGGAGTGTCAGTAATTGAGGGTGTGCTACACTATTGCAGTGGCAGTAATTGACGGTATGCTGCACTATTGGAGGGTCAATAATTGGGGGAGTGCTGCACTGCTAGAGAGTCTGCATTTGAGGGTGTGCTGCACCCTACACCCTTCCCTATCTCTGTAACCTCCTCCAACCCCTACACCCCTCCGTATCTCTGTAACCTCCTCCAGCCCCTACACCCCTCCCTATCTCTTTAAAATCCGCCAGCTCCTACGCCCCTCCCTATCTCTATAACCTGCACCAACCCCTACACCCCTCCCTATCTCTATAAGCTCCTCCAGCCCTACACCCCTCCGTATCTCTGTAACCTCCTCCAGCCCTACACCCTCCTTATCTCTGTAACTCCCTCCCTATCTCTGTAACTTCCTATCTCTGTAATCCCCATCCAGCCCCTACACCCCTCCAAATCTCTGTAACCTCCTCGGGCTCCTACACCTCTCCCTAACTCTGTAACCTCCACCAGCCTCGCACCCCTCCCTATCTCTGTAACCTCCTCCAGTCCATACACCCCTCCCTATCTCTGTAACCTCCTCCAATCCCTACACACCACCCTATGTCTGTAACCTCCTCCAGCCTCTACACCCCTCCATATCTTTGTAACCTCCTCCGGCTCCTGCTCCTCTCCCTATCTCTGTAACCTCCTCCAGCCTCTCACTCCTACCTATCTCTGTGACCTCCTCCACACCCAAACCCCTCACTATCTCTGTAACCTCTTCCAAACCCTTCAAACCTCTGTATCTCTGTAACCTCCACCAGCCCCTACACCGCTCCATATCTCTGTAAATTCCTCCAGCCCCTACACCTCCCCCTGTCTCTGTAACCACCTCCAGTCCCTACACTCCTCCCTAACTCTGTAACATCCTCCAGCCCCTACATCCCGCCTTATCTCTGTAACCTCCTCCAGCCTATCACCCCACAATCTCTGTAACTCCCTCCCCATCTCTGTAACCTCCTCCAGCCTCTCACCCCACAATCTCTGTAACTCCCTCCCCATCTCTGTAACCTCCTCCAGCCTCTCACCCCTCCCTATCTCTGTAACCTCATCCAGCCCCTACACCCCTCCCTGTCTGTGTAATCTCCTCTGGCTCCTACACCCCTCCCTATTTCTGTAAAATCCTCCAGCCCCTACACCCCTCCATATCTCTGTATCCTCCTCATGCCCGTACATCCCTCCCTATCTGTAACCTCCTCCAGCCCTACACCGCTCACTATCTCTATAACTCCCTCCCTATTTCTGTAACCTCCTCCAGCCCCTCCCCCCACCCCTATCTTTGTAACCACCTCCAGCCCCTTACCTCCCTCCCTATCTCTGTAACCTCCTCTGGCTCCTACACCCCTCCCTATCTCTGTAACACTCTCCAGCCTCTCACCGCTCCCTATCTCTGTTACTCCCGCCCTATCCCTGCAACCTCCGGCAGCCCGTACACTCCTCCCTATCTCTGTAAACTCCTCCAGACCCTACATCTCTCCCTATCTCTGTAAACTCCTCCAGCCCCTACACCCCTCCCTATCTCTGTAAACTCCTCCAGATCCTACATCCCTCCCTATCTCTGTAAACTCCTCCAGCCCCTACACTCCTCCATATTTCTGTAATCACATCTAGCGACCTACACCCCTCGATATCTCTGTAACCTCCTCCAGCCCCTACACACCTCCCGATCCCGTAATCTCCTGCTGCCCATATACCCCTCCCTATCTCTGTAACCACCTCCAGCCACCTACAACTCTGTCTATCTCTGTAATCACCTCCAACCGCTACACCCCTCCCTATCTCATAAACCTCCTCCAGCCCCTACAACCCTCCCTATCTCTGTGACCACCTTCAGCACCTACAACCCTCCCCAACTCAGTAACCTCTTCCTGCTCCTACTTACCTTCCTATCTCTTTAACCTCCTCCAGAACCTACACCGCTCCCTATCCCTGTAACCTCCTCCAGCCCCTACACCCCTCTCTATCACTGTAAACTCCTCCAGCCCCTACACCCCTCCATATCTCTGTAACCACCACCAGCAACTACACCCCTCCCTAACTCTGTAAACTCCTCCAGCCCCTACACCCCTTCCTATCTCTATAACCACCACCAGCACCTACACCCCTCCCTATCTCTGCAAACTCCTCCAGTCCCTACACCACACCCTATCTCTGTAACCTCCTCTAGCACCTACCACTCTCTTGTTTCAGTAACCGCATCCAGTCCCTACACCACTCGTTAACTCTCTAAACTCCTCCACATCTCAGAACTCTCCCTATCTCTGTAATCTCCTACAGCCGCTACACCACTCCCTATCTCTGTAACCACATCCAGCCAAGTACAACCCTGTGTATCTCTCTAATCACCCAAAGCCCCCGAACCCCTCCATATCTTTGTAACATCCTCCACTCACTACAACCCTCCCTATCTCTGTAACCTCCTCCAAACACTACAAAGCTTCCTATCTCTGTAACCACCTCCAGCCTATATGACCCTCCCTATCTCTGTAAAATCCTCCAGCCCCAACAAACTTCCATTTCTCTGTAACCTCCACCAGCCCCGAAAATGCTCACTATTTCTGAAACAACCTCCAGCCCATACACCACTCCCTATCTCTGTAACCACTTCCAGCCACATACACCCCACTGTATCAGTGCAACATCCTCAGCCCCTACACCTCACCCTATCTCTGTAACCTCCTCCAGCCCCTACACCCCTCCTTATCTCTGTAACCTCCTCCAGTCCCTACACCCCTCCCTATTTCTGTAACGTCCTCCAGCCCCTACACACCTCCCTAACTCTGTAACCCCTTCCCTATCTCTGTAAAATCCTCCAGCCCCTACAACCCTCCCTATCTCTGTAATGTCCTCCACTCCCTACAACACTCCCTTTCTCTGCAAACTCCTACACTTACTAAAACCATCCCTATCTCTGTAACCTCTGCCACACCCAACAAGACTCCCTATCTCTGTAACCTCCTCCACTCACTACAACCCTCCCTATCTCAGTAATCTCGTCCAGCCCCAACAACCCTCCCTATCCCTGTAACCTCCTCCAGAACCTACTCCCTTCCCTATCCCTGTAACCTCCTGCAGCCCCTACAAACCTCCCTATCTCTACAATATCCTCCAGCACCTACAATGCTCCCTATGTCTGTAACCTCCTCCAGCCCCTACAAAACTCCGTATCTCTGTTACCTCCTCCAGCCCCTAAACCCATCCCTATCTCTGGAACATCCTCCAGCCCCTACACCCCTCCCTATCACTGTAACATCCTCCAGCACTACATCCCCCACCCTATCTCTGTAACCTCCTCGAGCACATACACCCCTCCCTATCTCTGTAAACTCATCCAGCCCCTACATCCCTCCCTATCTCTGCAACCTCCTCCAGCCCCTACATCGCTCCGATTTCTGTAACCTCCTCCACTCACTACAACCCTCCCTATATCTGTAACCTCCTCCAGCCCCTACAAACCTCCGTATCTCTGTAACTTCATCCAGCCCCTACAAACCTCCCTATCTCGGTAACCTCCTCCAGACCCTACAACACTGCCCAATTAGTAACCTCCTCTTGATCCTACACACCTTCCTATCTCTGGAACCTCCTCCAGCCCCTACACATCAATCTATCACTGTAAGCTCCTCCAGTCCCTACACCCCTCCCTATCTGTGTACCTTCCTCCAGCACCTACACCCCTCCCTATCTCTGTAGCCTCCTCCAGCCATGACAACACTCCCTATCTCTGGAACATCCTCCAGCCAATACATACATCCCTATCTCCGTAACCTCCTCCAATCACTACAACCCTCCCTATTTCTGTAACCTCCTCAAGCCCTTTCACCCCTCTTTATCTCTGTTACCTCCTGCAGCCCCTACATCCTTCCCTATGTCTGTAACTTCCTCCAGCCCCTATAACACCCACCATTTCTGTAACCACCTCCAGCCCCTAGACCCCTCCCTATCTCTGTAATCTCATCTAGCCCCTACACCCCTCCCTTTCTCCGTAACCACCTCAGCCCCTACACCCCTCCCTATCTTTGTAAACACCTTCAGCCATCTGCACCCCACACTTTCTTGGTAAACACATCCAGCCCCTACACCCTTCCCTATCTCTGTAACCACCTCCAGCCCCTACACCCCTCCCTATCACTGGAACCAGCTGCAGCCACATACACCCCTCCCTATCACTGCAACATCCTCAGCCCTTACACCTCTCCCTATCTCTGTAACCTTTTCCAGACACTGCAACCCTCCCTGTCTCATTATTCTCGTCCAGCCCCTACATCCCACCCTATCTCTGTAAATTCATCCAGCTCCTACATCCCTCCTATCTCCGTAAACTCCTCCTGCCCCTACACCGCTCTCTATCTCTGTAACCACCTCCAGCCACCTACACCGCACCCTATCTCTGTAATCTCCTCCAGCCCCTAAACCCGTCCATATCTCTGTAACTTCGTACAGCCCCTACAAATCTCCCTATCTCTGTAACCTCCTCCAGCCCTACACCCTCACTATCTCTGTTAACTCCTCCAGCCGCTACAACACTCCCTATCTCTGTAACCTCCTCCAGCCCCTACACCACAACTTATTTCAGTAACCTCCAACAGCCCCTACAAGACTCCCTAATTCTGTAAATTCCTCCAGCCTCTGCAACCCTCCCTATCTCTGTAACCACCTCCAGCCCCTGCACCCCAACCTATCTCTTAAACCTCCTCCAACCGTACAACCCTTCCCAACTCAGTAACCTCCTCCTGCTCCTACACTTCTTCCTATCGCTGTAACCTCCTCCAGTGCCTATGCCCCCTCCGTATCTCTGTAAAGTCATCCAGCCCCTACAACCTTCCCTATCTCTGTAACTTCCTCCAGACCCTACAACCCTCCCCAACTCAGTAATCTCCTCCTGCTCCCTTTCTCCGTAACCACCTCAGACCCTACCCCCTCCCTATCTTTGTAAACACCTCCAGCCATCTACACCCCACACTTTCTCTGTAACCTCCTCAACTCCCTACACCCCTCCCTTTTTCTGCAGATTCCCACAGCCCCTACACCCCTCCATATCTCTGTAAACACCTCCAGCACCAACACACCTCCCTATCTCTGTAAAATCCTCCAGCCCCGACAACCCTCCCTATCTCTGCAAGCTCCTCCACTCCCTACAACCTCCTTATGTCTGTAACCTCGTCCAGACCTTACAAACCTCCTTATCTCTGCAAAGTCCTCCAGCATCCTACACACCTCCCTATCTCAGTATCCTCCTACAGCCCCTACATCCCTCCATATCTCTGTAAACACCTCCAGCACCAACACACCTCCCTATCTCTGTAACCTACTCCAGCCCTGACAACTCTCCCTATCTCTGTAACATCCTCCAGCCACTGCACCCATCCCTATCTCTGTAACCTCCTCCACTCACTACAACCCTCCCTATTTCTGTAACCTCCATCAACACATTCATCCCTCACTAGCTCTGTTACCTCCTCGAGCCCCTACATACATCCCTAAATCTGTAACTTTCTCCAGCTCCTACAACGCTCACTATTTCTGTAACCACCTCCAGCCCCTACACCCCTCCCTATCTCTGTAACCACCTCCAGCCACATACGCCCCTCCCTATCAGAGCAACATCCTTGGCCCTTACACCTCTCCCCATCTCTGTAATCTCCTGCAGCCCCTAAAAACCTCCCTATCTCTGTAATCACCTCCAGCACCTACACCACACCTTATCTCTGTAAACTCCTCCACCTACAACGCTCCCTATCTCTTTAACCTCCTCCAGCCCCAAAAACCTCCCCATCTCTGTAACCTCCTCCTGCCCTTACAAACCTTCTTATCTATGTAAACTCCTCCAGCCCCTACACCCCTCCCTATCTCTGTAACCACCTCCAGCCACCTACACCCCTCCCTATATCTGTAATCTCCTCCAGCCCTTACATCCCTCCCATTCTCTGTAAACTCCTCCACTATCTACAACCCTCCCTATCTCTGTAACTTCCTCCATTCACTCCAGCCCTCCCTATCTCTGTAACTTCCTCCACTCACTACAATGCTCCTGATCTCTGTAACCTACTCCAGACCCTATACCCCTCGCTATCCCTGTAACCTCCTCCAACTCCTGCACCCCTCCCTATCTCTGCAACATCCTCCACTCACTATAATCCTCCCTATTTCTGTAATCTCCTCCAGCCCTACAACACTCCCTATCTCTGTAATCTCCTCCATCCCCTACAACACTCCCTATCTCTGTAATCTCCTCCATCCCCTACAACACTCCCTATCTCTGTAATCTCCTCCATCCTCTACAAATCTCCCTATCTCTGTAACTCCTCCAGCCCTACAAAGCTCCCTAACTCTGTAACCTCCTCCAGCCCCTACAACCCTCCCTATCTCTGTAACCACCTCCAGCCACATACAACCCTCCCTATCACTGCAACATTCTCAGCCCCTACACCTCTCCCTATCTCTATAACCTCCTCCAGCCCCGACACCCCTCCCTATCTCTGTAAAATACTCCAGCCCCTACAACGCTCCCTATCTCTGTAACGTCCTCCAATCCCTACAACCCTCCCTTTCTCCGTAACCTCCTACACTCACTACAACCATTCCTATCTCTGTAACATCAGCCACACCCAACAAGACTCCCTATCCCTGTTACCTCCTCCACTCACTATAATACTCCCTGTCTCTGCTAACTCCTCTAGCCTTAAAAACCTCCCTATCTCTGTAACCTCCTCCAGCACCCTACAGCAATCCCTATCTCAGTAACCTCCTCCAGCCCCTACACCCCTCCCTATTTCTGTAGCCTCCTCCAGCACCTACACCCCTCCCTATCTCTGTCAACTCCTCCAGCCACTACAACCCTCCCTATCTCTGTAACCTCCTCCAGCCCTTACAAACCTCCTTAACTATGTAAACACCTCCAGCCCCTACACTCCTCCCTATCTCTGTAACCACTTCCAGCCACCTACAACCCTCCCTATCTCTGTAATCTCCTCCAGCCCTTACATCCCTCTCTATCTCTGTAAACTCCTCCACACACTACAACCCTACTGATCTCTGTAACCTACTCCAGCTTCTACAAACCTCCCTATCTCTGTAATTTCCTTAGGCCACTACAACTCTCACTATCTCTGTAACCAACTCCAGACCCTACACCCCTCCCTATCTCTGTAACCTCCTCCAGCTCCTACACCCCTCCCTATCTCTGTAACATCTTCCACTCACTACAATCCTCCCTATTTCTGTAAACTGCTCCAGCCCCGACAACACTCCCTATCTCTGTAACCACCTCCAGCCCCTACAATTCTCCTTATCTCTGTAAATCCTCCAGCACTACAAACCTCCCTATCTCCGTTATTTCCTTGGGCCACTACAACTCTCACTATCTCTGTAACCTCCAGCCCCTACATCCATCCCTATTTCCGTAACCTCCTCCAGCCCTACACCCCTCCCTATCTCTGTAATCTCCTCCAGCCCCTACACCACTCCCTATCTCTGTAATCTCCTCCACTCACTACAACCTTCCTGATATCTGTAACCTCCTCCAGCCCTTGCACCCCAACCTATCTCTGTAACATCCTCCTGCTCCTACACATCTTCCTATCTCTGTAACCTCCTCCAGACCATACACCCCTCCCTACACACCCCTCCCGATCTCTGCAACCTCCTCCAGCCCCTACAACCCTCACTATCTTTGTAAGATCATCTACTCCCTACAACCATCCCTATCTCTGTAACCTCCTCCAGCCTTTACAAACCTCCTTATCTATGTAAACTCCTCCAGCCCCTACACCCCTCCCTATCTCTGTAACCACTTCCAGCCACCTACAACCCTCCCTATCCCCGTAATCTCCTCTGGCCCTTACACCCCTCCCTATCTCTGTAAACTCCTCCACTCACTACAATCCTCCTGATGTCTGTAACCTACTCCAGCTTCTAGAAACCTGTAATTTCCTTAGGCCACTACAACTCTCACTATCTCTGTAACCACCTCCAGACCCTACACCCCTCCCTATCTCTGTAACCACCTCCAGACCCTACACCCCTCCCTATCTCTGTAGCCTCCTCCAGCTCCTACACCCCTCCCTATCTCTGTAACATCTTCCACTCACTACAATCCTCCCTAATTCTGTAAACTGCGGCAGCCCCGACAACACTCCCTATCTCTGTAACCTCCTCCAGCCCCTACAATTCTCCTTATCTCTGTAACTCCTCCAGTACTACAAACTTCTCTATCTCTGTAACCTCCTCCAGCCCCTACTACACTCCCTATCTCTGTAACCTCCTCCAGCCCCTACAAAGCTCCCTATCTCTGTAACCTCCTCCAGCCCCTACACCACAACTTATCTCTGTAACCTCCAACAGCCAATACAGCCCTCCCTATCTCAGTAACCTCCTCCAGCTTTTATGACCCTCACTATCTCTGTAAATTCTTCCAGCCATTACAAACTTCCATTTCTCTGTAACCTCTTCCAGTCCCCATAACGCTCACTATTTCAGTAACAACCTCCAGCCCAGACAACCCTCCCTATCTCCAGAACCATCTCCAGCCATCTACAGCCCTCTCTTTCTCTGTAACCTCATCCAGACCCTACACCCCTCCTTATCTCTGTAATCACCTCCAGCCCTTCCACCCCTCCTTATCTCTGTAACCACCTCCAGCCCCTACAACCCTCCCTATCTCTGTAACAACCTCCAGCCACATACAACCCTCCCTATCACTGCAACATTCTCAGCCCCTACACCTCTCCCTATCTCTGTAAACTCCTCCAGTCCCTACAACACTCCTTAACTCTGTAACCGCTTCCTGCCCCTACACACCTTCCTATCTCTGTAAGCTCCTCCAGCCCCTACACCGCTCCCTATATCTGGAACCTCCTCCAGCCCCGACACACCTCTCTACCTCTGTAAGCTCCACCAGTCCCTACAAACCTCCCTGTCTCTGCAACTTCTTCCAGACCCTACACACCTCCGTATCTCTGTAACCTCCTCCAACCCCTGCGGCCAATCCCTATCTCTGTAAAATCTTCCACCCTCTACAACCCTCCCTCTCTCTGTAATGTCCTCCATTCCTTACAACCCTCCCTTTCTCCGTAACCTCCTACACTCACTACAACTATCCCGATCTATTTAACATCTGTCAAACCCTACAAGAATCCCTATTTCGGATAACTCCTCCATTCACTACAACGCTCCCTATCTCTGTAACCTCCTCCAGCACCCTATACCCATCTCTATCTCAGTAACCTCGTACAGCCCCTAAACCCCTCCTTATCTCTGTAACCACCTCCAGGCCCTACACGCCTCCTTATCTCTGTAACCACCTCCAGGCCCTGCAACCCTCCCTATCTCTGTAACCACCTCCAGGCCCTACAACCCTCCCTATCTCTGTAACCAGCTCCAGCCACATACAACACTCCATATCACTGCAACATTCTCAGCCCGTACACCACTCCCTATCTCTGTAACCTCCTCCAGCCCCTACATCCCTTCCTATCTGTATAACCTCTTCCAGCCCCTACACACCTACCTATCTGTGTAACCTTCTCCAGCCCCTACACCTCTCCCTATATCTGGAACCTCCTCCAGCACCTATACACCTCTGTATCTCTGTAACCTCCTCCAGCCCCTACACCACTCCCTATCTCTGTAATCTCCTCCTGATCCTACATCCCACCCTATCTCTGTAAACTCCTCCAGCCCCTACAAACCTCCCTATCTCTGTAACCGCCTCCACTCACTACAACATTCCTGATATCTGTAACCTCCTCCAGCCCTTGCACCCCAACCTATCTCTGTAACATCCTCCTGCTCCTACACATCTTCCTATCTCTGCAACCTCCTCCAGACCATACACCCCTCCCTACACACCCCTCCCGATCTCTGCAACCTCCTCCAGCCCCTACAACCCTCCCTATCTTTGTAAGATCATCTACTCCCTACAACCATCCCTATCTCTGTAACCTCCTCCAGCCTTTACAAACCTCCTTATCTATGTAAACTCCAGCCCCTACACCCCTCCCTATCTCTGTAACCACTTCCAGCCACCTACAACCCTCCCTATCCCCATAATCTCCTCTGGCCCTTACACCCCTCCCTATCTCTGTAAACTCCTCCACTCACTACAATCCTCCTGATGTCTGTAACCTACTCCAGCTTTTAGAAACCTTCATATCTCTGTAATTTCCTTAAGCCACTACAACTCTCACTATCTCTGTAACCACCTCCAGTCCCTACACCCCTCCCTATCTCTGTAACCTCCTCCAGACCCTACACCCCTCCCTATCTCTGTAACATCTCCCACTCACTACAATCCTCCTAATTCTGTAAACTGCGGCAGCCCCGACAACACTCCCTATCTCTGTAACCTCCTCCAGCCCCTACAATTCTCCTTATCTCTGTAACTCCTCCAGTACTACAAACCTCTCTATCTCTGTAACCTCCTCCAGCCCCTACTACACTCCCTATCTCTGCAACCTCCTCCAGCCCCTACAAATTTCCCTATCTCTGTAACCTCCTCCAGCCCCTACACCACAACTTATCTCTGTAACCTCCAACAGCCAATACAGCCCTCCCTATCTCCGTAACCTCCTCCAGCCTTTATGACCCTCACTATCTCTGTAAATTCTTCCAGCCATTACAAACTTCCATTTCTCTGTAACCTCTTCCAGTCCCCATAACGCTCACTATTTCAGTAACAACCTCCAGCCCAGACAACCCTCCCTATCTCCATAACCATCTCCAGCCATCTACAGCCCTCTCTTTCTCTGTAACCTCATCCAGACCCTACACCCCTCCTTATCTCTGTAACCACCTCCAGGCCCTACAACCCTCCTTATCTCTGTAACAACCTCCAGCCACATACAACCCTCCCTATCACTGCAACATTCTCAGCCCCTACACCTCTCCCTATCTCTGTAAACTCCTCCAGCCCCTACAACACTCCTTAACTCTGTAACCGCTTCCTGCCCCTACACACCTTCCTATCTCTGTAAGCTCCTCCAGCCCCTACACCGCTCCCTATATCTGGAACCTCCTCCAGCCCCTGCACACCTCTCTACCTCTGTAAGCTCCACCAGTCCCTACAAACCTCCCTGTCTCTGTAACTTCTTCCAGACCCTACACACCTCCGTATCTCTGTAACCTCCTCCAACCCCTGCGGCCCATCCCTATCTCTGTAAAATCTTCCACCCTCTAAAACCCTCCCTCTCTCTGTAATGTCCTCCACTCCTTACAACCCTCCCTTTCTCCGTAACCTCCTGCACTCACTACAACTATCCTGATCTATGTAACCTCTGTCAAACCCTACAAGACTCCCTATTTCGGATAACTCCTCCACTCACTACAACGCTCCCTATCTCTGTAAGCTCCTCCAGCCCTTACATACCTCCCTATCTCTGTAACCTCCTCCAGCACCCTGTACCCATCTCTATCTCAGTAACCTCGTACAGCCCCTAAACCCCTCCTTATCTCTGTAACCACCTCCAGGCCCTACACCCCTCCTTATCTCTGTAACCACCTCCAGGCCCTACAACCCTCCCTATCTCTGTAACCACCTCCAGCCACATACAACACTCCATATCACTGCAACATTCTCAGCCCGTACACCACTCCCTATCTCTGTAACCTCCTCTAGCCCCTACATCCCTTCCTATCCGTGTAACCTCCTCCAGACCCTACACACCTACCTATCTGTGTAACTTTCTCCAGCCCCTACACCTCTCCCTATATCTGGAACCTCCTCCAGCACCTATACACCTCTGTATCTCTGTAACCTCCTCCAGACCCTACACACCTCCGTATCTCTGTAACCTCCTCCAGACCCTGCACCGCATCCCCATCTCTGTAAAATTCTCCAGCCCCTACAACCCTCCCTATGACTGCAATGTCCTCCACTCCCTACAACCATCCCATTCTCCGTAACCTCCTACACTCACTACAACCATCCCTATCTATGTAACCTCTGTCAAACCCTACAACACTCCCTATCTCGGAAAACTCCTCCACTCACTACAACTCTCCCTATCTCTGTAAGCTCCTCCAGCCCTTACAAACCTCCCTATCTCTGTAACTTCCTCCAGCACCCTAAACCCATCCTTATCTCAGTAACCTCGTACAGACCCTACAAACCTCCCTATCTCTGTAACCTCCTCCAGCACCTACACCCATCCCTATCTCTGTAAACTCATACAGCCCCTACATCTCTCCTATCTCTGTAAACTCCTCCAGCTGCCACACCCCTCCCTATCTCTGTAACCTCCTCCAGCCATTTACACCTGTCACTATCTCTGTAATCGCCTCCAGCCACCTACACCCCTCCATATCTCTGTAACCACCTCCAGCCACCTACACCCCTCCCTATCTGTAACCTCCTCCACTCACTACAACCCTCCCTTCCTCTGTAACATCCTCCAGTCCCTACACAGATCCCTATCGCCATAACCTCCTCCAGCCCCTACACCCCTCCCTATCTCTGTAACCTCCCCAAGCAGCTAATCCTCTCCCTGTTTCTGTAACCTCCTTCAGCCCCTACACCACTCCCTATCTCTGTAAACTCCTCCAGATCCTACATCCCTCCCTATCTCTGTAAACTCCTCCAGCACCTACAACCCTCCTGATCTCTGTAAACTCCTACATTCCCTACAACCCTCCCTATCTCTGTAACCTCCTCCAGCCCTTACAACCCTCCTTAACTCTGTAACAGCTTCCTGACCCTACACACCTTCCTATCCCTATAACCTCCTCCAGCCCCTACACCTCTCCCTATATCTGGAACCTCCTCCAGCACCTATACACCTCGATATCTCTGTAACCTCCTCCAGACCCTTCACACCTCCGTATCTCTGTAACCTCCTCCAGCCCCTGCATCCCTATCTCTGTAAAATTCTCCAGCCCCTACAACCCTCCCTATGTCTGCAATGTCCTCCACTCCCTACAACCCTCCCTTTCTCCATAACCTCCTACACTCACTACAACCATCCCTATCTATGTAACATAAAAACAAAGAAAACTGCGGATGCTGGAAATCCAAAACAAAAACAGAATTACCTGGAAAAACTCAGAAGGTCTGGCAGCATCGGCGGAGAAGAAAAGAGTTGACTTTTCGAGTCCTCAAGACCCTTCGACAGAACTATCTATGTAACCTCTGTCAAACCCTACAAGAATCCCTATCTCGGATACCTCCTCCAATCACTACAACGTACCCGATCTCTGTAAATTCCCCCAGCCGCTACACCCTTCCCTATCTCTGTAACCTCCTCCAGTCACTAACACCCGTCCCTATCTCTGTAATCTCCTCCAGCCCCTACAACCCTCCCTATCTCTGTAACCTCCTCTAGCCCCTACAAACCTCCCTATCTCTGTAACCTCCTCCTGCCCCTACACCGCTCCCTATCTCTGTAAACTCCTCCAGCCCCGACACCCCTCCCTATCTCTGTAACCTCCTCCAGCAACTAATCCTCTCCCTGTTTCTGTAACCTCCTTCAGTCCCTACACCACTCCCTATCTCTGTAATCTCCTCCAGATCCTACATCCCTCCCTATCTCAGTAACCTCCTCCAGCCCTTACAACCCTCCTTAACTCTGTCACAGCTTCCTGCCCCTACACACCTTCCTATCTCTATAACCTTCTCCAGCCCCTACACCTCTCCCTATATCTGTAACCTCCTCCAGCCCCTGCATCCCTATCTCTGTAAAATTCTCCAGCCCCTACAACCCTCCCTATGTCAGCAATGTCCTCCACTCCCTACAACCCTCACTTTCTCCATAACCTCCTACACTCACTACAACTATCCCTATCTATGTAACCTCTGTCAAACCCTACAAGACTCCCTATCTCGGATACAACCTCCAATCACTACAATGCTCCCGATGTCTGTAAACTCCCCCAGCCGCTACACCCTTCCCTATCTCTGTAAGCTCCTCCAGCCCTTACAAACCTCCCTATCTCTGTAACCTCCTCCAGCACCCTATACCCATCCCTATCTCAGTAACCTCGTACAGCCCCTATACCCCTCCTTATCTCTGTAACCTCCTCCAGCACCTACACCCAATCCCTAACACTGTAAACTCATCCAGCCCCTACATCTCTCCTATCTCTGTAAACTCCCCCAGCCGCTACACACCTCCCTATCTCTGTAACCTCCTCCAGCCACTTACACCCTTCCCTATCTCTGTAACCTCCTCCAGCCCCTACAGCCCTCCATATCTCTGTAACCACCTCCAGCCACCCAAACCCATCCCTATCTCTGTAACCTCCTCCACTCAGTACAACACTGCCTATGTTTTTAACCCCCTCCAGCCCCTACAACACTCCCTATGTCTGTAACTTTGTCCAGCTCCTACAAACCCCCCTATCACTGTAACCTCCTCCATGCCCTACACCCCTCCCTAAATATCTGTTATCTCCTCCAGCCACTACACCACTCCCGATATCTGTAACCTCCTCCAGCCCCTGCACCCATTCCCATCACCGTAACCTCCTCCAGCCCCTACAACCCTCCCTATCTCTGTAACCTCCTCCAGCACCTAATTCTCTCCCTGTTTCTGTAACCTCCTTCAGCCCCTACACCACTCCCTATCTCTGTAATCTCCTCCAGATCCTACATCCCACCCTATCTCTGTAAACTCCTACAGCCCCTACAAACCCTACCTATTTCTGTAACCTCCTCCGGATCCTATTCCTCTCCCTATCTCTGTAACCTCCTCCAGCCCCTACAAACCCTACCTATTTCTGTAACCTCCTCCGGATCCTATTCCTCTCCCCATCTCTGTAACCTCCTCCAGTCTCTCAGCCCTACCTATCTCTATAACCTCCTCCAGCCCCTACAAACCCTACCTATCTCTGTAACCTCATCCGACTCCTACTCCTCTCCCAATCTCTGTAACCTCCTCCAGTCCCAAGGCCCCTCCCTATCCCTGTAACCTCCTCCAACCCGTACACCCCTCTGTATCACTGTAACCTCCTCCAGCCCCTGCACCCATTCCCATCACCGTAACCTCCTCCAGCCCCTACAACCCTCCCTATCTCTGTAACCTCCTCCAGCACCTAATTCTCTCCCTGTTTCTGTAACCTCCTTCAGCCCCTACACCACTCCCTATCTCTGTAATCTCCTCCAGATCCTACATCCCACCCTATCTCTGTAAACTCCTACAGCCCCTACAACCCTCCTGATCTCTGTAAACTTCTCCACTCCCTACAACCCTCCCTATCTCTGTAAACTCCTCCACTCACCACAACCCACCCGATCTCTGTAACCTCCTCCAGACCCAACAACCCTCCCCAACTCAGTATCCTCCTCCTGCTCCTACAAACCTTCCTATCTCTGTAATCTCCTCCAGACCCTAAACCCTCCTTATATCTGGAACCTCCTTCGGCTGCACTAATGGATTGTCAGGAATTGACAGTGTGCTTCAATATTGGAGCATAAGTAACTGAGTGTCTGCTGCACGACTTGCATGTCAGTAATTGAGGGTGTGCTGCATGATTGGTCGTCGGTAATTGTGGGTGTGCTGCAGTATTGGATTGTAAATAATTGAGGATATGCTGCACAATAGGAGTGTCAGTAATTGGGGGTGTGCTGCTCTATTGGAGTGTCAGTAATTGAGACCGTGCTATACTGTTGGAGTGTCAGTAATTGGGGGTGTGCTGCACTGTTGGAGTGTCAGTAATTGAGACCGTGCTATACTGTTGGAGTGTCAGTAATTGGGGGTGTGCTGCACTGTTGGAATGTCAGTAATTGAGACCGTGCTATACTGTTGGAGTGTCAGTAATTGAGACCGTGCTATACTGTTGGAGTGTCAGTAATTGAGGGTGTGCTGCACTGTTGGAGTGTCAGTAATTGAGGGTGTGCTGCTCTATTGGAGTGTCAGTAATTGAGGGTGTGGTGCACTTTTGGATGATCAGTAATTGAGGATGCTGCACCTTTGGAGTGTCAGTAATTGAGGTTGTGCTGCACTATTGGAGGCTCAGTAATTGAGGGTGTGCTGCACTATTGGTGTGTAAGTAATTGAGGGTGTGCTGCAGTATTGGAGGGTCAGTAATTGAGGGTGTGCTTCACTATTGGAGTTCAGTAATTGTGGCTGTGCTGCAATGTTGGATTGTCAGTAATTGAGGGTGTGCTGCACTACAGGAGGGTCAGTAATTGAGGGTGTGCGGTAGTATTGGAGGGTCTGTAATTGATGCTGTGCTGCACTGTTGGAGTGTCATTAATTGAGGGAGTGATACACTAGTGGATGGTCTGTAATTGAGGGTGTTCTGCAATGTCGGAAGGTCAGTAATTGAAGGTGTGATGCACTATTAGAGGGTCAGTGTTTGAGGGTGTGCTGCACTATTGGAGGGTCAGTAAATGAGACTGTGCTGCATTATTGAAGAGTCATCAATTGAGGGTGTGCTGCACTTTTGGAATGTCAGTGATTGAGGGGGTGCTGCACTAGAGGTGTGCAAGTAATTGAGGGTGTGCTGCACTATTGCAGGGTCAGTAATTCAGGGTTTGCTGCACTATAGGTGTGGCAGTGATTGAGGGTGTGCTGCACTTTTGGAGGGTCATTGAGGGTGTGCTGGACTATTGAAAGGACAGTAATTCAGGGTGTTCTGCCCTACATGGTGTCAGTAATTGAGGGTGTGCTGCACTATTGGAGTGTCAGTAATTGAGGGTGTGCTGCACGATTTGAGTGTCAGTAATTGAGGGTGTGCTGCACGATTGGAGTGTCAGTAATTGAGGGTGTGCCGCACTATTGAGTGTCAGTAATTGAGGGGGTGCTACCCTATTGCAGTGTCAGTAATTGACGGTATGCTGCACTATTGGAGGGTCAATAATTGGGGGTGTGCTGCACTATTGGAGTGTCAGTTATTGAGGGTGTACTGTACTACTGGAGTGTCAGTAATTTACATTATTCTGCATTATTTGAGTGTCTGTAATTGAGGGGGTGCTACACTATTGCAGTATCAGTAATTGAGGGTGTGCTGCATGATTGGAGTGTCAGTAATTGAGGGGTGTGCTGCACTATTGCAGTGTCAGTAATTGACGGTATGCTGCATTATTGGAGGGTCAATAATTGGGGGTGTGCTGCACTATTGGAGTGCCAGTAATTGAGGGTGTAACACTCCCTATGTCTGTAACTTTGTCCAGCATCTTCAAACCCCCCTATCACTGTAACCTCCTCCATGCCCTACACCCCTCCCTACCTCTGTTAACTCCTCCAGCCACTACACCACTCCCGATCTCTGTAAACTCCTCCAGACCCTACACCCATCCCTATCGCCGTAACCTCCTGCAGCAACTAATCCTCTCCCTGTTTCTGTAACCTCCTTCAGCCCCTACACCACTCCCTATCTCTGTAATCTCCTCCAGATCCTACATCCCTCCCTATCTCTGTAAACTCCTACAGCCCCTACAACCCTCCTGATCTCTGTAACCTCCTCCAGACCCAACAACCCTCCCCAACTCAGTATCTTCCTCCTGCTCCTACAAACCTTCCTATCTCTGTAATCTCCTCCAGACCCTAAACCCTCCTTATATCTGGAACCTCCTCCGGCTGCACTAATGGATTGTCAGGAATTGACAGTGTGCTTCAATATTGGAGCATAAGTAACTGAGTGTCTGCTGCACTACTTGCATGTCAGTAATTGAGGGTGTGCTGCATGATTGGTCGTCGGTAATTGTGGGTGTGCTGAAGTATTGGATTGTAAATAATTGAGGATATGCTGCACAATAGGAGTGTCAGTAATTGAGGGTGTGCTGCACTCTTGGAGTGTCAGTAATTGAGACCGTGCTATACTGTTGGAGTGTCAGTAATTGAGGGTGTGCTGCACTATTGGAGTGTCAGTAATTGAGGCAGGTGCAGTATTGGATTGTTAGTAATCAAGACAATGCTGCACTGTTGGAGTGTCAGTAATTGAGGGTGTGCTGCACTATTGGAGGGTCAGTAATTGAGGGTGTGCTGCACTATTGGAGGGTCAGTAACTGATGCTGTGCTGCACTGTTGGAGTGTCAGTAATTCAGGGTGTGCTGCACTGTTGGAGGGTCAGTAATTCAGGGTGTGCTGCACTATTGGAGGGTCAGTAATTGATGCTGTGCTGCACTGTTGGAGTGTCAGTAATTCAGGGTGTGCTGCACTGTTGGAGGGTCAGTAATTGAGACTGTGCTGCATGATTGGACGGTCAGTAATTGAAGGTTTGCTGCACTATTGGAGGTTCAGTAATTGAGGGTTACCTTCAGTATTGAAGTGTCAGTAATTGATGCTGTGCTGCACTGTTGGAGTGTCATTAATTGAGGGAGTGCTGCACTAGTGGATGGTGTGTAATTGAGGGTGTTCCGCAATGTCGGAAGGTCAGTAATTGAAGGTGTGATGCACTATTAGAGGGTCAGTGTTTGAGGGTGTGCTGCACTATTGGAGGGTCAGTAAATGAGACTGTGCTGCACGATTGAAGAGTCATCAATTGAGGGTGTGCTGCACTTTTGGAATGTCAGTGAATGAGGGGGTGCTGCACTAGAGGTGTGCAAGTAATTGAGGGTGTGCTGCACTATTGCAGGGTCAGTAATTCAGGATTTGCTGCACTATAGGTGTGGCAGTGATTGAGGGTGTACTGCACTATTGGAGGGTCATTGAGTGTGTGCTAGACTATTGAAAGGACAGTAATTCAGGGTGTTCTGCAGTACATGGTATCAGTAATTGAGGGTGTGCTGCAATATTGGAGGGTCATTAATTGAGGGTGTGCTGCACGATTTGAGTGTCAGTAATTGAGGGTGTGCTGCACGATTGGAGTGTCAGTAATTGAGGGTGTGCTGCACGATTGGAGTGTTAGTAATTGAGGGTGTGCCGCACTATTGAGTGTCAGTAATTGAGGGGGTGCTACCCTATTGCAGTGTCAGTAATTGACGGTTTGCTGCACTATTGGAGGGTCAATAATTGGGGGTGTGCTGCACTATTGGAGTGTCAGTAATTTACAGTATTCTGCACTATTTGTGTGTCTGTAATTGAGGGTGTGCTGCACTATTGGAGTGTCAGAATTTGAGGGGGAGCTACACAATTGCAGTGTCAGTAATTGAAGGTACGCTGCACTATTGGAGGGTCAATAATTGGGGGTGTGCTGCACTACTAGAGAGTCCGCATTTGAGGGTGTGCTGCACCCTACACTCCTCCCTAACTCTGTAACCTCCTCCAGCCCCTACGCCCCTCCCTATCTCTGTAACCTGCTCCAACCCCTACACCCCTCCCTATCTCTGTAACTCCTCCAGACCTACACCCCTCCCTATCTCTGTAACCTCCTCCAGCCCCTACAACCCTGCCTATCTCTGTAACCACCTCGGGCTCCTACACCTCTCCCTAACTCTGTAAACTCCTCCAGCCTTGCACCCTCCCTATCTCTGTAACGTCCTCCAGTCCATACACCCCTCCCTATCTCTGTAACCTCCTCCAATCCCTACACCCCTCCCTATGTCTGTAACCTCCTCCAGCCCCTACACCCCTCCCTATCTTTGTAACCTCCTCTGGCTCCTACTCCTCTCCCAATCTCTGTAACCTCCTCCAGCCTCTCACCCCTACCTATCTCTGTGACCTCCTCCAGCCCCTACATCCCTCCCTATCTCTGTAACTTCCTCCAGCCCCTGCACCTCCCCCTATCTCTGTTACCACCTCCAGTCCCTACACTCCTCCTTATCCTTGTAACCTCCTCCAACATCTACAGACCTCCCTATCTCTGTAACCTCCTCCAGCCCCTACGCCCCTCCCTATCTCTGTAACCGCCTCCAGCCCCTACATCCCGTCCTATCTCTGTAACCTCCTCCAGCCCTTACAAACCTCCTTATCTATGTAAACACCTCCAGCCCCTACACTCCTCCTTATCTCTGTAACATCCTCCACTCACTACAATCCTCCCTATTTCTGTAAACTGCTCCAGCCCCGACAACACTCCTTATCTCTGTAACCTCCTCCAGCCCCTACAATTCTCCTTATCTCTGTAACTCCTCCAGCACTACAAACCTCCCTATCTCCGTAATTTCCTTAGGCCACTACAACTCTCACTATCTCTGTACCCTCCAGCCCATACATCCATCCCTATTTCCGTAAACTCCTCCAGCCCCTACACCCCTCCCTATCTCTGTAATCTCCTCCAGCCCCTACACCACTCCCTATCTCTGTAACCTCCTCCAGCCTTTACAAACCTCCTTATCTTTGTAAACTCCTCCAGCCCCTACACCCCTCCCTATCTCTGTAACCACTTCCAGCCACCTACAACCCTCCCTATCCCCGTAATCTCCTCTGGCCCTTACACCCCTCTCTATCTCTGTAAACTCCTCCACTCACTACAACCCTCCTGATCTCTGTAACCTACTCCAGCTTCTAGAAACCTCCCTATCTCTGTAATTTCCTTAGGCCACTACAAATCTCACTATCTCTGTAACCACCTCCAGTCCCTACACCCCTCCTTATCTCTGTAACCTCCTCCAGCTCCTACACCCCTCCCTATCTCTGTCACATCTTCCACTCACTACAATCCTCCCTATTTCTGTAAACTGCTGCAGCCCCGACAACACTCCCTATCTCTGTAACCTCCTCCAGCCCCTACAATTCTCTCTATCTCTGTAACTCCTCCAGCACTACAAACCTCCCAATCACTGTAACCTCCTCCAGCCCCTACAAAGCGACCTATCTCTGTAACCACCTCCAGCCCCTACACCACAACTTATCTCTGTAACCTCCAACAGCCAATACAGCCCTCCCTATCTCCGTAACCTCCTCCAGCCTTTATGACCCTCACTATCTCTGTAAATTCTTCCAGCCATTACAAACTTCCATTTCTCTGTAACCTCTTCCAGTCCCCATAACGCTCACTATTTCAGTAACAACCCTCCCTATCTCCAGAACCATCTCCAGCCATTTACAGCCCTCTCTTTCTCTGTAACCTCATCCAGACCTTACACCCCTCCTTATCTCTGTAATCACCTCCAGACCCTCCACCCTCCTTATCTCTGTAACCACCTCCAGCCCCTACAACCCTCCCTATCTCTGTAATCACCTCCAGCCACAAACAACCCTCCCTATCACTGCAACATTCTCAGCCCCTACACCTCTCCCTATCTCTGTAAACTCCTCCAGCCCCTACAACACTCCTTAACTCTGTAACCGCTTCCTGCCCCTACACACCTTCCTATCTCTGTAAGCTCCTCCAGCCCCTACACCGCTCCCTATATCTGGAACCTCCTCCAGCCCCGACACACCTCTCTACCTCTGTAAGCTCCACCAGTCCCTACAAACCTCCCTGTCTCTGTAACTTCTTCCAGACCCTACACACCTCCGTATCTCTGTAACCTCCTCCAGCCCCTGCGGCCCATCCCTATCTCTGTAAAATCTTCCACCCTCTACAACCCTCCCTCTCTCTGTAATGTCCTCCACTCCTTACAACCCACCCTTTCTCCGTAACCTCCTACACTCACTACAACTATCCCGATCTATGTAACCTCTGTCAAACCCTACAAGACTCCCTATTTTGGATACCTCCTCCACTCACTACAACGCTCCCTATCTCTGTAAGCTCCTCCAGCCCTTACAAACCTCCCTATCTCTGTAACATCCTCCAGCACCCTATACCCATCCCTATCTCAGTAACCTCGTACAGTCCCTAAACCCCTCCTTATCTCTGTAACCTCCTCCAGGCCCTACACCCCTCCTTATCTCTGTGACCACCTCCAGGCCATACAACCCTCCCTATCTCTGTAACCACCTCCAGCCACATACAACACTCCATATCACTGCAACATTCTCAGCCCGTAAACCTCTCCCTATCTCTGTAACCTCCTCCAGCCCCTACAACCCTCCCTTTGTTGTAACCATCCAGCCCCTACAAATCTCCCTATCTCTGTAACCTCCTCCAGTCTCTACACCCATCCCTATCTCTGTAACCTCCTCCAGTCTCTACACCCCTCCCTATCTCTGTAACCTTCTCCAGTCTCTACACCCCTCCCTATCTCTGTAACCTCCTCCAGTCTCTACACCCCTCCCTATCTCTGTAACCTCCTCTAGTCTCTACACCCCTCCCTATCTCTGTAACCTCCTCCAGTCTCTACACCCCTCCCTATCTCTGTAACCTCCTCCAGTCTCTACACCCTTCTCTATCTCTGTAACCTCCTCCAGTCTCTACACCCCTCCCTATCTCAGTAACCTCCTCCATTCTCTACACCCCTCCCTATCTCTGTAACCTCCTCCAGTCTCTACACCCCTCCCCATTGTCTGTAACTCCTCCAAGCCCTACAATCCTCCCTATCTCTCTGTAACCAACTCCACTCACTACAACAGTCCCTATCTCTGTAACCTCCTCCAGCCCCTACATCCCTCCATATCTCTGTAAAAGTTCCAGCCACCTACACCCCTCCCTATCTCTGTAAACTCCTCCAATCTCTACAACCCTCCCTATCTCTGTAACCTCCTCCACTCACTACAAACCTCCTGTTCTCTGTAACCTATCCCAGCCCCTACAACGCTCCCTATCCCTGTAACCTCTTGCAGCCCCTAAACACCTCCCTATCTCTGTAATCACCTCCAGCACCTACACCGCACCCTAACTCTGTAAACTCCTCCACTCCCTTCAACCCTCCCTATCTCTGTAAACTCCTCCAGCACCTACAAAGCTCCCTATCAATTTAAACTCCTCCAGCCCCTACACGACTCCCTATCTCTGTAACATCTTCCAGCCACCTACACCGCTCCCTATCTCTGTAATCTCCTCCAGCCCCTAAACCCCTCTCTATCTCTGTAACCACCTCCAGCCACCTACACCCTTCACTATCACTGTAATCTCGTCCAGACCTTACACCACTCCCTATCTCTGTAAACTCCTCCAATATCTACAACCCTCCCTATCTCTGTAATCTCCTCCATTCGCGACAACCCTCCTGATCTCTGTAACCTACTCCAGCTTCTACAAACCTCTCTATCTCTGTAACCACCTCCAGCCACATACACCCCTCCCTATCACAGCAACATCCTTAGCCCCTACACCTCTCCCCATCTCTGCAATCTCCTGCAGCCCCGAAAAACCTCCCTATTTCTGTAATCACCTCCAGCACCTACACCACACCTTATCTCTGTAAACTTCTCCACCTACAACGCTCCCTATCTCTTTAACCTCCTCCAGCCCCAAAAATCTCCCCATCTCTGTAACCTCCTCCTGCCCTTACAAACCTTCTTATCTATGTAAACTCCTCCAGCCCCTACACCCCTCCCTATCTCTGTAACCACCTCCAGCCACCTACACCCCTCCCTATATCTGTAATCTCCTCCAGCCCTCACATTCCATCCATTCTCTGTAAACTCCTCCACTATCTACAACCCTCCCTATCTCTGTAACTTCCTCGATTCACTCCAGCCCTCCCTAAATCTGTAACTTCCTCCACTCACTACAATGCTCCTGATCTCTGTAACCTCCTCCAGCTCCTACACCCCTCCCTATCTCTGCAACATCCTCCACTCACTACAATCCTCCCTATTTCTGTAAACTGCTCCAGCCCCGACAACACTCCCTATCTCTGTAACCTCCTCCAGCCCCTACAATCCTCCCTATTTCTGTAACTCCTCCAGCCCTACAAATCTCCCTATTTCTGTAATCTCCTCCAGCCCTACAACACTCCCTATCTCTGTAATCTCCTCTATCCCCTACAAATCTCCCTATCTCTGTAACTCCTCCAGCCTTACAAAGCTCCCTATCTCTGTAACCTCCTCCAGCCCCTACACCCCCACCTATCTGTTTAACCTCCTCCAGCCCCTACACCACAACTTACCTCTGTAACCTCCAACAGCCCCTAAAAGCCCCCCTAATTCTGTAACCTCCCAGCCTCGACAACCCTCCCTGTCTCTGTAATGTCCTCCACTCCCTACAACCCTCCCTTTCTCCATAACCTCCTACACTCACTACAACCATTCCTATCTCTGTAACATCAGCCACACCCTATAAGACTCCCTATCTCTGTTACCTCCTCCACTCGCTATAACCCTCCGTATCTCTGTAAACTCCCCCAGCCCTTACAACCTTCCATTTCTCTGTAACCTCCTCCAGTCCCTATAATGTTCACTATTACTGTAACAACCTCCAGCCACTACACCCCACCCTATCTCCGTAACCACCTCCAACCATCTACACCTTTCTCTTTCTCTGTAACCTCATCCAGCCCCTACACCACTCCTTATCTCTGTAACCACCCCAGCCTTACAAGCCTCCCTATCTCTGTAACCACCTCCAGCCACATACAGCTCTCCCTATCACTGCAACATTCTCAGCCCCGACACCTCTCCCTATCTCTGTAACCTCCTCCAGCCCCTACACCCCACCCTATATCTGGAACATCCTCCAGCCCCTACACATCTCTCTATCTCTGTAAGCTCCACCAGTCCCTACACCCCTCCCTATCTCTGTAACTTCAAACAGCCCCTGCACACCTCCATATCTCTATAACCTCCTCCAGCCCCAACACCCCTCCCTATCTCTGTAAAATCCTCCAGCCCCTACAACGCTCCCTATCTCTGTAACGTCCTCCACTCCCTACAACCTTCCCTTTCTCCGTAACCTCCCACACTCACTACAAACATCCCTATCTCTGTAACATCAGCCACACCCTGCAAGACTCCCTATCCCTGTTACCTCCTCCACTCACTATAATACTCCCTGTCTCTGAAAACTCCTCTAGCCCTTACAAACCTCCCTATCTCTGTAACCTCCTCCAGCACCTACACCCATCCCTATCTCTGTAAACTCATCCAGCCTCTATTTCGCTCCTATCGCTGTTAACTCCTCCAGCCGCTACACCTCTCCCTATATCTGTAACCTCCTCCAGCCCCTACAACCCTCCCTATCTCTGTAAATTCGTCCAGCCCCTACAAATCTCCCTATCTCTGTAACTCCCTCAAGCTGCTACACCATTCCCAATCTCTGTAACCTCCTCCAGCCCCTACACCTCTCCCTATTTCTATAGCCTCCTCCAGCACCTAACCCTCTCCCTGTTTCTGTAATCTCCTCCAGCACCTACACTCCTCCCTATCTCTGTAAACTCCTCCAGCCCCTACAACCCTCCCTATCTCTGTAACCTCCTCCACTCACTACAACCCTCCCGATCTCTGTAACCTCCTCCAGCCACTGCAGCCCAACCTAACTCTGTATTCTCCTCCTGCTCCTTAACACCTTCCTATCTCTGTAACCTCCTCCAGACCGTACACCCCTCCCTACACACCCCTCCCGATCTCTGTAACTGCCTCCAGCCCCTACAACCCTCCATATCACTGTAAGCTCATCCACTCCCTACAACCATCCCTATCTCTGTAACCTCCTCCAGCCCTTACAAGCCTCCTTATCTATGTAAACACCTCCAGCCCCTACACTCCTCCCTATCTCTGTAACCACTTCCAGCCACCTACAACCCTCCCTATCTCTGTAATCTCCTCCACTCACTACAACCCTACTGATCTCTGTAAACAACTGCAGCTTCTGCAAACCTCCCTATCTCTGTAATTTCCTTAGGCCACTACAACTGTCACTATCTCTGTAACCACCTCCAGACCATACACCCCTCCCTATCTCTGTAACCTCCTCCAGCTCCTACACTCCTCCCTATCTCTGTAACCACCTCCAGACCCTACACCCCTCCCTATCTCTGTAACCTCCTCCAGCTCCTACACCCCTCCTTATCTCTGTAACCTCCTCCACTCACTACAATCCTCCCTATTTCTGTAAACTGCTCCAGCCCCGACAACACTCCCTATCTCTGTAACCTCATCCATACCCTACAATTCTCCTTATCTCTGTAACTCCTCCAGCACTACAAACCTCCCTATCTCTGTAACCTCCTCCAGCCCCTACTACACTCCCTATCTCTGTAACCTCCTCCAGCCCCTACAAAGCTCCCTATCTCAGTAACCTCCTCCAGACCCTACACCCCTCCTTATCTCTGTAATCACCTCCAGCCCCTCCACCCCTCCTTATCTCTGTAACAACCTCCAGCCACAAACAACCCTCCCCATCACTGCAAAATTCTCAGCCCCTACACCTCTCCCTATCTCTGTAAACTCCTCCAGCCCCTACAACCCTCCCTATCTCTGTAATCACCTCCAGCCACATACAACCCTCCCTATCACTGCAACATTCTCAGCCCCTACACCTCTCCCTATCTCTGTAAACTCCTCCAGCCCCTACAACCCTCCTTAACTCTGTAACAGCTTCCTGCCCCTACACACCTTCCTATCTCTGTAAGCTCCTCCAGCCCCTACACCGCTCCCTATATCTGGAACCTCCTCCAGCCCCGACACACCTCTCTACCTCTGTAAGCTCCACCAGTCCCTACAAACCTCCCTGTCTCTGTAACTTCTTCCAGACCCTACACACCTCCGTATCTCTGGAACCTCCTCCAGCCCCTGCGGCCCATCCCTATCTCTGTAAAATCTTCCACCCTCTACAACCCTCCCTCTCTCTGTAATGTCCTCCACTCCTTACAACCCTCCCTTTCTCCGTAACCTCCTACACTCACTACAACTATCCCTATCTATGTAACCTCTGTCAAACCCTACAAGGCTCCCTATTTCGGATAACTCCTCCACTCACTACAACGATCCCTATCTCTGTAAGCTCCTCCAGCCCTTACAAGCCTCCCTATCTCTGGAAAGTCCTCCAGCACCCTACACCCATTCCTATCTTAGTAACCTCCTCCAGCCCCTAGACCCCTCCCTATCTCTGTTAACTCCTCCTGCCCTTACACCCCTCCCTATCTCTTTAACCACCTCCAGCCCCTACACCCCTCCCTATCACAGCAACATCCTTGGTCCCTACACCTCTCCCCATCTCTGTAATCTCCTGCAGCCCCTAAAAACCTCCCTATCTCTGTAATCACCTCCAGCACCTACACCACACCTTATCTCTGTAAACTCCTCCACCTACAACGCTCCCTATCTCTTTAACCTCCTCCAGCCCCAAAAACCTCCCCATCTCTGTAACCTCCTCCTGCCCTTACAAACCTTCTTATCTATGTAAACTCCTCCAGCCCCTACACCCCTCCCTATCTCTGTAACCACCTCCAGCCACCTACTCCCCTCCCTATATCTGTAATCTCCTCCAGCCCTTACATCCCTCCCATTCTCTGTAACCACCTCCACTAGCTACAACCCTCCCTATCTCTGTAACTTCCTCCATTCACTCCAGTCCTCCTATCTCTGTAACCTACTCCACTGACTACAATGCTCCTGATCTCTGTAACCTACTCCAGACCCTATACCCCTCGCTATCCCTGTAACCTCCTCCAGCTCCTACACCCCTCCCTATCTCTGCAACATCCTCCACTCACTACAATCCTCCCTATTTCTGTAACTCCTCCATCCTCTACAACACTCCCTATCTCTGTAATCTCCTCCATCCTCTACAAATCTCCCTATCTCTGTAACTCCTCCAGCCCTACAAATCTCCCTATCTCTGTAACTCCTCCAGCCCTACAAAGCTCCCTATCTCTGTAACCTCCTCCAGCCTTACAAAGCTCCCTATCTCTGTAACCTCCAACAGCCCCTACACCCCCACCTATCTGTTTAACCTCCTCCAGCCCCTACACCACAACTTACCTCTGTAACCTCCAACAGCCCCTAAAAGCCCCCCTAATTCTGTAACCTCCCAGCATCTACATCCCTCCCTGTCTCTGTAATGTCCTCCACTCACTACAACCCTCCCTTTCTCCATAACCTCCTACACTCACTACCACCATCCCTATCTCTGTAACATCAGCCACACCCTACAAGACTCCCTATCTCTGTTACCTCCTCCACTCAATATAACCCTCCTTATCTCTGTAAACTCCCCCAGCCCCTACATCCCGCAATATCTCTGTAACCTCCTCCAGCCTATCACCCCACCATCTCTGTAACTCCCCCCCCCATCTCTGTAACCTCCTCCAGCCTCTCATCGCTCCCTATCTCTGGAACCTCCTCCAGCCTCTCACCGCTCCCTATCTCTGTAACCTCCTCCAGCCCCTACACCCCTCCCTATCTCTGTAAACTCCTCCAGACCCTAAACCACTCCCTGTCTGTGTAATCTACTCCGGCTCCTACACCCCTCCCTATCTCTGTAACCTCCTATGGCCCCTACACCCCTCCTTATTTCTGTAAAATCCTCCAGCCCTACACCGCTCATTATCTCAATAACACCCTCCAGCCTCTCATTGCTCCCTATCTCTGTTATCTCCACCAGCCCCTCCCCCCACGCCTATCTTTGTAAATTCCTCCGGCTCCAACACCCTCCCTATCTCTGTAACGCTCTCCAGCCTCTCACCGCTCCCTATCTCTGTAACGCTCTCCAGCCTCTCACCGCTCCCTATCTCAGTAAATCCCACCCTAACTCTGTATCCTCCTCCAGACCTACACCCCTCCTTATCTCTGTAACTCCCTCCCTATCTCTGTAACCCCCTCCAGCCCCTACACCCCTCCCTATCTCTGTAACCACCTCCAACCCCTACACACCTCGCTATATCTGTAAACTCCTCCAGCCCCTACACCCCTCCCTATCTCTGTAACCTGCTCCAAACCTTACACTGCTCCCTATCTCTGTAATCTCCTCCATTCCCTACACCCCTCCCCGTCTCTGTAACCCCCTCCAGCCTCTACAGCCTCATTATTTCTGTAAATTCCTCATGCCCCTACACCCCTCCCTATCTCTGTAAACTCCTCCAGCCCCTACACCCCTCCCTATCTCTGTAAACTCCTCCAGCTCCTACACCCCTCCCTATCTCTGTAACCTCCTCCAGTCCCTACACCCCTCCCTATCTCTGTAACCTCCTCCAGACCCTACACCCCTCCCTATCTCTTTAACCTCCTTCAGCCCCTACACGCCTCCCTATCTCTGTAAACTCCTCCAGCCCTACACCCCTCCTTATCTCTGTTACTCCCTCCCTATCTCTGTAACCCCCTCCAACCCCCACACACCTCCCTATCGCTGTAAGCTCCTCCGGCTCCTAAACTCTCCCTAACTCTGTAACCTCCTCGAGCCTCGCACCCCTCCCTATCTCTGTAACCTCCTCCAGTCCCTACACCCCTCCCTATCTCTCTAACCTCCTCCAATCCCTACACCCCTCCCGATGTCTGTAACCTCCTCCAGCCCCTACACCCCTCCCTATCTTTGTAACCTCCTCTGGCTCCTACTCCTCTCCCTATCTCTGTAACCTCCTCCAGCCTCTCACTCCTACCTATCTCTATAACCTCCTCCAGCCTCTCACCCCTACCTATCTCTATAACCTCCTCCAGCCCCTACACCCCTCCCTATCTTAGTAACCTTCTCCGGCTCCTACTCCTCTCAATATCTCTGTAACCTCCTCCAGTCCCTAGACCCCTCCCTATCTCTGTAACCTCCTCCAACCCCTACAACCCCTGTATCTCTGTAACCTCCTCCAGCCTCTCATCGCTCCCTATCTCTGTAAACTCCTCCAGCCCCTACAACCCTCCCTACCTCTGTAACATCCTCCAGCCCCTACAACTCCCCCTATCTCTGTAACATCCTCCAGCCCTACACTCCTCTTTATCCTTGTAACCTCCTTCAAACCCTGTACACCTCCCAATCTCTGTAACCTCCTCCAGCCCCTATAACCCTCCCTATCTCTGTAACTTCCTCCAGCCCCTACACCCCTCCCTATCTCTGTAACCTCCTCCAGCCCCTACACCACTCCCTATCTCTGTAACGCTCTCCAGCCTCTCAACGCTCCCTATCTCTGTAACCCCCGCCCTATCTCTGTAACATCCTCCAGTTCTACACCCCTCCTTATTACTGTAACTCCCTCCCTATCTCTGTAACCCCCTCCAGCCCCTACACCCCACCCTAACTCTGTAACCTCCTCCAGGCCTTACACATCTCCCTATCCCTGTAATCTCCTCCGGCTACTACACCCCTCCCTATCTCTGTAACCACCTCCAACACCTACACACCTCCCTATCTCTGTAACCTCCTCCAACACCTACACACCTCCCTATCTCTGTAACCACCTCCAACCCCTAAACACCTCCCGATATCTGTAACCACCTGCAACCCCTACACCCCTCCCTATCTCTGTAACCTCATCCGGCCCCAATACCCCTCACTAACTCTGTAAACTCCTCCAGTCCCTACATCCTCTCTGTCTCTGTAACCTCCTCCAGCCCCTACACACCTCCTGAACTCTGTAACCTACACCAGCCCCTATTCCCCTCTGCATTTCTGTAACCTACTCCAGCCCCTACGCCCCTCCCTATCTCGGTAATCTCTCCATTCCCTACACCCCTCCCTATCTCTGTAACCTCCTCCAACACCTACACACCTCCCTATCTCTGTAACCACCTCCAATCCCTACACACCTCCCTATATCTGAAACCTCCTCCAACCCCTACACCCCTCCCTATCTCTGTAACCTCCTCCGGCGCCTATACCCATCCCTAACTCTGTAACCTCCTCCTGTCCCTACACCTCTCCCTATCTCTGTAACCTACTCCAGCCCCTACACCCCTCTGTATCTCTGTAACTCCCTCCATATCTCTGTAACCCCCTCCAGCCCCTACACATCTCCCTATCTCTGTAACCTCCTCCGGCTACTACACCCCTCCCTATCTCTGCAACCACCTCCAACCCCTACACACCTCCCTATATCTGTAACCTCCTCCAACCACTACACCCCTCCCTATCTCTGTAACCTCCTCCGGCCCCTATACCCCTCCCTAACTCTGTAAACTCCTCCTGTCCCTACACCCTCCCTATTCTGTAACCTCCTCCAACCCTACACCCCTTGCTAACTCTGTAACTTACTCCAGCCCCTACACCCATCTGTATCTCTGTAACTTACTCCAGCCCCTACGCCCCTCCCTATCTCTATAACCTGCTCCAACCCTTACACCACTCCCTATCTCTGTAAGCTTCTCCAGCCCGTACACCCCTCCCTATCTCTGTAATCTCCTCCATTCCCTACACCCCTCCCTATCTCTGTAACCTCCACATGCCCGTACACCCCTCCCTATCTCTGTAACCCCCTCCAGCCTCTACAGCCCTCACTATTTCTGTAAACTCCTCATGCCCCTACACACCTCCCTATCTCTGTAACCTCCTCCGGCTCCTACACCCCTCCCTTTCTCTGTAACCTCCTCCAGCCCCTACACCTCACCCTATCTCTGTAACCTCCTCCGGCTCTTACATCCCTCCCTATCTCTGCAACCTCCTCCAACCCCTACACACCTCCCTATCTCTGTAACCTCCTCCAGCCCCTACACACCTCCCTATCGCTATAACCACCTCCTACCCCTACAACCCTCCCTATCTCTGTAACCTGCTCCAGCCCCTATAACCCTCCCTAACACTGTAACCTCCTCCAGCCCCTACACTCCTCCCTAACTCTGTAAACTCATCCAGCCGCTACACCCCTCCCTATCTCTGTAAACTCCTACAGCCCCTAAACCCCTCCCTATCTCTGTAACCTGCACCATCCCCTACAACCCTCCCTATCTCTGTAACCTCCTCCAGCCCCTACACCCATCCCTATTTCTGTAACCTCCTCCAGCCCCTACAACCCTGCCTATCTCTGTAACTTCCTCTAGCTCCTACACCCCTCAATATCTCTGTAACCTCCTTCTGCCCCTACGACCCTCCCTATCTCTGTAACCTGCTACAGCCCCTACTCCCCTCCCTATCTATGTATCCTGCACCAACCCTTACACCCATCCCGATCTCTGTAAGCTTCTCCAGCCAGTCACCCCTCCCTGTCTCTGTAATCTCCACCAGCCCCTACACCTCTCCCTATCTCTGTAACCTCCTCCAGCCCCTTCACCACTGCCTATCTCTGTAACGCTCTCCAGCCTCTCAATGCTCCCTATCTCTGTAACTCCCGCCCTATCTCTGTAAACTCCTCCAGACCTACACCTCTCCTTATCTCTGTAACTCCCGCCCTATCTCTGTAAACTCCTCCAGACCTACACCTCTCCTTATCTCTGTAACTCCCTCCCTAACTCTGTAACCCCCTCCAGCCCCTACACCCCTCCCTATCTCTGTAACCTCCTCCAGCCCCTACACATCTCCCTATCTCTGAAACCTCCTCTGGCTACTACACCCCTCCCTATCTCTGTAACCACCTCCAACCCCTACACACCTCCCGATATCTGTAACCTCTTGCAACCCCTACACCCCTCCCTATCTCTGTAACCTCATCCGGCCCCTATACCCCTCCCTAACTCTGTAACATCCTCCAGTCCCTACACCCTCCCTATCTCTGTAACCTACTCCAGCCCCTACTCCCCTCTGTATCTCTGTAACCTACTCCAGCCCCTACGCCCCTCCCTATCTCTGTAACCTGCTCCAACCCTTACACCGCTCCCTTTCTCTGTAAGCTTCTCCAGCCCGTACACCCCTCCCTATCTCGGTAATCTCCTCCATTCCCTACACCCCTCCCTATCTCTGTAACCTCCTCCAACACCTACACACCTCCCTATCTCTGTAACCACCTCCAACCCCTACACACCTCCCTATATCTGTAAACTCCTCCAACACCTACACCCCTCCCTATCTCTGTAACCTCCTCCGGTGCCTATACCCCTAACTAACTCTGTAACCTCCTCCTGTCCCTACACCTCTCCCTATCTCTGTAACATCCTCCAGCCCCTACGCCCCTCCCTATCTCTGTAACCTGCTCCAACCCTTACACCGCTCCCTATCTCTGTAAGCTTTGCCAGCCCCTACACCCCTCCCAATCTATGTAACCTCCTCCAGTCCCTACACCCCTCTCTATCTCTGTAACCTCCTCCAGCCCCTACACCCCTCCCTATCTCTGTAACTCCCTCTGTAACTTCCTACCTCTGAAACTCCCTCCCTATCTCTGAAACGCCCTCCAGCCCCTACAGCCCTCCCTTTCGCTATAACCTCCTCCGGCACCTAAACTCTCCCTAACTCTGTAACCTCCTCCAGCTTCGCACCCCTCCCTATCTCTGTAACCTGCTCCAGTCCCTACACCCCTCCCTATCTCTGTAACCTCCTCCAGCCCCTAAACCCCTACCTATGTCTGTAACCTCCTCCAGCCCCTACACCCCTCCCTATCTTTGTAACCTCCTCCGGCTCCTACTCGTCTCCCTATCTCTGTAACCTCCTCCAGCCTCTCACCCCTACCTATCTCTATAACCTCCTCCAGCCTCTCACCCCTAAATATCTGTATAACCACCTCCAACCCCTACACCCCTCCCTATCTCTGTAACCTCCTCCAGTCCCTAGACCCCTCCCTATCTCTGTAACCTCCTCCAACCCCTACAGCCATCTCTATCTCTGTAACCTCCTCCAGCCTCTCATCGCTCCCTATCGCAGTAAACTCCTGCAGCCCCTACAACCCTACCTATCTCTGTAACTTCCTCCAGTCCCTACACTCCTCCTTCTCCTTGTAACCTCCTCCAAACCCTGCACACCTCCCTATCTCTGGAACCTCCTCCAGCCCCTCCATCCCGCCCTATCTCTGTAACCTCCTACACCCCAACATCTCTGTAACTTCCACCCAACTCTATAACCTCCTCCAGCCTCTCACCACTACTTATCTCTGTAACCTCCTCCAGCCCCTACACCCCTCCCTATCTCTGTAACCTCTTCCAGCCCCTACACCCCTCCCTGTCTGTGTAATCTCCTCCGGCTCCTACACGCTTCCCTATCTCTGTAACCTCCTTCGGCCCCTACACCACTCCCTATTTCTGTAAAATCCTCGAGCCACTACCCCCCTCCCTAACTCCGTAACCTCTTCCAGCCCCAACAACCCTGCCTATCTCTGTAACTTCCTCCTGCCCCTACACCCCTCCCTATCTTTGTAACCTCCTCATGCCCGTACACCACTCACTATCTGTAACCTCCTCCAGACCTACACCGCTCATTATCACTATAACTCCCTCTTTATCTCTGTAACACCCTCCAGCCTCTCATTCCTCACTATCTCTGTAAACTCCTCCAGCCCCTACACACTTCCCTATCTCTGTAACCTCCTCCAACCACTACAAACCTCGCTATCTCTATAACCGCCTCCTACACCTACACACTTCCCTATCTGTATAACCTCCTCCAACCCCTACACCCCTCCCTATCTCTGTAACGTGCTCCGGCCCCTATACACCGCCCTAGCTCTGTAAACTCCTCCAGACCCTACAACCTCCCTATCTCTGTAACCTCCTTCAGCCCCTACACCCCACACTAACTCTGTAACCTCCTCCAGTCCCTACACCCCTCCCTATCTCTGTAACCTCCTCCAGCCCCTAAACCCCTCCCTATCTCTGTAACCTCCACCAGCCCCTACAACCCTCCCGATCTCTGAAAACTCCTCCAGCCCCTACGCCCCTCCCTATCTCGGTAACCTCCTCCAGCCCCCATGCCCCTCCCTATCTCTGTAACCTGCTCCAACCCTTACACCCCTCCCTATCACTGTAACCTCCTCCAGCCCCTCCGCCCCTCCCTATCTGTGTAACCTGCTCCAACCCCTTCACCCCGCCCTATCTCTGTACCCTCCTCCAGCCCCTACATTCCGCCCTATCTCTGTAACGTCCTCCAGCCTATCACCCCAACATCTCTGTAACTCCCCCCCACCTCTGTAAACTCCTCCAGCCCCTACATGCATCCCTATCTCTGTAGCCTCCTCCAGCCCCTACAACCCTCCCCAATTCTGTAACTTCCTCCAGCCCCTACACCCCTCCATATATCTGTAACCTGCTCCAGCCCCTACACCCCTCCCTATCTCTGTAACCTCCTCCAGCCCCTACACCCCTCCCTATCTCTGTAACCTCCTCCAGCCTATACGCCCCTCCCTATCTCTGTAACCTGCTCCAACACTCACACCCCTTCCGATCTCTGTAAGCTTCTCCAGCCGGTACATCCCTCCCTATCTCTGTAATCTCCTCCAGTCCATACACCCCTCCCTATCTCTGTAACCTCCTAGAGCCCCTACACCCCTCCATGTCTCTGTAACCACCGGCAGCATCTACAACCCTCTCTATCTCTGTAACCTCCTCATGCCCGTTCACACGTCCCTATCTCTAACCTCCTCCAGCCCCTTCACCTCTCCCTCTCTCTGTAACCTCCTCCAGCTCCTAAACACCTCCCTAACTCTGTAACCTCCTCCAACCCCTACACACCTCCCTATCTCTGTAAACTCCACCAAACCATACACACTTCCCTATATCTGTAACCTCCTCCAACCCCTACACACCTCCGTATCTCTGTAACCTCCTCCAGCCACTACACACCTCCCTATCACTGTAAAATCCTCCGGCCCCTATAACACTCCCTAACTCTGTAACCTCCTCCAGTCCCTACAACCTCCCTAACTCTGTAACCTCCTCCAGACCCTACATCCCACCCTATCTCTGTAACCTCCTCCAGCCCCTTCACCCCTCCCTATCTCTGTAACCTCCTCCAGCCCCTACGCCCCTCCCTATCTCTGTAACCTCCTCCAGCCCCTTCACCCCTCCCAATCTCTCTAACCTCCTCCAGCTCCTACACCTCCCTAACTCTGTAACCTGCTCAAACCCCTACACCCCTCCCTATCTCTGTAACCTCCTCCAGCCCCTTCACCCCTCCCTATCTCTGTAACCTCCTCCAGCACCTACGCCCCTCCCTATCTCTGTAACCTTTGCCAGCCCGTAAACCCTTCCCTATCTCTGTAAACTCCTCCAGCCCTTATACTCCTCCCTATCTCTGTAACCTCCTCCAACCCCTACACCCCTCCCTATCTCTGTAACCTCCTGCAGCGACGACACCCCTCCCTATCACTGTAACCTCCTCCAGCCCTGCACCCCTCCTTATCTATGTAACTCCCTCCCTATCTCTGTAACTTCCAATCTCTGTAACCCCATCCAGCGCCCTACACCCCTCCCTATCTCAGTAACGTCCTCCGGCTCCAACACCTTTCCCTAACTCTGTAACCTCCTCAAGCCTCTCACCCCTCCCTATCTCTGTAAACTCCTCCAGTCCCTACACGCCTCCCTATCTCTGTAACCGCCTCCAATCCCTACACCCCTCCCTATCTCTGTAACATCCTCCAGATCCTACACACCTCCCTATCTCTGTAACGCTCTCCAGCCTCTCACCCGTCCCTATCTCTATAACTCCCTCCCTATCTCTGTAACGCTCTCCAGCCTCTCACCCGTCCTTATCTCTATAACTCCCTCCCTATCAATGTAACCTCCTCCAGCCCCTAAGCCCCTCCCTATCTGTGTAACTTGCTCCAACCCCTACACCCCACCCTATCTCTGTAACCTCCTCCAGCCCCTACATCCCGAAATATCTCTGTAACCTCCACCAGCCTATCACCCCACCATCTCTGTAACTCCCCCCTACCTCTGTAACCTCCTCCAGCCTCTCACCGCTCCCTATCTCTGTAACCTCCTTTGGCACCTACTCCTCTCCCTGTCTCTGTAACCTCCTCCAGCCCCTACACCCCTCCCTATCTCTGTAAAATCCTACAGCCCGTAAACCCCTCCCTATCTCTGTAAGCTCCACCAGCCCCTACAACCCTCCCTATCTCTGTAACCTCCTCCAGCCCCTACACCCATCCCTATCTGTGTAGGCTCCTCCAGCCCCTGCAAACCTCCCTATCTCTGTAACTTCCTCAAGCCCCGACACCCCCTCCATATCTCTGTAACCTGCTCCAGCCCCTACACACCTCCGTATCTCTCTAACCTCCTCCAGGCCCTACACCGCTCCCTATCTCTATAACCTCCTCCAGCCCCTACGCCCCACCCTATCTCTGTAACCTTCGCCAGCCCGTACACCCTTCCCTATCTCTGTAAACTCCTCCAGTCCCTACACCTCTCCCTATCTCTGTACCCTCCTGCAGCCACTACACCCCTCCCTATCACCGTGACCTCCTCCAGCCCTGCACCCCTCCTAATCTCTGTAACTCCCTCCCTATCTCTGTAACTTCCAATCTCTGTTATCCAATCCGGCCCCTACAAACCACCCTATCTCAGTAACCTCCTCCGGCTCCTACACCTCTCCCTAACGCTGTAACCTCCTCCAGCCTCTCACCCCTCCCTATCTCTACAAACTCCTCCAGTCCCTACACCCCTCCCTATCTCTGTAACCTCCTCCAATCCCAACACCCCTCCCTATCTCTGTAACATCCTCCAGCTCCTACACCCCTCCCTATCTCTGTAACCTCCTCATGCCCGTACACCCCTCACTATCTGTAACCTCCTCCAGACCTACGCCGCTCATTATCACTATAACTCCCTCACTATCTCTGCAACACCCTCCAGCCTCTCATTCCTCCCTATCTCTGTAACCTCCACCAGCCCCTCCCTCTACCCCTATCTTTGTAACCTCCTCCAGCCCCTACACCCCTCCCTATCTCTGTAACCTCCTCCAGCTCCAACACCCCTCACTATCTCTGCAACACCCTCCAGCCTCTCATTCCTCCCTATCTCTGTAACCTCCACCAGCCCCTCCCTCTACCCCTATCTTTGTAACCTCCTCCAGCCCCTACACCCCTCCCTATCTCTGTAACCTCCTCCAGCTCCAACACCCCTCCCTATCTCTGTAACGCTCTCCAGCCTCTCACCGCTCCCTATCTCTGTAACCTCCTCCAGACCTACACCCCTCCCTATCTCTGTATCCTCCTCCAGACATAAACCCCTCCTTATCTCTCTAGCTCCCACCCTATCTCTGTAACCCTCTCCAGCCCCTACACCCCACCCTATCTCTGTAACCTCCTCCAGCCCCAACACCTCTCCCTATCTCTGTAACCTCCTCCGGCTACTACAACCCTCCCTATCTCTGTAAACACCTCCAACCCCTACACACCTCCCTATCTCTGTAACCTCCTCCAACACCTACACACCTCCCTATCTCTGTAACCACCTCCAACCCCTACACACCTCCCTATCTCGGTAACCTCCTCCAGCCCCTACGCCCCTCCCTATCTCTGTAATGTTCTCCAACCATTATAACCCTCCCTATCTCTGTAACCTCCTAGAGCCCTTACACCCCTCCCTATCTCTAACCTCCTCCAGCCCCTTCACCTCTCCCTATCTCTGTAAACTCCTCCGGCTCCTAAACCCCTCCCTATCTCTGTAACCTCCACAAACACCTACACACCTCCCTATCTATGTAACCTCCTCCAAACCATACACACTTCCCTATCTCTGTAACCTCCTCCAGCCACTGCACCCCTCCCTATCTCTGTAACGTCCTCCGGCCCCTATACTCCTCCCTAACTCTGTAACCTCCTCCAGCCCCTACAACCTCCCTAAACCTGTAACCTCCTCCAGCCCCTACACCCCTCCCTAAATCTCTAACCTCCTCCAGCCCCTACACCGCTCCCTATCTCTGTAACCTCCTCCAGCCCCTACGCCCCTCCCTACCTCTGTAACCTTCGCCAGCCCGTACACCCTTCCCTATCTCTATAAACTCCTCCAGCCCCTACACCCCTCCCTATCTCTGTAACTCCCTCCCGATCTCTGTAACTTCCTATCTCTGTAACCCAATCCAGCCCCTACAACCCTCCCTATCTCAGTAACCTCCTCCGGCTCCTACACGTCTCCCTAACTCTGTAACCTCCTCCAGCCTCTCACCCCTCCCTATCTCTGCAAAATCCTCCAGTCCCTACACTCCTCCCGATCTCTGTAACATCCTCCAGCCCCACACTCCTCCTTATCCTTGTAACCTCCTCCAAACCCTGCACACATCCCTATCTCTGTTACCTCATCCAGCACCTACATCCCGCGCTATCTCTGTAACTTCCTCCAGCCTATCACCCCACCATCTCTGTAACTACCCCCCCAATCTCTGTAACCTCCTCCAGCCCGTACACCCCTCCCTATCTCAGTAACCTCTTCCAGACCCTACACCCCTCCCTGGCTGTGTAATCTCCTCCGGCTCCTACACCCCTCCCTATCTCTGTAACCTCCTCCAACTCCAACACCCCTCCCTATCTCTGTAACGCTCTCCAGCCTCTCACCGCTCCCTATCTCTGTAACTCCCGCCCTATCTCTGTAACCTCCTCCAGACCTACACCCCTCCCTATCTCTGTATCCTCCTCCAGACATAAACCCCTCCTTATCTCTCTAGCTCCCACCCTATCTCTGTAACCCTCTCCAGCCCCTACACCCCACCCTATCTCTGTAACCTCCTCCAGCCCCAACACCTCTCCCTATCTCTGTAACCTCCTCCGGCTACTACAACCCTCCCTATCTCTGTAAACACCTCCAACCCCTACACACCTCCCTATCTCTGTAACCTCCTCCAACACCTACACACCTCCCTATCTCTGTAACCACCTCCAACCCCTACACACCTCCCTATCTCTGTAACCTCCTCCAGCCCCTACGCCCCTCCCTATTTCTGTAATGTTCTCCAACCGTTATAACCCTCCCTATCTCTGTAACCTCCTAGAGCCCTTACACCCCTCCCTATCTCTAACCTCCTCCAGCCCCTTCACCTCTCCCTATCTCTGTAAACTCCTCCGGCTCCTAAACCCCTCCCTATCTCTGTAACCTCCACAAACACCTACACACCTCCCTATCTATGTAACCTCCTCCAAACCATACACACTTCCCTATCTCTGTAACCTCCTCCAGCCACTTCACCCCTCCCTATCTCTGTAACGTCCTCCGGCCCCTATACTCCTCCCTAACTCTGTAACCTCCTCCAGCCCCTACAACCTCCCTAAACCTGTAACCTCCTCCAGCCCCTACACCCCTCCCTAAATCTCTAACCTCCTCCAGCCCCTACACCGCTCCCTATCTCTGTAACCTCCTCCAGCCCCTACGCCCCTCCCTACCTCTGTAACCTTCGCCAGCCCGTACACCCTTCCCTATCTCTATAAACTCCTCCAGCCCCTACACCCCTCCCTATCTCTGTAACTCCCTCCCGATCTCTGTAACTTCCTATCTCTGTAACCCAATCCAGCCCCTACAACCCTCCCTATCTCAGTAACCTCCTCCGGCTCCTACACGTCTCCCTAACTCTGTAACCTCCTCCAGCCTCTCACCCCTCCCTATCTCTGCAAAATCCTCCAGTCCCTACACTCCTCCCGATCTCTGTAACATCCTCCAGCCCTACACTCCTCCTTATCCTTGTAACCTCCTCCAAATCCTGCACACATCCCTATCTCTGTTACCTCATCCAGCACCTACATCCCGCGCTATCTCTGTAACTTCCTCCAGCCTATCACCCCACCATCTCTGTAACTACCCCCCCAATCTCTGTAACCTCCTCCAGCCCGTACACCCCTCCCTATCTCAGTAACCTCTTCCAGACCCTACACCCCTCCCTGGCTGTGTAATCTCCTCCGGCTCCTACACCCCTTCCTATCTCTGTAACCTCTTCCGGCCCCTAGAACCCTCCCTATCTCTGTAACCTCCTTCGGCCCATACACCCCTCCCTATTTCTGTAAAATCCTCCAGCCCCTACACCCCTCCTTATCTCTGTAACCTCCTCCAGCCCCTACACCCCTCCCTATCTCTGTAACCTCCTCATGCCCGTACACCCCTCATTATCTGTAACCTCCTCCAGACCTACACCGCTCATTATCACTTTACCTCCCTGACTATCTCTGTAACACCCTCCAGCCTCTCATTCCTCCCTATCTCTGTAACCTCCACCAGCCTCTCCCCCCACCCCTATCTTTGTAACCTCCTCCAGCCACTACACCCCTCCCTATCTCTGTAACCTCCTCCAGCTCCAACACCCCTCCCTATCTCTGTAACCTCCTCCAACACCTACACACCTCCCTATCTCTGTAACCACCTCCAACCCCTACACACCTCCCTATCTCGGTAACCTCCTCCAGCCCCTACGCCCCTCCCTATCTCTGTAATGTTCTCCAACCGTTATAACCCTCCCTATCTCTGTAACCTCCTAGAGCCCTTACACCCCTCCCTATCTCTAACCTCCTCCAGCCCCTTCACCTCTCCCTATCTCTGTAAACTCCTCCGGCTCCTAAACCCCTCCCTATCTCTGTAACCTCCACAAACACCTACACACCTCCCTATCTATGTAACCTCCTCCAAACCATACACACTTCCCTATCTCTGTAACCTCCTCCAGCCACTGCACCCCTCCCTATCTCTGTAACGTCCTCCGGCCCCTATACTCCTCCCTAACTCTGTAACCTCCTCCAGCCCCTACAACCTCCCTAAACCTGTAACCTCCTCCAGCCCCTACACCCCTCCCTAAATCTCTAACCTCCTCCAGCCCCTACACCGCTCCCTATCTCTGTAACCTCCTCCAGCCCCTACGCCCCTCCCTACCTCTGTAACCTTCGCCAGCCCGTACACCCTTCCCTATCTCTATAAACTCCTCCAGCCCCTACACCCCTCCCTATCTCTGTAACTCCCTCCCGATCTCTGTAACTTCCTATCTCTGTAACCCAATCCAGCCCCTACAACCCTCCCTATCTCAGTAACCTCCTCCGGCTCCTACACGTCTCCCTAACTCTGTAACCTCCTCCAGCCTCTCACCCCTCCCTATCTCTGCAAAATCCTCCAGTCCCTACACTCCTCCCGATCTCTGTAACATCCTCCAGCCCCACACTCCTCCTTATCCTTGTAACCTCCTCCAAACCCTGCACACATCCCTATCTCTGTTACCTCATCCAGCACCTACATCCCGCGCTATCTCTGTAACTTCCTCCAGCCTATCACCCCACCATCTCTGTAACTACCCCCCCAATCTCTGTAACCTCCTCCAGCCCGTACACCCCTCCCTATCTCAGTAACCTCTTCCAGACCCTACACCCCTCCCTGGCTGTGTAATCTCCTCCGGCTCCTACACCCCTCCCTATCTCTGTAACCTCCTCCAACTCCAACACCCCTCCCTATCTCTGTAACGCTCTCCAGCCTCTCACCGCTCCCTATCTCTGTAACTCCCGCCCTATCTCTGTAACCTCCTCCAGACCTACACCCCTCCCTATCTCTGTATCCTCCTCCAGACATAAACCCCTCCTTATCTCTCTAGCTCCCACCCTATCTCTGTAACCCTCTCCAGCCCCTACACCCCACCCTATCTCTGTAACCTCCTCCAGCCCCAACACCTCTCCCTATCTCTGTAACCTCCTCCGGCTACTACAACCCTCCCTATCTCTGTAAACACCTCCAACCCCTACACACCTCCCTATCTCTGTAACCTCCTCCAACACCTACACACCTCCCTATCTCTGTAACCACCTCCAACCCCTACACACCTCCCTATCTCTGTAACCTCCTCCAGCCCCTACGCCCCTCCCTATTTCTGTAATGTTCTCCAACCGTTATAACCCTCCCTATCTCTGTAACCTCCTAGAGCCCTTACACCCCTCCCTATCTCTAACCTCCTCCAGCCCCTTCACCTCTCCCTATCTCTGTAAACTCCTCCGGCTCCTAAACCCCTCCCTATCTCTGTAACCTCCACAAACACCTACACACCTCCCTATCTATGTAACCTCCTCCAAACCATACACACTTCCCTATCTCTGTAACCTCCTCCAGCCACTTCACCCCTCCCTAACTCTGTAACCTCCTCCAGCCCCTACAACCTCCCTAAACCTGTAACCTCCTCCAGCCCCTACACCCCTCCCTAAATCTCTAACCTCCTCCAGCCCCTACACCGCTCCCTATCTCTGTAACCTCCTCCAGCCCCTACGCCCCTCCCTACCTCTGTAACCTTCGCCAGCCCGTACACCCTTCCCTATCTCTATAAACTCCTCCAGCCCCTACACCCCTCCCTATCTCTGTAACTCCCTCCCGATCTCTGTAACTTCCTATCTCTGTAACCCAATCCAGCCCCTACAACCCTCCCTATCTCAGTAACCTCCTCCGGCTCCTACACGTCTCCCTAACTCTGTAACCTCCTCCAGCCTCTCACCCCTCCCTATCTCTGCAAAATCCTCCAGTCCCTACACTCCTCCCGATCTCTGTAACATCCTCCAGCCCTACACTCCTCCTTATCCTTGTAACCTCCTCCAAATCCTGCACACATCCCTATCTCTGTTACCTCATCCAGCACCTACATCCCGCGCTATCTCTGTAACTTCCTCCAGCCTATCACCCCACCATCTCTGTAACTACCCCCCCAATCTCTGTAACCTCCTCCAGCCCGTACACCCCTCCCTATCTCAGTAACCTCTTCCAGACCCTACACCCCTCCCTGGCTGTGTAATCTCCTCCGGCTCCTACACCCCTTCCTATCTCTGTAACCTCTTCCGGCCCCTAGAACCCTCCCTATCTCTGTAACCTCCTTCGGCCCATACACCCCTCCCTATTTCTGTAAAATCCTCCAGCCCCTACACCCCTCCTTATCTCTGTAACCTCCTCCAGCCCCTACACCCCTCCCTATCTCTGTAACCTCCTCATGCCCGTACACCCCTCATTATCTGTAACCTCCTCCAGACCTACACCGCTCATTATCACTTTACCTCCCTGACTATCTCTGTAACACCCTCCAGCCTCTCATTCCTCCCTATCTCTGTAACCTCCACCAGCCTCTCCCCCCACCCCTATCTTTGTAACCTCCTCCAGCCACTACACCCCTCCCTATCTCTGTAACCTCCTCCAGCTCCAACACCCCTCCCTATCTCTGTAACGCTCTGCAGCCTCTCACCGCTCCCTATCTCTGTAACTCCCGCCCTATCTCTGTATCCTCCTCCAGTCATAAACCCCTCCTTAGCTCTGTAGCTCCCTCCCTATCTCTGTAACCCCCTCACTATCTCTGTAACTTCCTATCTCTGGAACCCCATCCAGCCCCTGCAACCCTCCCTATCTCAGTAACATCCTCCGGCTCCTACACATCTCCCTCACTCTGTAACCTCCTCCAACCCCTACACACCTCCCTATCTCTGTAACCTCCTCCAACACCTACACACCTCCCTATCTCTGCAACCACCTCCAACCCCTACACACCTCCTTATCTCTGTAACCTCCTCCAGCCCCTACGCCCTTCCCTATCTCTGTAACGTACTCCAAACGTTACAACCCTCCCTATCTCTGTAACCTCCTAGAGCCCCTACACACCTCCATATCTCTGTAACCTCCGGCAGCAACTACAACCCTCCCTATCTCTGTAACCTCCTCATGCCCGTACACCCCTCCCTATCTCTAACCTCCTCCAGCCCCTTCACCTCTCCCTCTCTCTGTAAACTCCTCCGGCTCCTACACCCCTCCCTATCTCTGTAACCTCCTCCAACACCTACACACCTCCCTATCTATGTAACCTCCTCCAGACATAAACCCCTCCTTATCTCTCTAACTCCCTCCCTATCTCTGTAAACCTCTCCAGCCCCTACACACCACCCTATCTCTGTAACCTCCTCCAGCCCCTAAACCCCTCCCTATCTCTGTAATGCTCTCCAACTTCTCTCCCGTCCCTATCTCTGTAACCTCCTCTAGCCCTACACCCCTCCCTATCAATGTAACCTCCTCCAGCGCCTACACCCCTCCCTATCTCTGTAACCTCCTCCAGCCCCTACACTACTCCCTATCTCTGTAAACTCCTCCAGCCTCTACACCCTTCCCTATCTCTGTAACCTCCTCCAACTCCTACACACCTCCCTATCTATGTAACCTCCTCCAAATCATACACACTTCCCTATATCTGTAACCTCCTCCAACCCCTTTACACCTCTGTATCTCTGTAACGTCCTCCAGCCACTACACACCTCCCTATCTCTGTAACATCCTCCGGCCCCTATTCCCCTCCCTAACACTGTAACCTCCTCCAGCCCCTACAACCTCCCTAACACTGTAACCTCCTCCAGCCCCTACACTCCTCCCTAAATCTCTAAACTCCTCCAGCCCCTACACCGTTCCCTATCTCTATAACCTCCTCCAGCCCTTACGCCCCTCCATATCTCTGTAACCTTCGCCAGCCCGTACACCCTTCCCTATCTCTGTACACTCCTCCAACCCCTACACCTCTCCCTATCTCTGTAACCTCCTCCGGCTACTACACCCCTCCCTATCTCTGTAACCACCTCCAACCCCTACACACCTCCCTATCTCTGTAAACTGCTCCAGCCCCTACACGCCTCCCTATCTCTGTACACTCCTGCAGCCACTAAACCCCTCACTATCTCTGTAACCTCCTCCAGCCCTGCATCCCTCCTTATCTCTGTAACTCCCTCCCTATCTCTGTAACTTCCTATCTCTGTTATCCCATCCAGCCAGTAAAACCCTCCCTATCTCAGTAACCTCCTCCGGCTCCTACACCTCTCCCTAACTCTGAAACCTCCTCCAGCCTCTCACCCCTCCCTATTTCTGCAAACTAATCCAGTCTCTACACCCGTCACTATCTCTGTAACCTCCTCCATTCCCTACACCCCTCCCTATCTCTGTAACATCCACCAGCTCCTACACCCCTCCCTATCTCTGTAAAGCTCTCCAGCCTCTCACCCGTCCCTATCTCTGTAACTCCCTCCCTATCTCTGTAACCTCCTCCAGCCCTACACCCCTCCCTATTTCTGTAACCTCCTCCAGCCCCTACACCCCTCCATATCTCTGTAACCTCCTCCTGCCCCTACACCCCTCCCTATCTCTGTGTTTCGCCAGCCCCTACACCCCTCCCTATCTCTGTAACCTCCTCCAGCCCCTACACCCTTCCCTATCTCTGTAACCTCCTCCACCCCTACACCCCTCCCTATCTCTGTAACCTCCTCCAGCCCTACACCCCTCCTTATCTCTGTAACACCCTCCCTATCTCTGTAACTTCCTATCTCTGTAACTCCTTCCCTATCTCTGTAACCCCCTCCAGCCCCTACACCCCTCCCTTTCGCTGTAACATCCTCCGGCTCCTAAACTCTTCCTAACTCTGTTACCTCCTCCAGCCTCGCACCCCACCTATCTCTATAACCTTCTCCAGCCCCTACACCCCTCCCTCTCTTTGTAACCTCCTCCGGCTCCTACTCCTCTCCCTATCTCTATAACCTCCTCCAGCCTCTCACCCCTACCTATCTCTATAACCTCCTCCAAAACCTACACCTCTCCCTATCTCTGTAACCTCCTCCAACCCCTACACCCCTCTGTATCTCTGTAACCTCCTCCAGCCTCTCATCGCTACCTATCTCAGTAAAGTCCTCCAGCCCCTACAATCCTCCCTATCTCTGTAACATCCTCCAGCCCTACACTCCTCCCTATCTCTGTAACATCCTCCAGCCCTACACTCCTCCTTATCCTTGTAAACTCCTCCAAACCCTGCACACCTCCCTATCTCTGTTACCTCCTCCAGCCCCTATATCCCGCCCTATCTCTGTAACTTCCTCCAGCCCGTACACCCCTCCCTATCTCTGTAACCTCTTCCAGACCCTGCACCACTCCCTGTCTGTGTAATCTCCTCCGGCTCCTACACCCCTTCCTATCTCTGTAACCTCTTCCAGCCCCTACACCCCTCCCTATCTCTGTAACCTCCTTCGGCCCATACACCCCTCTGTATTTCTGTAAAATCCTCCAGCCCCTACACCCCTCCCTAGCTCTGTAACCTCCTCCAGCCCCTACACCCCTCCCTATCTCGGTAACCTCCGCGTGCCCGTACACCCCTCACTTTCTGTAACCTCCTCCAGACCTACACTGCTCATTATCACTATAATTCCCTCACTATCTCTGAAACACCCTCCAGCCTCTCATTCCTCCCTATGTCTGTAACCTCCACCAGACCCTCCCCCCACCCCTATCTCTGTAACCTCCTTAAGCCCCTACACCCCTCCCTATCTCTGTAACCTCCTCCAGCTCCAACACCCCTCCCAATCTCTGTAACGCTCTCCAGTCTCTCACCGCTCCCTATCTCTGTAACTCCCGCCCTATCTCTGTAACCCCCTCCAGCCCCTACACCCATCCCTAACTCTGTAACCTACTCCAGCCTCGCACCCCTCCCTATCTCTGTAACCTGCTCCAGTCCCTACACCCCTCCCAATCTCTGTAACATCCTCCAGTCCCAACAACCCTCCCTATCTCTGTAACCTCCTCCAATCCCTACACCCTCCCTATCTCTGTAACGCTCTCCAGCCTCTCACCCGTCCCTATCGCTGTTACTCTCTCCCTATCTCTGTAACCTCCTCCAGACCTGCACCCCTCCCTATCTCTGTAACCTCCTCCAGCGCCTACACCCCTCCCTAAATCTTTAAGCTTCGCCAGCCCCTACACCCCTCCCTATCTCTGCAACCTCCTCCAGCGCCTACACCCCTCCCTAAATCTGTAAGTTTCGCCAGCCCCTACTCCCCTCCCTATCTCTGTAACCTCCTCCAGCGCCTACACCGCTCCCTAACTCTGTAACCTCCTCAGGCCCCTACACCCGTCCCTATCTCTGTAACTCCCTCCCTATCTCTGTAACTCCCTCCCTATTTCTGTAACCCCCTCCAGCCCCTACAACCCTCCCTATCGCTGTAACCTCCTCCAGCTCCTAAACTCTCCCTATCTCTGTAACCTGCTCCAACCCCTACACCCCTCCCTATCTCTGTAACATCCTCCAGCATCTATACCCCTCCCTAACTCATTAACCTCCTCCAACCACTACAACCTCCCTAACTCTGTAACCTCCTCCAGCCCCTATGCCCCTCCCGATCTCTGTAACCTTCGCCAGCCCATACAACCTTCCCGATCTCTGTGAACTCCTCCAGCCCCTACACCCCTCCCTATCTCTGTACACTCCTGCAGTCACTACACCCCTCCCTATCTCTGTAACCTCCTCCAGCCCTGCACCCCTCCTTATCTCTGTAACTCCCTCACTATCTCTGTAACTTCCTATCTCTGAAACCCCATCCAGCCCCTACAACCCTCCCTACCTCAGTAACCTCCTCCGGCTCCTACACCTCACCCTAACTCTGTAACCTCCTCCAGCCTCTCACCCTGCCCTATCTCTGTAAACTCCTCCAGTCCCTACACCCCTCCCTATCTCTATAACCTCTTCCAGCCACTACACCCCTCCCTGTCTGTGTCATCTCCTCCGGCTCCTACACCACTCCCTATCTCTGTAACCTCCTTCGGCCCCTACACCAATCCCTATCTCTATAACTGCCTCCTACCCCTACAACCCTCCCTATCTCTGTAACCTCCTCCAGCCCCTACGCCCCTCCCTATCTCTGTAACCTTCTCCAACCCCTACACCCCTCCCTATCTCTGTTAGCTTCGCCAGCCCCTACTCCCCCCACTATCTCTCTAACCTCATCCAGCCCCTACAGCCCTCCCTATCTCTGTAACCTCCTCCAGCCCTATACTCCTCCTTATCCTTGTAACCTCCTCCAAACCCTGCACCCCTCCCTATCTCTGTAACCTCCTCCAGCCCCTACACCCCTCCCTGTCTCTGTCACCTTCTCCAGCTCCTACACCCCTCCCTATCTCTATAACCTCCTCCAGCCACTACAACCCTCCCTAACTCTGTAACTTCCTCCAGCCCCTACACCCCTCCCTAACTCTGTAACCTCCTCCAGCCCTACACCCTTCCCTATCTCTGTAACCTGATCCGGCCCCTATACTCCTCCATAACTCTGTAACCTCCTCCAGACCCTACAACCTCCCTATCTCTGTAACCTCCTCCAGCCCCTACATCCCTCCCTAACTCTGTAAACTCCTCCAGCACCTACACCCCTCCCTATGTCTGTAACCTGCTCCAACCCCTACTCACCTCCCTGACTCTGCAACATCCTCCGTCCCCTACACCCCTCCCTTTCTCTGTAACCTCCTACAGCCCCTACAAACCTCCGTAACCCTGTAACTTCCTCCAGCCCCTACACACCTCATATCTCTGTAACCTGCTCCAGCCCCTACACCGCTCCCGATCTCTGTAACCTCCTCCAGCCCCTACGCCTCTCCCTATCTCTGTAACCTGCTCCAACCCCTACAGCCCTCCCTATCTCTGTAACCTCTTCCAGCCGGTACACCCCTCCCTATCTCTGTAATCTCCTCCAGACCCTATACCCCTCCCTATCTCTGTAACCTCCTCCAGCCCCTACACCCCTCCCTATCTCTGTAAACTCCTCCAGTCCCTACACCCCTCCCCATGTAACCTCCTAGAGCACCTACACCCCTCCATAACTCTGTAACCCCCAACAGCATCTACGCCCCTCCCTATCTCTGTAACCTCCTCATGCCCGTACATCCCTCCCTATCTCTAACCTCCTCCAGCCCCTTCACTTCTCCCTATCTCTGTAACCTCCTCCGGCTCCTACACCCCTCCCTATCTCTGTAACCTTCTCCAACCCCTACACACCTCCCCATCTCTGCAAAATCCTCCGGCCCCTATACCCCTCCCTACATCTGTAACCTCCTCCAACCACTACAACCTCCCTAACTCTGTAACCTCCTCCAGCCCCTAGACCCCTCCCTAAATCTCAAACCTCCTCCAGCCCCTACACCCCTCCCTATCTCTGTAACCTCCTCCAGCCCCTACGCCCCTCCCTATCTCTGTAACCTTCGCCAGCCCATACACACTTCCCTAACTCTGTAACCTCCTCCAGCCCCTAGACCCCTCCCTAAATCTCAAACCTCCTCCAGCCCCTACACCCCTCCCTATCTCTGTAACCTCCTCCAGCCCCTACGCCCCTCCCTATCTCTGTAACCTTCGCCAGCCCGTACACACTTCCCTATCTCTGTAAACTCCTCCAACCCCTACACCCTCCTGCAGCCACTTCACCCCTCCCCATCTCTGTAACCTCCTCCAGCCATGCACCCCTCCTTATCTCTGTAACTGCCTCCATATCTCTGTAACTTCCTATCTCTGTAACCCCATCCTGCCCCTACAACCCTCCCTATTCAGTAACCTCCTCCGGCTCCTACACTTCTCCCTAACTCTGTAACCTCCTCCAGCCTCTCACCCCCTCCCTATCTCTGTAAACTCGAGTCCCTACACCCCACCCGATCACTGTAACCTCCTGCAATCACTACACCGCTCCCTATCTCTGTAACATCCTCCAGCTCCTACACCCTTCCCAATCTCTGTAACGCTCCCCAGCCTCTCACCCGTCCCTATCTCTGTAACTCCCTCCCTATCTCTGTAACTTCCTATCTCTGTAACCCCATCCAGCCCCGACAACCCTGAGTTTTTCCAGGTAATTCTGTTTTTGTTTTAGATTTCCAGCATCCGCAGTTTTCTTTGTTTTCTCCCTATTCAGTAACCTCCTCCGGCTCCTACACCTCTCCCTAACTCTGTAACCTCCTCCAGTTTCTCACCCCCTCCCTATCTCTGTAAACAGCTCCAGTCCCTACACCCCTCCCTATCTCTGTAACCTCCTGCAATCACTACACCACTCCCTATCTCTGTAACGATCCCCAGCCTCTCACCCGTCCCTATCTCTGGAACTCCCTCCCTAACTCTGTAACCTCCTACAGCCCTACAACCCTCCCTATCTCTGTAACCTCCTCCAGCCCCTACGCCCCTCCCTATCTCTGTAACCTTCTCCAACCCCTACACCCCTCCCTATCTCTGTTAGCTTCGCCAGCCCACACTCTCCCCCCATCTCTGTAACCTCATCCAGCCCCTACACCCCTCCCTATCTCTGTAACCTCCTCCAGCCCTACACTCCTCCTTATCCTTGTAACCTCCTCCAAACCCTGCACCCCTCCCTATCTCTGTAACCTCCTCCAGCCACTACACCCCTCCCTATCTCTGTAACCTGATCCGGCCCCTATACCCCTCCATAACTATGCAACCTCTTCCAGACCCTAAAACCTCCCTATCTCTGTAACCTCCTCCAGACCCTACACCCCTCCCTAACTCTCTAACCTCATCCAGCCCCTACACCCCTCCCTATCTCTGTAATCTCCTCCAGCCCCTACGCCCCTCCCTATGTCTGGAACCTGCTCCAACCCCTACACCCCTCCCTATCTCTGTAACCTCCTCCGGCCCCTACACCCCTCCCTATCTCTGTAAAATCCTACAGCCCCTAAACCCATCCTTATCTCTGCAACCTCCACCAGCCCCTACAACCCTCCCTATCTCTGTAACCTCCTCCAGCCCCTACACCCATCCCTATCTCTGTAACCTCCTACAGCCCCTACAAACCTCCGTATCTCTGTAACTTCCTCCAGCCCCTACACCCCTCATATCTCTGTAACCTGCTCCAGCCCCTACAGTGCTCCCTATCTCTGTAACCTCCTCCAGCCCCTACGCCCCTCCCTATCTCTGTAACCTCCTCCGGCCCCTACACCCCTCCCTATCTCTGTAAAATCCTACAGCCCCTAAACCCATCCTTATCTCTGCAACCTCCACCAGCCCCTACACCCATCCCTATCTCTGTAACCTCCTACAGCCGGTACACCCCTCCCTATCTCTGTAATCTCCTCCAGCCCCTACACCCCTCATATCTCTGTAACCTGCTCCAGCCCCTACACTGCTCCCTATCTCTGTAACCTCCTCCAGCCCCTACGCCCCTCCCTATCTCTGTAACCTCCTACAGCCGGTACACCCCTCCCTATCTCTGTAATCTCCTCCAGCCCCTACACCCCTCCCCATCTCTGTAACCTCCTAGAGCACCTAAAACCCTCCATAACTCTGTAACCCCCGGCAGCATCTACAACCCACCCTATCTCTGTAACCTCCTCATGCCCGTACATCCCTCCCTATCTCTAACCTCCTCCAGCCCCTTCACCTCTCCCTATCTCTGTAACCTCCTCCGGCTCCTACTCCCCTCCCTATCTCTGTAACGCTCTCCAGCCTCTCACCCCTACCTATCTCTGCAACCTCCTCCGGCTTCTACACAGCTCCCTATCTCTGTAACCTTCTCCAACCCCTCCACACCTCCCTATCTCTGTAACATCCTCCGACCCTACACCCCTCCCTAAATCTCAAACCTCCTCCAGCCCCTACATCCCTCCCTATCTCTGTAACCTCCTCCAGCCCTTACGCCCCTCCCTATCTCTGTAACCTTCGCCAGCCCGTACACCCTTCCTTGTCTCTATAAACTCCTCCAGCCCCTACTCCCCTCCCTATCTCTGTAACCTCCTGCAATCACTACACCACTCCCTATCTCTGTAACGATCCCCAGCCTCTCACCCGTCCCTATCTCTGGAACTCCCTCCCTAACTCTGTAACCTCCTACAGCCCTACAACCCTCCCTATCTCTGTAACCTCCTCCAGCCCCTACGCCCCTCCCTATCTCTGTAACCTTCTCCAACCCCTACACCCCTCCCTATCTCTGTTAGCTTCGCCAGCCCACACTCTCCCCCCATCTCTGTAACCTCATCCAGCCCCTACACCCCTCCCTATCTCTGTAACCTCCTCCAGCCCTACACTCCTCCTTATCCTTGTAACCTCCTCCAAACCCTGCACCCCTCCCTATCTCTGTAACCTCCTCCAGCCACTACACCCCTCCCTATCTCTGTAACCTGATCCGGCCCCTATACCCCTCCATAACTATGCAACCTCTTCCAGACTCTAAAACCTCCCTATCTCTGTAACCTCCTCCAGACCCTACACCCCTCCCTAACTCTCTAACCTCATCCAGCCCCTACACCCCTCCCTATCTCTGTAATCTCCTCCAGCCCCTACGCCCCTCCCTATGTCTGGAACCTGCTCCAACCCCTACACCCCTCCCTATCTCTGTAACCTCCTCCGGCCCCTACACCCCTCCCTATCTCTGTAAAATCCTACAGCCCCTAAACCCATCCTTATCTCTGCAACCTCCACCAGCCCCTACAACCCTCCCTATCTCTGTAACCTCCTCCAGCCCCTACACCCATCCCTATCTCTGTAACCTCCTACAGCCCCTACAAACCTCCGTATCTCTGTAACTTCCTCCAGCCCCTACACCCCTCATATCTCTGTAACCTGCTCCAGCCCCTACAGTGCTCCCTATCTCTGTAACCTCCTCCAGCCCCTACGCCCCTCCCTATCTCTGTAACCTCCTCCGGCCCCTACACCCCTCCCTATCTCTGTAAAATCCTACAGCCCCTAAACCCATCCTTATCTCTGCAACCTCCACCAGCCCCTACACCCATCCCTATCTCTGTAACCTCCTACAGCCGGTACACCCCTCCCTATCTCTGTAATCTCCTCCAGCCCCTACACCCCTCATATCTCTGTAACCTGCTCCAGCCCCTACACTGCTCCCTATCTCTGTAACCTCCTCCAGCCCCTACGCCCCTCCCTATCTCTGTAACCTCCTACAGCCGGTACACCCCTCCCTATCTCTGTAATCTCCTCCAGCCCCTACACCCCTCCCCATCTCTGTAACCTCCTAGAGCACCTAAAACCCTCCATAACTCTGTAACCCCCGGCAGCATCTACAACCCACCCTATCTCTGTAACCTCCTCATGCCCGTACATCCCTCCCTATCTCTAACCTCCTCCAGCCCCTTCACCTCTCCCTATCTCTGTAACCTCCTCCGGCTCCTACTCCCCTCCCTATCTCTGTAACGCTCTCCAGCCTCTCACCCCTACCTATCTCTGCAACCTCCTCCGGCTTCTACACAGCTTCCTATCTCTGTAACCTTCTCCAACCCCTCCACACCTCCCTATCTCTGTAACATCCTCCGACCCTACACCCCTCCCTAAATCTCAAACCTCCTCCAGCCCCTACATCCCTCCCTATCTCTGTAACCTCCTCCAGCCCTTACGCCCCTCCCTGTCTCTGTAACCTTCGCCAGCCCGTACACCCTTCCTTGTCTCTATAAACTCCTCCAGCCCCTACTCCCCTCCCTAACTCTGTACCCTCCTGCAGCCACTTCACCCCTCCCTATCTCTGTAATCTCCTCCAGCCATGCACACCTCCTTATCTCTGTAACTCCCTCCCTATCTCTGTAACTTCCTATCTCTGTAACCCCATCCAGCCCCTACAACCCTCCCTATTCAGTAACCTCCTCCGGCTCCTACACCTCTCCCTAACTCTGTAACCTCCTCCAGTTTCTCACCCCCTCCCTATCTCTGTAAACAACTCCAGTCCCTACACCCCTCCCTATCTCTGTAACCTCCTGCAATCACTACACCCCTCCCTATCTCTGTAACGATCCCCAGCCTCTCACCCGTCCCTATCTCTGCAACTCCCTCCCTAACTCTGTAACCTCCTACAGCCCTACACCCCTCCCTATCTCTGTAACCTCCTCCAGCCCCTACGCCCCTCCCTATCTCTGTAACCTTCTCCAACCCTTACACCCCTCCCTATCTCTGCTTGCTTCGCCAGCCCCTACTCCCCCCCCATCTCTGTAACCTCATCCAGCCCCTACACCCCTCCCTATCTCTGTAACTTCCTCCAGCCCTACAGTACTCCTTATCCTTGTAACCTCCTCCAAACCCTGCACCCCTCCCTATCTCTGTAACCTCCTCCAGCCCCTACACCCCTCCCTATCTCTGTAACCTCCTCCAGCCTCTCACTGCTCCCTATCTCTGTAACCTCCTCCAGCCCCAACATCCCTCCCTATCTCTGTAACCTCCTCCAGCCACTACACCCCTCCCTGTCTGTGTAACCTGCTCATGCCCGTACACCCCTCACTATCTGTAACCTCCACCAGACCTACACCGCTCATTATCACTATAACTCCCTCACTATCTCTGTAACACCCTCCAGCATCTCATTCCTCACTATCCCTATAACCTCCTCCAGCCCCTGCACACTTCACTATCTCTGTAACCTCCTCCAAACCCTAAACACCTCCCTATCTCTGTAACCTCCTCCAGCTGTACACCCTTCCCTATCTCTGTAACCTGATCCGGCCCCTATACCCCTCCATAACTCTGGAACCTCCTCCAGACCCTACAACCTCCCTATCTCTGTAACCTCCTCCAGTCCCTACACCCCTCCCTAAATCTGTAACCTCATCCAGCCCCTACATCCCTCTCTATCTCTGTAACCTCCTCCGGCCCCTACACCCCTCCCTATCTCTGTAAAATCCTACAGCCCCTAAACCAATCCTTATCTCTGTAACATCCACCAGCCCCTACACCCCTCATATCTCTGCAAACTGCTCCAGCCCCGACACCGCTCCCTATCTCTAACCTCCTCCAGCCCCTACGCCCCTCCCTATCTTTGTAACCTGCTCCAACCCTTACAACACTCCCGATCTCTGTAAGCTTCTCCAGACGGTACACACCTCCCTATCTCTGCTTGCTTCGCCAGCCCCTACTCCCCCCCCATCTCTGTAACCTCATCCAGCCCCTACACCCCTATCTCTGTAACCTCCTCCAGCCCCTACAACCCTCCCTATCTCTGTAACCTCCTCCAGTCCCTACACCCCTCCCCATCTCTGTAACCTCGTAGAGCCACTACACCCCTCCATAACACTGTAACCCGCGACAGCATCTACACCCATCCCTATCTCTGTAACCTCCTCATGCCCGTACACCCCTCCCTATCTCTAACCTCATCCTGCCCATTCACCTCTCCCTATCTCTGTAACCCCCTCCGGCTCCTACACCCCTCCCTATCTCTGTAACCTTCTCCAACCCCTACACATCTCCCTATCTCTGTAACCTCCTCCAAACCCCGACACACCTCCATATCTCTGTAACCTCCTCCAGCCACTACACCCCTCCCTATCTCTGTAACATCCTCCGGCCCCTATACACCTCCATAAATCTGTAACCTCCTCCAACCCCAACAACCTCCCTAACTCTGTAACTTCCTCCAGCCCCTACACCGCTCCCTAAATCTCAAACCTCCTCCAGCCCCTACATCCCTCCCTATCTCTGTAACCTCCTCCAGCCCCTACGCCTCTCCCTATCTCTGTAACCTTCGCCAGCCCGTACACCCTTCCCTATCTCTGTAAACTCCTCCAGCACCTACACCCCTCCCTAACTCTGTACCCTCCTGCAGCCACTACACCCCTCCCTATGTCTGTAACCTCCTGCAGCCATGCACCCCTCCTTATCTCTGTAACTCCCTCCCCATCACTTTAACTTCCTATCTCTGTAACCCCATCCAGCCCCTACAACCCTCCCTATTTCAGTAACCTCCTCCGGCTCCTACACCTCTCCCTAACTCTGTAACCTCCTCCAGCCTCTCACCCCTACCCTATCTCTGTAAACTCCTCCAGTCCCTACACCCCTCCCTATCTCTGTAACATCCTCCAACCCTACACCCCTCCCTATCTCTGTAACATCCTCCAGCTCCTATACCCCTCCCTATCTCTGTAAAGCTCCCCAGCCTCTCACCGGTCCCTATCTCTGTAACTCCCACCCTATCTCTGTAACCTCCTCCAGCCCTACACCCCTCCCTATCTCTGTAACCTCCTCCAGCCCCTACGCCTCTCGCTATCTCTGTAACCAGCTCCAACCCCTACACCACTCCCTATCTCTGTAAGCTTCGCCAGCACCTACACACCTCCCTATCTCTGTAACCTCCTCCAGCCCCTACACCCCTCCCTAACTCTGTAACCTCCTCCAGCCCCTACACCCTGCCCTATCTCTGTAACATCCTCCAGCCCTACACCCCTCCTTATCTCTGTAACTCCCTCCCTATCTCTGTAACTTCCTATCTCTGTAACATCCTCCAGCTCCTACACCCCTCCCTATCTCTGTAAAGCTCCCCAGCCTCTCACCCGTCCCTATCTCTGTAACTCCCTCCCTAACTCTGTAACCTCGTAAAGCCCGACACTCCTGCCTATCTCTGTAACCTCCTCCAGCCCTAACGCCCCTCCCCATCTCTGTAACCTGCTCCAAGCCCTACACCCCTCCCTATCTCTGTAACCTCCACCAGCCCCTACAACCCTCCCTATCTCTGTAGCCACCTCCAGCCCCTACACCCAGCCCAATCTCTGTAACCTGCTCCAGCCCCTACACCTCTCCCTATCTCTGTAACCTCCTACAGCCCCTACAACCCTCCGTATCTCTGTAACTTCCTCCCGCCCCTTCACCCCTCATATCTCAGTAACCTGCTCCAGCCCCTACACTGCTCAATATCTCTGTAACCTCCTCCAGCCCCTTTGCCCCTCCCTATCTCTGTAACCTGCTCCAGCCCCTACACCCCTCGCTATCTCTGTAACCTCCTCCAAAACTACGCCCCTCCCTATCTCTGTAACTTGCTCCAACCCTTACACCCCTCCCGATCTCTGTAAGCTTCTCCAGACATTACACCCCTCCCTATCTCTGTAACCTCCTCCAGCCCCTACACCCCTCCCTTCCTCTGTAACCTCCTCCAGTCCCTACACCCCTCCCCATCTCTGTAACCTCGTAGAGACCCTTCACCCCTCCATAACTCTTTAACCCGCGACTGCATCTACACACCTCCCTATCTCTGTAACCTCCTCATGCCGTACACCCCTCCCTATCTCTAACCTCATCCTGCCCCTTCACCTCTCCCTATCTCGGTAACCTCCTCCGGCTCCTACACCCCTCCCTATCTCTGTAACCTTCTCCAACCCCTGCACACCTCCCTATCTCTGTAACCTCCTCCAAACCCCTACACACTTCCCTATATCTGTAACTTCCTCCAACCCCTACACACCTCCGTATCTCTGTAACCTCCTCCAGCCACTACACCCCTCCCTATCTCTGTAACATCCTCCGGCCCCTATACCCCTCCCTATCTCTGTAACCTCCTCCAGTCCCAACACACCTCCTCATCTCTGTAACCTCGTAGAGCCCCTAAACCCCTCCATAACTCTGTAACCCGTGACAGCATCTACACCCCTCCCTATTTCTGTAACCTCCTCATGCCCGTACACACCTCCCTATCTCTAACATCCTCCAGCCCCTACACCACTCCTTAAATCTCAAACCTCCTCCAGCCCCTACATCCCTCCCTATCTCTGTAACCTCCTCCAGCCCCTACGCCCCTCCCTATCTCTGTAACCTTCGCCAGCCCGTACACCCTTCCCTATCTCTGTAAACTCCTCCATTCCCTACACCCCTCCCTAACTCTGTACCCTCCTGCAGCCACTACACCCCTCCCTATCTCTGTAACATCCACCAGCTCCTACACACCTTCCTATCTCTGTTATGCTCCCCAGCCTCTCACCGGTCCCTATCTCTGTAACTCCCTCCCTATATCTGTAACCTCCTCCAGCCCCTACGCCTCTCGCTATCTCTGTAACCTGCTCCAACCCCTATACTCCTCCCTATCTCTGTAAGCTTCGCCAGCCCCTACACACCTCCCTATCTCTGTAACCTCCTCCAGCCCCTACACCCCTCCCTATCTCTGTAACCTCCTCCAGCCCCTACACCCGTCCCTATCTCTGTAACCTCCTCCAGCCCTACACCCCTCCTTATCTCTGTAACTCACTCCCGATCTCTGTAACATCCTCCCTATCTCTGTAACCCCATCCTACCCCTACACCCCTCCCTATCTCTGTAACCTCCTCCAGCTCCTACACCCCTCCCTATCTCTGTAAGCTTCGCCAGATCCTACACCCCTCCCTATCTCTGTAACGCTCCCCAGCTTCTCACCCGTCCCTACCTCTGTATCTCCCTCCCTAACTCTGTAACCTCCTACAGCCCTACACTCCACCCTATCTCTGTAACCTCCTCCAGCCCCTACGCCCCTCCCTATCTCTGTAACCTGCTCCAACCCCTACACCCCTCCCTATCTCTGTAAGCATCGCCAGCCCCTCCCCCCCCATCTCTGTAACCTCATCCAGCCTATCACCCCCCCATCTCTGTAACTACCCCCCATCTCTGTAACCTCCTCCAGCCTCTCACCGCTCCCTATCTCTGTAAGATCCTCCAGCCCCTACACCACTCCCTATCTCTGTAACCTCTTCCAGCCCCTACACCCCTCCATGTCTGTGTAATCTCCTCCAGCCCCTACAACCCTCCCTATCTCTGTAAGCTTCGCCAGCTCCTACACACCTCCCTATCTCTGTAACCTCCTCCAGCCCCTACACCCCTCCCTATCTCTGTAACCTCCTCCAGCTCCTACACCCCTCCCTATCTCTGTAACACTCCCCAGCTTCTCACCCGTCCCTACCTCTGTATCTCCCTCCCTAACTCTGTAACCTCCTACAGCTCTACACTCCACCCTATCTCTGTAACCTCCTCCAGCCCCTACGCCCCTCCCTATCTCTGTAACCTGCTCCAACCCCTACACCCCTCCCTATCTCTGTAAGCATCGCCAGCCCCACCCCCCCCATCTCTGTAACCTCATCCAGCCCCTACACTCCTCCCTATCTGTAACCTCCTCCAGCCCTACACTCCTCCTTATCCTTGTAACCTCTTCCAAACCCTGCACCCCTCCTTATCTCTGTAACCTCATCCAGCCACTGCACCCCTCCCTATCTCTGTAACCTCCTCCAGCCTATCACCCCACCATCTCTGAAACTCCCCCCCAATCTCTGTAACCTCCTCCAGCCTCTCACTGCTCCCTATCTCTGTAACCTCCTCCAGTCCCAACATCCCTCCCTATCTCTGTAACCTCCTCCAGCCACTACACCCCTCCCTGTCTGTGTAACCTCCTCCAGCCCCTATAACCCTCCCTATCTCTGTAACCTCCTCCAGCCACTACAGCCCTCCCTATCTCTCTAACTTCCTCCAGCCCCTACACCCCTCCCTATCTCTGTAACCTCCTCATGCCCGTACACCCCTCACTATCTGAAACCTCCACCAGACCTACACCGCTCATTATCACTATAAATCCCTCACTATCTCTGTAACACCCTCCAGCCTCTCATTCCTCACGATCCCTATAACCTCCTACAGCCCCTACACACTTCCATATCTCTGTAACCTCCTCCAGCCCCTACACACTTCCCTATCTCTGTAACCTCCTCCAACCCCTAAAATCCTCCCTATCTCTGTAACCTCCTCCAGCCCTACACCCTTCCCTATCTCTGTAACCTCCTCCAGCCCCTACACCCCTCCCTAACTCTGTACCCTCCTGCAGCCACTACACCCCTCCCAATGTCTGTAACCTCCTGCAGCCATGCACCCCTCCTTATCTCTGTAACTCCCTCCCCATCACTTTAACTTCCTATCTCTGAAACCCCATCCAGCCCCTACAACCCTCCCTATCTCAGTAACCTCCTCCGTCTCCTACACCACTCCCTGACTCTGTAACCTCCTCCAGCCTCTCACCCCCACCCTATCTCTGTAAACTCCTCCAGTACCAACACCCCTCCCTATCTCTGTAACCTCCTCCAACCCTACACCCCTCCCTATCTCTGTAACATCCTCCAGCTCCTACACCCCTCCCTATCTCTGTAAAGCTCCCCAGCCACTCACCCCTACCTATCTCTGCAACCTCCTCCGGCTTCTACACAGCTCCCTATCTCTGTAACCTTCTCCAACCCCTCCACACCTCCCTATCTCTGTAACATCCTCCGACCCTACACCCCTCCCTAAATCTCAAACCTCCTCCAGCCCCTACATCCCTCCCTATCTCTGTAACCTCCTCCAGCCCTTACGCCCCTCCCTATCTCTGTAACCTTCGCCAGCCCGTACACCCTTCCTTGTCTCTATAAACTCCTCCAGCCCCTACTCCCCTCCCTAACTCTGTACCCTCCTGCAGCCACTTCACCCCTCCCTATCTCTGTAATCTCCTCCAGCCATGCACACCTCCTTATCTCTGTAACTCCCTCCCTATCTCTGTAACTTCCTATCTCTGTAACCCCATCCAGCCCCTACAACCCTCCCTATTCAGTAACCTCCTCCGGCTCCTACACCTCTCCCTAACTCTGTAACCTCCTCCAGTTTCTCACCCCCTCCCTATCTCTGTAAACAACTCCAGTCCCTACACCCCTCCCTATCTCTGTAACCTCCTGCAATCACTACACCCCTCCCTATCTCTGTAACGATCCCCAGCCTCTCACCCGTCCCTATCTCTGCAACTCCCTCCCTAACTCTGTAACCTCCTACAGCCCTACACCCCTCCCTATCTCTGTAACCTCCTCCAGCCCCTACGCCCCTCCCTATCTCTGTAACCTTCTCCAACCCTTACACCCCTCCCTATCTCTGCTTGCTTCGCCAGCCCCTACTCCCCCCCCATCTCTGTAACCTCATCCAGCCCCTACACCCCTCCCTATCTCTGTAACTTCCTCCAGCCCTACAGTCCTCCTTATCCTTGTAACCTCCTCCAAACCCTGCACCCCTCCCTATCTCTGTAACCTCCTCCAGCCCCTACACCCCTCCCTATCTCTGTAATCTCCTCCAGCCTCTCACTGCTCCCTATCTCTGTAACCTCCTCCAGCCCCAACATCCCTCCCTATCTCTGTAACCTCCTCCAGCCACTACACCCCTCCCTGTCTGTGTAACCTGCTCATGCCCGTACACCCCTCACTATCTGTAACCTCCACCAGACCTACACCGCTCATTATCACTATAACTCCCTCACTATCTCTGTAACACCCTCCAGCATCTCATTCCTCACTATCCCTATAACCTCCTCCAGCCCCTGCACACTTTACTATCTCTGTAACCTCCTCCAAACCCTAAACACCTCCCTATCTCTGTAAACTCCTCCAGCCGTACACCCTTCCCTATCTCTGTAACCTGATCCGGCCCCTATACCCCTCCATAACTCAGGAACCTCCTCCAGACCCTACAACCTCCCTATCTCTGTAACCTCCTCCAGTCCCTACACCCCTCCCTAAATCTGTAACCTCATCCAGCCCCTACATCCCTCTCTATCTCTGTAACCTCCTCCGGCCCCTACACCCCTCCCTATCTCTGTAAAATCCTACAGCCCCTAAACCAATCCTTATCTCTGTAACATCCACCAGCCCCTACACCCCTCATATCTCTGTAAACTGCTCCAGCCCCGACACCGCTCCCTATCTCTAACCTCCTCCAGCCCCTACGCCCCTCCCTATCTTTGTAACCTGCTCCAACCCTTACAACACTCCCGATCTCTGTAAGCTTCTCCAGACAGTACACACCTCCCTATCTCTGCTTGCTTCGCCAGCCCCTACTCCCCCCCCATCTCTGTAACCTCATCCAGCCCCTACACCCCTATCTCTGTAACCTCCTCCAGCCCCTACAACCCTCCCTATCTCTGTAACCTCCTCCAGTCCCTACACCCCTCCCCATCTCTGTAACCTCGTAGAGCCACTACACCCCTCCATAACTCTGTAACCCGCGACAGCATCTACACCCATCCCTATCTCTGTAACCTCCTCATGCCCGTACACCCCTCCCTATCTCTAACCTCATCCTGCCCCTTCACCTCTCCCTATCTCTGTAACCCCCTCCGGCTCCTACACCCCTCCCTATCTCTGTAACCTTCTCCAACCCCTACACATCTCCCTATCTCTGTAACCTCCTCCAAGCCCCGACACACCTCCATATCTCTGTAACCTCCTCCAGCCACTACACCCCTCCCTATCTCTGTAACATCCTCCGGCCCCTATACACCTCCATAAATCTGTAACCTCCTCCAACCCCAACAACCTCCCTAACTCTGTAACTTCCTCCAGCCCCTACACCGCTCCCTAAATCTCAAACCTCCTCCAGCCCCTACATCCCTCCCTATCTCTGTAACCTCCTCCAGCCCCTACGCCCCTCCCTATCTCTGTAACCTTCGCCAGCCCGTACACCCTTCCCTATCTCTGTAAACTCCTCCAGCACCTACACCCCTCCCTAACTCTGTACCCTCCTGCAGCCACTACACCCCTCCCTATGTCTGTAACCTCCTGCAGCCATGCACCCCTCCTTATCTCTGTAACTCCCTCCCCATCACTTTAACTTCCTATCTCTGTAACCCCATCCAGCCCCTACAACCCTCCCTATTTCAGTAACCTCCTCCGGCTCCTACACCTCTCCCTAACTCTGTAACCTCCTCCAGCCTCTCACCCCTACCCAACTCTGTAAACTCCTCCAGTCCCTACACCCCTCCCTATCTCTGTAACATCCTCCAACCCTACACCCCTCCCTATCTCTGTAACATCCTCCAGCTCCTATACCCCTCCCTATCTCCGTAAAGCTCCCCAGCCTCTCACCGGTCCCTATCTCTGTAACTCCCACCCTATCTCTGTAACCTCCTCCAGCCCTACACCCCTCCCTATCTCTGTAACCTCCTCCAGCCCCTACGCCTCTCGCTATCTCTGTAACCAGCTCCAACCCCTACACCACTCCCTATCTCTGTAAGCTTCGCCAGCACCTACACACCTCCCTATCTCTGTAACCTCCTCCAGCCCCTACACCCCTCCCTAACTCTGTAACCTCCTCCAGCCCCTACACCCTGCCCTATCTCTGTAACATCCTCCAGCCCTACACCCCTCCTTATCTCTGTAACTCCCTCCCTATCTCTGTAACTTCCTATCTCTGTAACATCCTCCAGCTCCTACACCCCTCCCTATCTCTGTAAAGCTCCCCAGCCTCTCACCCGTCCCTATCTCTGTAACTCCCTCCCTAACTCTGTAACCTCGTAAAGCCCGACACTCCTGCCTATCTCTGTAACCTCCTCCAGCCCTAACGCCCCTCCCCATCTCTGTAACCTGCTCCAAGCCCTACACCCCTCCCTATCTCTGTAACCTCCACCAGCCCCTACAACCCTCCCTATCTCTGTAGCCACCTCCAGCCCCTACACCCAGCCCAATCTCTGTAACCTGCTCCAGCCCCTACACCTCTCCCTATCTCTGTAACCTCCTACAGCCCCTACAACCCTCCGTATCTCTGTAACTTCCTCCCGCCCCTTCACCCCTCATATCTCAGTAACCTGCTCCAGCCCCTACACTGCTCAATATCTCTGTAACCTCCTCCAGCCCCTTTGCCCCTCCCTATCTCTGTAACCTGCTCCAGCCCCTACACCCCTCGCTATCTCTGTAACCTCCTCCAAAACTACGCCCCTCCCTATCTCTGTAACTTGCTCCAACCCTTACACCCCTCCCGATCTCTGTAAGCTTCTCCAGACATTACACCCCTCCCTATCTCTGTAACCTCCTCCAGCCCCTACACCCCTCCCTTCCTCTGTAACCTCCTCCAGTCCCTACACCCCTCCCCATCTCTGTAGCCTCGTAGAGACCCTTCACCCCTCCATAACTCTTTAACCCGCGACTGCATCTACACACCTCCCTATCTCTGTAACCTCCTCATGCCGTACACCCCTCCCTATCTCTAACCTCATCCTGCCCCTTCACCTCTCCCTATCTCGGTAACCTCCTCCGGCTCCTACACCCCTTCCTATCTCTGTAACCTTCTCCAACCCCTGCACACCTCCCTATCTCTGTAACCTCCTCCAAACCCCTACACACTTCCCTATATCTGTAACTTCCTCCAACCCCTACACACCTCCGTATCTCTGTAACCTCCTCCAGCCACTACACCCCTCCCTATCTCTGTAACATCCTCCGGCCCCTATACCCCTCCCTATCTCTGTAACCTCCTCCAGTCCCAACACACCTCCTCATCTCTGTAACCTCGTAGAGCCCCTAAACCCCTCCATAACTCTGTAACCCGTGACAGCATCTACACCCCTCCCTATTTCTGTAACCTCCTCATGCCCGTACACACCTCCCTATCTCTAACATCCTCCAGCCCCTACACCACTCCTTAAATCTCAAACCTCCTCCAGCCCCTACATCCCTCCCTATCTCTGTAACCTCCTCCAGCCCCTACGCCCCTCCCTATCTCTGTAACCTTCGCCAGCCCGTACACCCTTCCCTATCTCTGTAAACTCCTCCATTCCCTACACCCCTCCCTAACTCTGTACCCTCCTGCAGCCACTACACCCCTCCCTATCTCTGTAACATCCACCAGCTCCTACACACCTTCCTATCTCTGTTATGCTCCCCAGCCTCTCACCAGTCCCTATCTCTGTAACTCCCTCCCTATATCTGTAACCTCCTCCAGCCCCTACGCCTCTCGCTATCTCTGTAACCTGCTCCAACCCCTATACCCCTCCCTATCTCTGTAAGCTTCGCCAGCCCCTACACACCTCCCTATCACTGTAACCTCCTCCAGCCCCTACACCCCACCCTATCTCTGTAACCTCCTCCAGCCCCTACACCCGTCCCTATCTCTGTAACCTCCTCCAGCCCTACACCCCTCCTTATCTCTGTAACTCCCTCCCGATCTCTGTAACATCCTCCCTATCTCTGTAACCCCATCCTACCCCTACACCCCTCCCTATCTCTGTAACCTCCTCCAGCTCCTACACCCCTCCCTATCTCTGTAAGCTTCGCCAGATCCTACACCCCTCCCTATCTCTGTAACGCTCCCCAGCTTCTCACCCGTCCCTACCTCTGTATCTCCCTCCCTAACTCTGTAACCTCCTACAGCCCTACACTCCACCCTATCTCTGTAACCTCCTCCAGCCCCTACGCCCCTCCCTATCTCTGTAACCTGCTCCAACCCCTACACCCCTCCCTATCTCTGTAAGCATCGCCAGCCCCTCCCCCCCATCTCTGTAACCTCATCCAGCCTATCACCCCCCCATCTCTGTAACTACCCCCCATCTCTGTAACCTCCTCCAGCCTCTCACCGCTCCCTATCTCTGTAAGATCTTCCAGCCCCTACACCACTCCCTATCTCTGTAACCTCTTCCAGCCCCTACACCCCTCCATGTCTGTGTAATCTCCTCCAGCCCCTACAACCCTCCCTATCTCTGTAAGCTTCGCCATCTCCTACACACCTCCCTATCTCTGTAACCTCCTCCAGCCCCTACACCCCTCCCTATCTCTGTAACCTCCTCCAGCTCCTACACCCCTCCCTATCTCTGTAACACTCCCCAGCTTCTCACCCGTCCCTACCTCTGTATCTCCCTCCCTAACTCTGTAACCTCCTACAGCTCTACACTCCACCCTATCTCTGTAACCTCCTCCAGCCCCTACGCCCCTCCCTATCTCTGTAACCTGCTCCAACCCCTACACCCCTCCCTATCTCTGTAAGCATCGCCAGCCCCACCCCCCCATCTCTGTAACCTCATCCAGCCCCTACACTCCTCCCTATCTGTAACCTCCTCCAGCCCTACACTCCTCCTTATCCTTGTAACCTCTTCCAAACCCTGCACCCCTCCTTATCTCTGTAACCTCATCCAGCCACTGCACCCCTCCCTATCTCTGTAACCTCCTCCAGCCTATCACCCCACCATCTCTGAAACTCCCCCCCAATCTCTGTAACCTCCTCCAGCCTCTCACTGCTCCCTATCTCTGTAACCTCCTCCAGTCCCAACATCCCTCCCTATCTCTGTAACCTCCTCCAGCCACTACACCCCTCCCTGTCTGTGTAACCTCCTCCAGCCCCTATAACCCTCCCTATCTCTGTAACATCCTCCAGCCACTACAGCCCTCCCTATCTCTCTAACTTCCTCCAGCCCCTACACCCCTCCCTATCTCTGTAACCTCCTCATGCCCGTACACCCCTCACTATCTGAAACCTCCACCAGACCTACACCGCTCATTATCACTATAAATCCCTCACTATCTCTGTAACACCCTCCAGCCTCTCATTCCTCACGATCCCTATAACCTCCTACAGCCCCTACACACTTCCCTATCTCTGTAACCTCCTCCAGCCCCTACACACTTCCCTATCTCTGTAACCTCCTCCAACCCCTAAAATCCTCCCTATCTCTGTAACCTCCTCCAGCCCTACACCCTTCCCTATCTCTGTAACCTCCTCCAGCCCCTACACCCCTCCCTAACTCTGTACCCTCCTGCAGCCACTACACCCCTCCCAATGTCTGTAACCTCCTGCAGCCATGCACCCCTCCTTATCTCTGTAACTCCCTCCCTATCACTTTAACTTCCTATCTCTGAAACCCCATCCAGCCCCTACAACCCTCCCTATCTCAGTAACCTCCTCCGTCTCCTACACCACTCCCTGACTCTGTAACCTCCTCCAGCCTCTCACCCCCACCCTATCTCTGTAAACTCCTCCAGTACCAACACCCCTCCCTATCTCTGTAACCTCCTCCAACCCTACACCCCTCCCTATCTCTGTAACATCCTCCAGCTCCTACACCCCTCCCTATCTCTGTAAAGCTCCCCAGCCACTCACCGGTCCCTATCTCTGTAACTCCCTCCCTATCTCTGTAACCTCCTCCAGCCCTACACCCCTCCCTATCTCTGTAACTTCCTCCAGCCCCTATGCCTCTCTGTAACCTGCTCGAACCCCTGCACCCCTCCCTATATCTGTAAGCTTCGTCAGCCCCTACACACCCCCTTATCCTTGTAACTTCCTCCAAACCCTGCACACCTCCCTATCTCTGTTACCTCCTCCAGCTCCTACATCCCGCCCGATCTCTGTAACCTCCTCCAGCCTATCACCCCCCATCTCTGTAATCTCTTCCAGCCCCTACACCCCTCCCTGTCTGTGTAATCTCCTCCAACTGCTACAACCCTCCCTATCTCTGTAAACTTCGCCAGCCACTACACCCCTCCCTATCTCTGTAACCTCCTCCAGCCCTACACCCCTCCTTATCTCAGTAACTCCATCCCGATCTCTGTAAATTCCTATCTCTGTAACCCCATCCAGCACCTACAACCCTCCCTATCTCAGTAACCTCCTCCGGCTCCTACACCTCTCCCTAACTCTGTAACCTCCTCCAGCCTCTCACCCCTCCCTATCTCTGTAAACTCCTCCATCCCTACACCCCTCCCTATCTCTGTAAACTCCTCCAATCCGTACACCCCTCCCTATCTTTGTAACATCCTCCAGTCCCTACATCCCTCCCTATCTCTGGAACCTCCTCCAATCCCTACACCCCTCCCTATCTCTGTAACATCCTCAAGCTCCTACAACCCTCCTCATCTCTGTTATGCTCTCCAGCCTCTCACCCATCCCTATCTCTGTAACTCCCTCCCTATCTCTGTACCTCCTCCAGACCTACACCCCTCCCTATCTCTGTAACCTCCTCCAGCCCCTACGCCCCTCCCAATCTCTGTAACCTTCTCCAACCCCTACACCCCTCCCTAAATCTGAAAGCTTCGCCAGCCCCTACACCCCTCCCTATCTCTGTAACCTCCTCCAGCCCCTACACCCCTCCCTATCTCTGTAAGCTTCTCAGGCCCCTACACCCCTCCCTATCTCTGGAACCACCTCCAGCCCTACACCCCTCCTTATCTCTGTAACTCCCTCCCTATCTCTGTAACTTCCTATCTCTGTAACTTCCACCCTATCTCTGTAACCCCCTCCAGCCCCTACAGCCCTCCCTTTCGCTGTAACCTCCTCCGGCTCCGAAACTCTCCCTATCTCTGTAACCTGCTCCAGTCCCAACACCCCTCCCTATCTCTGTAACCTCCTCCAATCCCTACACCCCTCCCTTTGTCTGTAACCTGCTCCAGACACAAAACTCCTCCCTATCTCTGTAACCTCCTCCTGCCTCTCACCCCTACATATGTCTATAACCTCCTCCAGCCTCTCACCCCTACCTATATCTATAACCACCGCCAACCCCTACACCACTCCCTATCTTTGTAACCTCCTCTGGCTCCTACTCCTCTCCCTGTCTCTGTAACCTCCTCCAGTCCCTAGACCCCTCCCTATCTCTGTAACCTCCTCCAACCCCTACACCCCTTTGCATCTCTGTAACTTCCTCCAGCCCCTACACCTCCCCTATCTCTGTAACATCCTCCCGCCCTACACTACTCCTTATCCTTGTAACCTCCTCCAAACCCTGCACACCTCCCTATCTCTGTAACATCCTCCAGCCCCTACATCCCACCCTATCTCTGTAACTCCTCCAGCCTATCACCCCCCCATCTCTGTAACTACCCCCCCATCTCTGTAACCTCCTCCAGCCACTACACCCCTCCCTGTCTGTGTAATCTCCTCCGGCTCCTATACCCCTCCTTGTATCTGTAACCTCCTCCGGCCCCTACACCCCTCCCTATTTCTTTAACCGCCTCCTAACCCTACACCCCTCCCTATCTCTCTAACTTCCTCCAGCCCCTACACCCCTCCCTATCTCTGTAACCTCCTCATGCCCGTACACCCCTCACTATCTGAAACCTCCACCAGACCTACACCGCTCATTATCACTATAAATCCCTCACTATCTCTGTAACACCCTCCAGCCTCTCATTCCTCACGATCCCTATAACCTCCTACAGCCCCTACACACTTCCATATCTCTGTAACCTCCTCCAGCCCCTACACACTTCCCTATCTCTGTAACCTCCTCCAACCCCTAAAATCCTCCCTATCTCTGTAACCTCCTCCAGCCCTACACCCTTCCCTATCTCTGTAACCTCCTCCAGCCCCTACACCCCTCCCTAACTCTGTACCCTCCTGCAGCCACTACACCCCTCCCAATGTCTGTAACCTCCTGCAGCCATGCACCCCTCCTTATCTCTGTAACTCCCTCCCTATCACTTTAACTTCCTATCTCTGAAACCCCATCCAGCCCCTACAACCCTCCCTATCTCAGTAACCTCCTCCGTCTCCTACACCACTCCCTGACTCTGTAACCTCCTCCAGCCTCTCACCCCCACCCTATCTCTGTAAACTCCTCCAGTACCAACACCCCTCCCTATCTCTGTAACCTCCTCCAACCCTACACCCCTCCCTATCTCTGTAACATCCTCCAGCTCCTACACCCCTCCCTATCTCTGTAAAGCTCCCCAGCCACTCACCGGTCCCTATCTCTGTAACTCCCTCCCTATCTCTGTAACCTCCTCCAGCCCTACACCCCTCCCTATCTCTGTAACTTCCTCCAGCCCCTATGCCTCTCTGTAACCTGCTCGAACCCCTGCACCCCTCCCTATATCTGTAAGCTTCGTCAGCCCCTACACACCTCCTTATCCTTGTAACTTCCTCCAAACCCTGCACACCTCCCTATCTCTGTTACCTCCTCCAGCTCCTACATCCCGCCCGATCTCTGTAACCTCCTCCAGCCTATCACCCCCCTTCTCTGTAATCTCTTCCAGCCCCTACACCCCTCCCTGTCTGTGTAATCTCCTCCAACCGCTACAACCCTCCCTATCTCTGTAAACTTCGCCAGCCACTACACCCCTCCCTATCTCTGTAACCTCCTCCAGCCCTACACCCCTCCTTATCTCAGTAACTCCATCCCGATCTCTGTAAATTCCTATCTCTGTAACCCCATCCAGCACCTACAACCCTCCCTATCTCAGTAACCTCCTCCGGCTCCTACACCTCTCCCTAACTCTGTAACCTCCTCCAGCCTCTCACCCCTCCCTATCTCTGTAAACTCCTCCATCCCTACACCCCTCCCTATCTCTGTAAACTCCTCCAATCCGTACACCCCTCCCTATCTTTGTAACATCCTCCAGTCCCTACACCCCTCCCTATCTCTGGAACCTCCTCCAATCCCTACACCCCTCCCTATCTCTGTAACATCCTCAAGCTCCTACAACCCTCCTCATCTCTGTTATGCTCTCCAGCCTCTCACCCATCCCTATCTCTGTAACTCCCTCCCTATCTCTGTACCTCCTCCAGACCTACACCCCTCCCTATCTCTGTAACCTGCTCCAACCCCTACACCCCTCCCTAAATCTGAAAGCTTCGCCAGCCCCTACACCCCTCCCTATCTCTGTAAGCTTCTCAGGCCCCTACACCCCTCCCTATCTCTGGAACCACCTCCAGCCCTACACCCCTCCTTATCTCTGTAACTCCCTCCCTATCTCTGTAACTTCCTATCTCTGTAACTTCCACCCTATCTCTGTAACCCCCTCCAGCCCCTACAACCCTCCCTTTCGCTGTAACCTCCTCCGGCTCCGAAACTCTCCCTATCTCTGTAACCTGCTCCAGTCCCAACACCCCTCCCTATCTCTGTAACCTCCTCCAATCCCTACACCCCTCCCTTTGTCTGTAACCTGCTCCAGACACAAAACTCCTCCCTATCTCTGTAACCTCCTCCTGCCTCTCACCCCTACATATGTCTATAACCTCCTCCAGCCTCTCACCCCTACCTATATCTATAACCACCGCCAACCCCTACACCACTCCCTATCTTTGTAACCTCCTCTGGCTCCTACTCCTCTCCCTGTCTCTGTAACCTCCTCCAGTCCCTAGACCCCTCCCTATCTCTGTAACCTCCTCCAACCCCTACATCCCTTTGCATCTCTGTAACTTCCTCCAGCCCCTACACCTCCCCTATCTCTGTAACATCCTCCCGCCCTACACTACTCCTTATCCTTGTAACCTCCTCCAAACCCTGCACACCTCCCTATCTCTGTAACATCCTCCAGCCCCTACATCCCACCCTATCTCTGTAACTCCTCCAGCCTATCACCCCCCCATCTCTGTAACTACCCCCCCCATCTCTGTAACCTCCTCCAGCCACTACACCCCTCCCTGTCTGTGTAATCTCCTCCGGCTCCTATACCCCTCCTTGTATCTGTAACCTCCTCCGGCCCCTACACCCCTCCCTATTTCTTTAACCGCCTCCTAACCCTACACCCCTCCCTATCTCTGTAACTTCCTCCATCCCCTACACCCCTCCCTAACTCTGGAACCTCCTCATGCCCGTACACCCCTCACTGTCTGTAACCTCCTCCAGACCTACGCCGCACATTATCACTCTAACTCCCTCACTTTCTCTGTAACACCCTCCAGCCTCTTATTCCTCCCTATCTCTGTAACCTCCTTCTGCCCCTACACACCTCCCTAACTCTGTAACCTCTTCCAGACCCTACAACCTCCATATCTCTGTAACCTCCTCCAGACCCTACACCCCTCCCTATCTCTGTAACCTCCTCCAGCACCTACACCCCTCCCTATCTATGTAACCTCCTCCAGCCCCTACACCCCTCCCGATCTCTGTATCCTCCTCTAGCCCCTACAACCCTCCCTATCTCTAACTTCCTCCAGCCCCTACACCCCTCCCTCTCTCTGTAATCTCCTCATGCCCGTAAACCCATCACTATCTGTAACCTCCTCCAGACCTACACTGCTCATTATCACTATAACTCCCTCACTATCTCTGTAACACCCTCCAGCCACTCATTCCTCCGTATCTCTGTAACCTCCACCAGCCCTTCCCCCACCCCTATCTTTGTAACCTCCTCCAGCCCATACTTCCCTCCCTATCTCTGTAATCTCCTCCAGCTCCAACACCCCTCCCTATCTCTGTAACGCTCTCCAGCCTCTCACCGTTCCCTATCGCTGTAACTCCCTCCCTATCTCTGTAACCTCCTCCAGCACCTACACCCCTCCATATCTCTGTAACCTCCTCAGGCCGCTACACCCCTCCCTATTCCTGTAACCTCCTCCAGCCATACACCCCTCCTTATCTCTGTAACTCCCTCCCTATCTCTGTAACTACCTATCTCTGTAATTCCCTCCCTATCTCTGTAACCCCCTCTAGCCCCTACACCCCTCCCTTTCGCTGTAACATCCTCCGGCTCCTAAAATCTCCCTAACTCTGAAACCTCCTACAGCCTCGCCCCTTCCCTATCTCTGTAACCTGCTCCAGTCCCTACACCTCTCCCTATCTCTGTAACCTTCGCCAGCCTCTACACCCCTCCCTATCTCTGTAACCTCTCCAGCCCTACACCCCTCCTTATCTCAGTAACTCCCTCCCTATCTCTGTAACTTCCTATCTCTGTAAATCCCTCCCTATCTCTGTAACCCCCTCTAGCCCCTACACCCCTCCCTTTCGCTGTAACATCCTCCGGCTCCTAAAATCTCCCTAACTCTGTAACCTCCTCCAGCCCCTACACCCATCCCTGTCTGTGTAATCTCCTCCAGCCTCTCACCCCTCCCTATCTCTGTAAACTCCTCCATTCCTTCACCCCTCCCTATCTCTGTAACTCCTCCAATCCGTACACCCCTCCCTATCACTGTAACATCCTCCAGCTCCTACACCCCTCCCTATCTCTGTAACGCTCTCCAGCCTCTCACCCATCCCTATCTCTGTAAATCCCTCCCTAAATCTGTAAGCTTCGCCAGCCCCTACACACCTCCCTATCTCTGTAACCTTCTCAGGCCCCTACACCCCTCCCTATCTCTGGAACCTCCTCCAGCTCTACACCCCTCCTTATGTCTGTAACTCCCTCCCTATCAATGTAACTTCCTATCTCTGTAAATTCCTCCCTATCTCTGTAACCCCCTCCAGCCCCTACACCCCTCCCTATCTCTGTAACCTCCTCCAATCCCTACACCCCTCCCTATGTCTGTAACCTCCTCCAGCCCCTACACCCCTCCCTATCTTTGTAACCTCCTCCGGCTCCTACTCCACTCCCTAACTCTGTAACCTCCTCCAGCCTCGCTCTCCTCCCTATCTCTGTAACCTGCTCCAGTCCCTACACCTCTCCTTATCTCTGTAACCTTCGCCAGCCTCTACACCCCTCCCTATCCCTGTAACCTCTCCAGCCCTACACCCCTCCTTATCTCAGTAACTCCCTCCCTATCTCTGTAACTTTCCATCTCTGTAAATCCCTCCCAATCTCTGTAACCCCCTCTAGCCCCTACACCCCTCCCTTTCACTGTAACATCCTCCGGCTCCTAAAATCTCCCTAACTCTGTAACCTACTCCAGCCTCTCACCCCTCCATATTTCTGTAACCTGCTCCAGTCCCTACGCCCCTCCCTATCTCTGTAAGTTCCTCCCCTACACCCCTCCCTATCTCTGTAACCTCCTCCAGCCCCTACACCCCTCCCTATCTCTGTAACCTTCGCCAGCCACTACACCCCTCCCTATCTCTGTAACCTCCTCCAGCCCTACACCCCTCCTTATCTCAGTAACTCCCTCCCTATCTCCATTAATTCCTATCTCTGTAACCCCATCCAGCACCTACAACCCTCCCTATCTCAGTAACCTCCTCCGGCTCCTACACATCTCCCTTACTCTGTAACCTCCTCCAGCCCCTACTCCTCTCCCTATCTCTGTAACCTCCTCCAGCCTCTCACCCCTACCTATCTCTATAACCTCCTCCAACCCCTACACCACTCCCTATCTTTGTAACCTCCTCTGGCTCCTACTCCTCTCCCTGTCTCTGTAACCTCCTCCAGTCTCTAGACCCCTAACTATCTCTGTAACATCCACCAACCCCTACAACCCTCTGCATCTCTGTAACATCCTCCAACCTCTCATCGCTCCCTATCTCAGTAAACTCCTGCAGCCCCTACAACCCTCCCTATCTCTGTAAATTCCTCCAGCCCCGACACCTCCCCCTATCTCTGTAACATCCTCCTGCCCTACACTCCTCCTTATCCTTGTAATCTCCTCCAAACCCTGCACACCTCCCTATCTCTGTAACCTCCTCCAGCCTATCACCCCCCCATCCCTGTAACTCCCCCCCCATCTTTGTAACCTCCTCCAGCCTCTCACCGCTCCCTATGTCTGTATTCTCCTCCAGCCATTACACCCCTCGCTCACTCTATAACCTCTTCCAGCCCCTACACCCCGCCCTGTCTTTGTAATCTCCTCCGGCTCCTACACCCCTCCCAATCTCTGTAACCTCCTCCTACCCCTACACCCCTCCCTCTCTCTATAACCGCCTCCAACACCTACACCCCTCCCTATCTCTGTAACTTCCTCCAGCTCTACACCCCTCCCTAACTCTGTAAACTCCTCATGCCCGTACACCCCTCACTATCTGTAACCTCCTCCAGACCTACACCGCTCATTATCACTATAACTCCCTCACTTTCTCTGTAACACCCTCCAGCCTCTCATTCCTCCCTATCTCTTTAAACCTCCTTCAGCCCCTACACACTTCCCTAACTCTGTAACCTCCTCCAGACCCTACAACCTCCATATCTCTGTAACCTCCTCCAGCCCTTCCCCCACCCCTATCTTTGTAACCTCCTCCAGCCCATACACCCCTCCCTATCTCTGTAACCTCCTCCAGCTCCAACACCCCTCCCTATCTCTGTAACGCTCTCCAGCCTCTCACCCCTCCCTATTTCTGTAACTCCCGCCCTATCTCTGTATCCTCTTCCAGACCTACATTCCTCCTTATCTCAGTAACTCCCTCCCTATCTCTGTAAATTCCTATCTCTGTAACCCCATCCAGCACCTACAACCCTCCCTATCTCAGTAACCTCCTCCGGCTCTAACATCTCTGCATAACTCTGTAACCTCCTCCAGCCTCTCACCCCTCCCTATCTCTGTAAACTCCTCCATCCCTACACACCTCGCTATCTCTGTAAACTCCTCCAATCCCTACACCCCTCCCTATCTTTGTAACATCCTCCAGTCCCTACACCCCTCCCTATCTCTGTAACCTCCTCCAATCCCTACACCCCTCCCTATCTCTTTAACATCCTCCAGCTCCTACACCCCTCCCTATCTCTGTAACGCTCTCCAGCCTCTCACCCGTCCCTATCTCTGTAACTCCCTCCCTATCTCTGTAACCTCCTCCAGCCCCTACGCCCCTCCCAATCTCTGTAACCTGCTCCAACCCCTACAACCCTCCCTAAATCTGTAAGCTTTGCCAGCCCCTACACCCCTCACTATCTCTGTAACCTCCTCCAGCCCCGACACCCCTCACTATCTCTGTAACCTTCTCAGGCCCCTACACCTCTCCCTATCTCTGTAACCTCCTCCAGCCATACACCCCTCCTTATCTCTGTAACTTCCTCCCTATCTCTGTAACCCCCTCCAGCCCCTACACCCCTCCTTTTCGCAGTAACCTACTCCGGCTCCTAAACTCTCCCTAACTCTGTAACCTCCTCCAGCCTCGCACCCCTCCCTATCTCTGTAACCTGCTCCAATCACTACACCCCTCCCTCTATCTGTAACCTCCTCCAGCCCCTACACCCCTCCCTATCTTTGTAACCTCCTCCGGCTCCTACACCTCTCCCTATCTCAGTAACCTCCTCCAGCCTCTCACCCCTACCTATCTCTATAACCTCCTCCAGCCTCTCACCCCTACCTATCTCTATAACCACCGCCAACCCCTACACCACTCCCTATCTTTGTAAACTCCTCTGGATCCTACTCCTTTCCCTGTCACTGTAACCTCCTCCAGTCCCTAGACCCCGCCCTAACTCTGTAACCTCCTCCAACCCCTACACCCCTCTGCATCTCTGTAACCTCCTCCAGCCTCTCATCGCTCCCTATCTCAGTAATGTCCTCCGGCCCCTACAACCTTCCCTATCTCTATAACTTCCTCCAGCACCTACACCTCCCCCTATCTCTGTAACATCCTCCCGCCCTACAATCCTCCTTATCCTTGTAACCTCCTCCAAACCCTGCACACCTCCCTATCTCTGTAACCTCCTCCAGCCCCTACACCCCTCCCTATCTCTGTAACCTCCTCCAATCCCTACACCCCTCCCTATCTCTGTAACATCCTCCAGCCCCTACATCCCACCCTCTCTCTGTAACCTCCTCCAGCCTATCACCCCCCCATCCCTGTAACTCCCCCCCATCTCTGTAACCTCCTCCAGCCTCGCACCCCTCCCTATCTCTGTAACCTCCTCCAGTCTCTACACCCCTCCCTATCTCTGTAACCTCCTCCGGCTCCTACTCCTCTCCCTATCTCTGTAACCTCCTCCAGCCTCTCACCCCTACCTATCTCGATAACCACCTCCAGCCTCTCACCCCTACCTATCTCTATAACCACCTCCAAACACTACAGCCCTCCCTATCTTTGTAACCTCCTCTGGCTCCTACACCTCTCCCTGTCTCTGTAACCTCCTCCAGTCCCTAGACCCCTCCCTATCTCTGTAATCTCCTCCAACCCTACACCCCTCTGTATCTCTGTAACCTCCTCCAGCCTCTCATCGCTCCCTATCTCAGTAAACTCCTCCAGCCCCCAAAACCCTCCATATCTCTGTAACCTCCTCCAGCCCCTACACCTCCCCCTATCTCTGTAACATCCTCCAGCCCTACACTCCTCCTTATCCTTGTAACCTCCTCCAAACCATGCATACCTCCCTATCTCTGTAACCTCCTCCAGCCCCTACATCCCGCCCTATCTCTGTAACCTCCTCCAGCCTATCACTCCACCATCTCTGTAACTCCCCCCCCTTCTCTGTAACCTCCTCCAGCCTCTCACTGCTCCCTATCTCTGTAACCTCCTCCAGCCCCTGCATCCCTCTCTATCTCTGTAACCTCTTCCAGCCCCTACACCCCTCCCTGTCTGTGTAATCTCCTCCAGTCCCTACACCCCTCCTTATCTCTGTAACCTCCTCCAAACACTACACCCCTCCCTCTATCTAACCTCCTCCAGCCCCTACACCCCTCCCTATCTTTGTAACCTCCTCCGGCTCCTACACCTCTCCCTATCTCTGTAACCTCCTCCAGCCTCTCACCCCTACCTATCTCTATAACCTCCTCCAGCCTCTCACCCCTACCTATCTCTATAACAACCGCCAACCCCTACACCACTCCCTATCTTTGTAACCTCCTCTGGATCCTACTCCTCTCCCTGTCACTGTAACCTCCTCCAGTTCCTAGCCCCCTCCCTAAATCTGTAACCTCCTCCAACCCCTGCACCCCTCTGCATCTCTGTAACCTCCTCCAGCCTCTCATCGCTCCCTATCTCAGTAATGTCCTCCGGCCCCTACAACCCTCCCTATCTCTGTAACTTCCTCCAACCCCCAAAACATCCCCCTATCTCTGTAACATCCTCCAGTCCTACACTCCTCCTTATCCTTGTAACCTCCTCCAAACCCTGCACACGTCCCAATCTCTGTAACCTCCTCCAGCCCCTACATCCCGCCTTATCTCTGTAACCTCCTCCAGCCTATCACCCCAACATGTCTGTATCTCCCCCCCTATCACTGTAACATCCTCCAGCCTCTCACCGCTCCCAATCTCTGTATCCTCCTCCAGCCCCTACACCCCTCCCTATCTCTGTAACATCTTCCCGCCCTATACTCCTCCTTATCCTTGTAATCTCCTCCAAACCCTGCACACCTCCCTATCTCTGTTACATCCTCCAGCCCCTACATCCCGCTCTCTCTGTAACCTCCTCCAGCCTATCACCCCCCCCATCCCTGTAACTCCCCCCCCATCTCTGTAACCTCCTCCAGCCTCTCACCGCTCCCTATCTCTGTATTCTCCTCCAGCCATTACACCCCTCGCTCACTCTATAACCTCTTCCAGCCCCTACACCCCTCCCTGTCTGTGTAATCTCCTCCGGCTCCTACACCCCTCCCTATCTCTGTAACCTCCTCCTACCCTTGCACCCCTCCCTATCTCTATAACCGCCTCCTACCCCTACACCCCTCCCTATCTCTGTAACTTCCTCCAGCCCCTATACCCCTCCCTAACTCTGTAACCTCCTCATGCCCGTACACCCCTCACTATCTGTAACCTCCTCCAGACCTACACCGCTCATTATCACTATAACTCCCTCACTTTCTCTGTAACACCCTCCAGCCTCTCATTCCTCCCTATCTCTTTAAACCTCCTTCAGCCCCTACACACTTCCCTAACTCTGTAACCTCCTCCAGACCCTACAACCTCCATATCTCTGTAACCTCCTCCAGCCCTTCCCCCACCCCTATCCTTGTAACCTCCTCCAGCCCATACACCCCTCCCTATCTCTGTAACCTCCTCCAGCTCCAACACCCCTCCCTATCTCTGTAACGCTCTCCAGCCTCTCACCCCTCCCTATTTCTGTAACTCCCGCCCTATCTCTGTATCCTCTTCCAGACCCACACCCCTCCTTATCTCAGTAACTCCCTCTCTTTCTCTGAAAATTCCTATCTCTGTAACCCCATCCAGCACCTACAACCCTCCCTATCTCAGTAACCTCCTCCGGCTCCTACACCTCTCCGTAACTCTGTAACCTCCTCCAGCCTCTCACCCCTCCCTATCTCTGTAAACTCCTCCATCCCTACACACCTCGCTATCTCTGTAAACTCCTCCAATCCCTACACCCCTCCCTATCTTTGTAACATCCTCCAGTCCCTACACCCCTCCCTATCTCTGTAACCTCCTCCAATCCCTACACCCCTCCCTATCTCTTTAACATCCTCCAGCTCCTACACCCCTCCCTATCTCTGTAACGCTCTCCAGCCTCTCACCCGTCCCTATCTCTGTAACTCCCTCCCTATCTCTGTAACCTCCTCCAGCCCCTACGCCCCTCCCAATCTCTGTAACCTGCTCCAACCCCTACAACCCTCCCTAAATCTGTAAGCTTTGCCAGCCCCTACACCCCTCACTATCTCTGTAACCTCCTCCAGCCCCGACACCCCTCACTATCTCTGTAACCTTCTCAGGCCCCTACACCTCTCCCTATCTCTGTAACCTCCTCCAGCCATACACCCCTCCTTATCTCTGTAACTTCCTCCCTATCTCTGTAACCCCCTCCAGCCCCTACACCCCTCCTTTTCGCAGTAACCTACTCCGGCTCCTAAACTCTCCCTAACTCTGTAACCTCCTCCAGCCTCGCACCCCTCCCTATCTCTGTAACCTGCTCCAATCACTACACCCCTCCCTCTATCTGTAACCTCCTCCAGCCCCTACACCCCTCCCTATCTTTGTAACCTCCTCCGGCTCCTACACCTCTCCCTATCTCAGTAACCTCCTCCAGCCTCTCACCCCTACCTATCTCTATAACCTCCTCCAGCCTCTCACCCCTACCTATCTCTATAACCACCGCCAACCCCTACACCACTCCCTATCTTTGTAAACTCCTCTGGATCCTACTCCTTTCCCTGTCACTGTAACCTCCTCCAGTCCCTAGACCCCGCCCTAACTCTGTAACCTCCTCCAACCCCTACACCCCTCTGCATCTCTGTAACCTCCTCCAGCCTCTCATCGCTCCCTATCTCAGTAATGTCCTCCGGCCCCTACAACCTTCCCTATCTCTATAACTTCCTCCAGCACCTACACCTCCCCCTATCTCTGTAACATCCTCCCGCCCTACAATCCTCCTTATCCTTGTAACCTCCTCCAAACCCTGCACACCTCCCTATCTCTGTAACCTCCTCCAGCCCCTACACCCCTCCCTATCTCTGTAACCTCCTCCAATCCCTACACCCCTCCCTATCTCTGTAACATCCTCCAGCCCCTACATCCCACCCTCTCTCTGTAACCTCCTCCAGCCTATCACCCCCCCATCCCTGTAACTCCCCCCCATCTCTGTAACCTCCTCCAGCCTCGCACCCCTCCCTATCTCTGTAACCTCCTCCAGTCTCTACACCCCTCCCTATCTCTGTAACCTCCTCCGGCTCCTACTCCTCTCCCTATCTCTGTAACCTCCTCCAGCCTCTCACCCCTACCTATCTCGATAACCACCTCCAGCCTCTCACCCCTACCTATCTCTATAACCACCTCCAAACACTACAGCCCTCCCTATCTTTGTAACCTCCTCTGGCTCCTACACCTCTCCCTGTCTCTGTAACCTCCTCCAGTCCCTAGACCCCTCCCTATCTCTGTAATCTCCTCCAACCCTACACCCCTCTGTATCTCTGTAACCTCCTCCAGCCTCTCATCGCTCCCTATCTCAGTAAACTCCTCCAGCCCCCAAAACCCTCCATATCTCTGTAACCTCCTCCAGCCCCTACACCTCCCCCTATCTCTGTAACATCCTCCAGCCCTACACTCCTCCTTATCCTTGTAACCTCCTCCAAACCATGCATACCTCCCTATCTCTGTAACCTCCTCCAGCCCCTACATCCCGCCCTATCTCTGTAACCTCCTCCAGCCTATCACTCCACCATCTCTGTAACTCCCCCCCCTTCTCTGTAACCTCCTCCAGCCTCTCACTGCTCCCTATCTCTGTAACCTCCTCCAGCCCCTGCATCCCTCTCTATCTCTGTAACCTCTTCCAGCCCCTACACCCCTCCCTGTCTGTGTAATCTCCTCCAGTCCCTACACCCCTCCTTATCTCTGTAACCTCCTCCAAACACTACACCCCTCCCTCTATCTAACCTCCTCCAGCCCCTACACCCCTCCCTATCTTTGTAACCTCCTCCGGCTCCTACACCTCTCCCTATCTCTGTAACCTCCTCCAGCCTCTCACCCCTACCTATCTCTATAACCTCCTCCAGCCTCTCACCCCTACCTATCTCTATAACAACCGCCAACCCCTACACCACTCCCTATCTTTGTAACCTCCTCTGGATCCTACTCCTCTCCCTGTCACTGTAACCTCCTCCAGTTCCTAGACCCCTCCCTAAATCTGTAACCTCCTCCAACCCCTGCACCCCTCTGCATCTCTGTAACCTCCTCCAGCCTCTCATCGCTCCCTATCTCAGTAATGTCCTCCGGCCCCTACAACCCTCCCTATCTCTGTAACTTCCTCCAACCCCCAAAACATCCCCCTATCTCTGTAACATCCTCCAGTCCTACACTCCTCCTTATCCTTGTAACCTCCTCCAAACCCTGCACACGTCCCAATCTCTGTAACCTCCTCCAGCCCCTACATCCCGCCTTATCTCTGTAACCTCCTCCAGCCTATCACCCCAACATGTCTGTATCTCCCCCCCTATCACTGTAACATCCTCCAGCCTCTCACCGCTCCCAATCTCTGTATCCTCCTCCAGCCCCTACACCCCTCCCTATCTCTGTAACATCTTCCCGCCCTATACTCCTCCTTATCCTTGTAATCTCCTCCAAACCCTGCACACCTCCCTATCTCTGTTACATCCTCCAGCCCCTACATCCCGCTCTCTCTGTAACCTCCTCCAGCCTATCACCCCCCCCATCCCTGTAACTCCCCCCCCATCTCTGTAACCTCCTCCAGCCTCTCACCGCTCCCTATCTCTGTATTCTCCTCCAGCCATTACACCCCTCGCTCACTCTATAACCTCTTCCAGCCCCTACACCCCTCCCTGTCTGTGTAATCTCCTCCGGCTCCTACACCCCTCCCTATCTCTGTAACCTCCTCCTACCCTTGCACCCCTCCCTATCTCTATAACCGCCTCCTACCCCTACACCCCTCCCTATCTCTGTAACTTCCTCCAGCCCCTATACCCCTCCCTAACTCTGTAACCTCCTCATGCCCGTACACCCCTCACTATCTGTAACCTCCTCCAGACCTACACCGCTCATTATCACTATAACTCCCTCACTTTCTCTGTAACACCCTCCAGCCTCTCATTCCTCCCTATCTCTTTAAACCTCCTTCAGCCCCTACACACTTCCCTAACTCTGTAACCTCCTCCAGACCCTACAACCTCCATATCTCTGTAACCTCCTCCAGCCCTTCCCCCACCCCTATCCTTGTAACCTCCTCCAGCCCATACACCCCTCCCTATCTCTGTAACCTCCTCCAGCTCCAACACCCCTCCCTATCTCTGTAACGCTCTCCAGCCTCTCACCCCTCCCTATTTCTGTAACTCCCGCCCTATCTCTGTATCCTCTTCCAGACCCACACCCCTCCTTATCTCAGTAACTCCCTCTCTTTCTCTGAAAATTCCTATCTCTGTAACCCCATCCAGCACCTACAACCCTCCCTATCTCAGTAACCTCCTCCGGCTCCTACACCTCTCCGTAACTCTGTAACCTCCTCCAGCCTCTCACCCCTCCCTATCTCTGTAAACTCCTCCATCCCTACACACCTCGCTATCTCTGTAAACTCCTCCAATCCCTACACCTCGCCCTATCTGTGTAACATCCTCCAGTCCCTAAACCCCTCCCTATCTCTGTAACCTCCTCCAATCCCTGCACCCCTCCCTATCTCTTTAACATCCTCCAGCTCCTACGCCCCTCCCTATCTCTGTAACGCTCTCCAGCCTCTCACCCGTCCCTATCTCTGTAACTCCCTCCCTATCTCTGTAACCTCCTCCAGCCCTAAACCCCTCCCTATCTCTGTAACCTCCTCCAGCCCCTGCGCCCCTCCCAATCTCTGTAAGCTGCTCCAACCCCTACAACCCTCCCTAAATCTGTAAGCTTCGCCAGCCCCTACACCCCTCGCTATCTCTGTAACCTTCTCAGGCCCCTAAACCTCTCCCTATCTCTGTAACCTCCTCCAGCCCTACACCCCTCCTTATCTCTGTAACTCCCTCCCTATCTCTGTAACTTCCTATCTCTGTAACTTCCTCCCTATCTCTTTAACCCCCTCCAGCCCCTACACCCCTTCCTTTCGCTGTAACCTCTTCCGGCTCCTAAACTCTCCCTAACTCTGTAACCTCCTCCAGCCTCGCACCCCTCCCTATCTCTGTAACCTGCTCCAGTCCCTACACCCCTCCCTATATCTGTAACGTCCTCCAATCCCTACACCCCTTCCTCTATCTGTAACCTCCTCCAGCCCCGACACCCCTCCCTATCTTTGTAACCTCCTCCGGCTCCTACTCCTCTCCCTATCTCCGTAACCTCCTCCTGCCTCTCACCCCTACCTATCTCTATAACCACCGCCAACCCCTACACCACTCCCTATCTTTGTAACCTCCTCTGGATCCTACTACTCTCCCTGTCACTGTAACCTCCTCCAGTCCCTTGACCCCTCCCTAACTCTGTAACCTATCAGCCCCCCATCCCTGTCACTCCCCCCCCCCCCCCATCTCTGTAACCTCCTCCAGCCTCTCACCGCTCCCGATCTCTGTATTCTCCTCCAGCCCTTACACCCCTCGCTATCTCTGTAACCTCTTCCAGCCCCTACACCCCTCCCTGTCTGTGTAACCTCCTCCGGCTCCTACACCCCTCCGTATCTCTATAACCACCTCCTACCCCTACACCCCTCCCTATCTCGGTAACTTCCTCCAACCCCTACACCCCTCTGCATCTCCTTAACCTCCTCCAGCCTCTCATCGCTCCCTATCTCAGTAATGTCCTCCGGCCCCTACAACCCTCCCTATCTCTGTAAATTCCTCCAGCCCCTACACCTCCCCCTATCTCTGTAACATCCTCCAGCCCTACACTCCTCATTATCCTTGTAATCTCCTCCAAACCCTGCACACCTCCCTATCTCTGTAACATCCTCCAGCCCCGACATCCCGCCCTCTCTCTGTAACCTCCTCCAGCCTATCAGCCCCCCATCCCTGTCACTCCCCCCCCCCCCCCCATCTCTGTAACCTCCTCCAGCCTCTCACCGCTCCCGATCTCTGTATTCTCCTCCAGCCCTTACACCCCTCGCTATCTCTGTAACCTCTTCCAGCCCCTACACCCCTCCCTGTCTGTGTAACCTCCTCCGGCTCCTACACCCCTCCGTATCTCTATAACCACCTCCTACCCCTACACCCCTCCCTATCTCGGTAACTTCCTCCAGCCCCTACACCCCTCCCTAACTCTGTAACCTCCTCATGCCCGTACACCCCTCACTATCTGTACCCTCCTCCAGACCTAAACCGCTCATTATCACTATAACTCCCTCACTTTATCTGTAACACCCTCCAGCCTCTCATTCCTCCCTATCTCTTTAAACCTCCTTCAGCCCCTACACACTTCCCTAACTCTGTAACCTCCTCCAGACCCTACAACCTCCATATCTCTGTAACCTCCTCCAGCCCTTCCCCCACCCCTATCTTTGTAACCTCCTCCAGCCCATACACCCCTCCCTATCTCTGTAACCTCCTCCAGCTCCAACACCCCTCCCTATCTCTGTAACGCTCTCCAGCCTCTCACCACTCCCTATTTCTGTAACTCCCGCCCTATCTCTGTATCCTCTTCCAGACCTACACCCCTCCTTATCTCAGTAACTCCCTCCCTATCTCTGTAAATTCCTATCTCTGTAACCCCATCCAGCACCTACAACCCTCCCTATCTCAGTAACATCCTCCGGCTCCTACACCTCTCCATAACTCTGTAACCTCCTCCAGCCTCTCACCCCTCCCTATCTCTGTAACCTCCTCCAATCCCTGCACCACTCCCTATCTCTTTAACATCCTCCAGCTCCTACACCCCTCCCTATCTCTGTAACCTCCTCCAGACCCTGCACCCCTCCCTATCTCTGTAACCTCCTCCAGCCCTACACCCCCTCCCTATCTCTGTAACACTCTCCAGCTTCTCACCCGTCACTATCTCTGTAACTCCCTCCCAATCTCTGTAACCTCCTTCAGCCCCTACGCCCATCCCAATCTCTGTAACCTGCTCCAACCCCTACAACCCTCCCTAAATCTGTAAGCTTCGCCAGCCCCTTCACCCCTCACTATCTCTGTTAGCTCCTCCATCCCCTACACCCCTCCCTATCTCTGTAACCTTCTATGGCCCCTACACCTCTCCCTATCTCTGTAACCTCCTCCAGCCCTCCACCCCTCCTTATCTCTGTAACTCCCTCCCTATCTCTGTAACTTCCTATCTCTGTAACTCCTTCCCTATCTCTGTAACCCCCTCCAGCCCCTACATCCCACACTTTCGCTGCAACCTCCTCCGGCTCCTAAACTGTCCCTAACTCTGTAACCTCCTCCAGCCTCGCACCCCTCCCTATCTCTGTAACCTCCTCCAGTCTCTACACCCTTCCCTATCTCTTTAACCTCCTCCAGCTACTACTCCTCTCCCTATCTCTGTAAACTCCTCCAGCCTCTCACCCCTACCTATCTCGATAACCACCTCCAGCCTCTCACCCCTACCTATCTCTATAACCACCTCCAAACCCTACACCCCTCCCTATCTTTATAACCTCCTCTGGCTCCTACACCTCTCCCTGTCTCTGTAACCTCCTCCAGTCCCTAGACACCTCCCTATCTCTGTAACCTCCTCCAACCCTCCACCGCTCTGTATCTCTGTAACCTCCTCCAGCCTCTCATCGCTCCCTATCTCAGTTAACTCCTCCAGCCCCCAAAACCCTCCCTATCTCTGTAACCTCCTCCAGCCCCTACACCTCCCCTTATCTCTGTAACATCCTCCAGCCCTACACTCCTCCTTATCCTTGTAACCTCCTCCAAACCATGCACACCTCCCTATCTCTGTAACCTCCTCCAGCCCCTACATCCCGCCCTATCTCTGTAACCTCCTCCAGCCTATCACTCCACCATCTCTGTAACTCCCCCCCAATCTCTGTAACCTCCTCCAGCCTCTCACCGCTCCCTATCTCTGTAACCTCCTCCAGCCCCTGCATCCCTCCCTATCTCTGTAACCTCTTCCAGCCCCTAAACCCCTCCCTGTCTGTGTAATCTCCTCCGGCTCCTACACCCGTCCCTATCTCTGTAAATTCCTCCAGCCCCTACACCCCTCCCTATCTCTGTAACCTCCTCATGCCCGTACACCCCTCACTATATTTAACCTCCTCCAGACCTACACCACTCATTATCACTATAACTCCCTCACTATCTCTGTAACACCCTCCAGCCTCTCATTCCTCCCTATCTCTGTAACCTCCTCCAACACCTACACACCTCCCTATCTCAGTAACCTCCTCCAGCCCCTACACACGTCCCTATCTCTGTAACATCCTCCAACCCCTACACACCTCACTATCTCTATAAGTGCATCCTACCCCTACACCCCTCCCTATCTCTGAAACCTGCTCCGGCCCCTACCCCCCCTCCCTATCTCTGTAACCTCATCCAGCCCCTACGCCCCTCCCTATCTCTGTAACCTGCTCCAACCCCTCCACCCCTCCCTGTCTCTGTAACCTCCTCTGGCCCCTACACCCCTCCCTATCTCTGTAAAATCCAACAGCCCCGAAACCCCTTCCTATTTCTGTAACCTCCTCCAGCACCTACGCTCCTCCATATCTCTTTAACCTGCTCCAACCCTTACAACGCTCCCGATCTCTGTAAGCTTCTCCAGCCGGTACACCCCCTCCCTATCTCTGTAATCTCCTCCAGTCCCTACACCCCTCCCTATATCTGTAACCTCCTAGAGCCCCTACACCCCTCCATATCTCTGTAACCCCCAGCAGCATCTAAACCCCTCCCTATCTCTGTAACCTCCTCATGCCCGTACACCCCTCCCTATCTCTAACCTCCTCCAGCCCCTTCACCTCTCCATATCTCTGTAAACTGCTCCGGCACCTACACCCCTCCCTATCTCAGTAACCTCCTCCAACCCCTACACACTTCCTTATCTATGTAACCTCCTCCAATCGATACACACTTCCCTATATCTGTAACCTCCTCCAACCCCTTAACACCTCTGTATCTCTGTAACCTCCTCCAGCCACTACACCCCTCCCTATCTCTGTAACATCCTCCGGCCCCTATAACCCTCCCTAACTCTGTAACATCCTACAGCCCCTACAACCTCCCTAACTCTGTAACCTCCTCCAGCCCCTAAACCCCTCCCTAAATCTCTAACCTCCTCCAGCCCCTACACCCCTCCCTATTTCTGTAACCTCCTCCAGCACCTACGCCCCTCCCTAACTCTGTAAACTTCGCCAGCCCGTACACCCTTCCCTATCTCTGTAAACTCCTCCAGCCCCTACACCCCTCCCTATCTCTGTACCCTTCTGCTGCCCACTACACCCCTCCCTATCTCTGTAACCTCCTCCAGCCCTGCACCCCTCCTTATCTCTGTAACTCCCTCCCTATCTCTGTAACTTCCTATCTCTGTAACGCCATCCAGCCCCTACAACCCTCCCTACCTCAGTAACCTCCTCCGGCTCCTGCACCCCTCCCTAACTCTGTAAACTCCTCCAGCCTCTCACCCCTCCCTATCTCTGTAAAATCCTCCAGTCCCTACACCCCTCCCAATCTCTGTAACCTCCTCCAATCCCTACAACACTCCCTTTCTCTGTAACATCCTCCAGCTACTACACCACTCCCTATCTCTGTAACGCTCTCCAGCCTCTCAAACCGTCCCTATCTCTGTAACTCCCACCCGATCTCTGTAACGTCCTCCAGCCCTACACTCCCACAACTATCTTTGTAACCTCCTCCAGCCCCTACAGCCCTCCCTATCTCTGTAACCTCCTCCAGCTCCAACACCCCTCCCTATCTCTGTAACACTCTCCAGCCTCTCAAAACTCCCTATCTCTGTAACTCCCGCCTTATCTCTGTATCCTATTCCAGACCTACACCCCTCCTTATCTCTGTAACTCCCTCCCTATCTCTGTAACCTCCTCAGGCCCCTACACCCCTCCCTATTTCTGTAACCTCCTCCAGCCCTACACCCCTCCTTATCTCTGTAACTCCATCACTATCTCTGTAAATTCCTATCTCTGTAACTCCCTCCCTATCTCTGTAACACCCTCCAGCCCCTACACCCCTCCCTTTTGCTGTAACCTCCTCCAGCCCTACACCCCTCCTTATCTCTGTAACTCCTCCCTATCTCTGTAAATTCCTATCTCTGTAACTCCCTCCCTATCTCTGTCACCCCCTCCAGCCCCTACACACCTCCCTTTCGCTGTAACCTCCTCTGGATCCTAAACTCTCCCTACCTCAGTAACCTCCTCCGGCTCCTACACCCCTCCCTAACTCTGTAACCTCCTCCAGCCTCTCACCCCTCCCAATCTCTGTAAAATCCTCCAGTCCCTCCACCCCTCCCAATCTCTGTAACCTCCTCCAATCCCTAAAACCCTCCCTTTCTCTGTAACATCATCCAGCTCCTACACCACTCACTCACTACATAGTCTCAGGGAGGGGGGGGTGGGGGGGGGGTCTAGGGACATAGTCTCAGGGAGGGGGGTGGG